>JAGGCT020004208.1:16400-52360 GCA_017654935.2 Phymorhynchus buccinoides
TAAACCAAGAGTAGCTGTTTCTAGTTGCAAGGAGCAAGTATGGCCAATGATTATGCTACACTACAGTAACGACATTTGGAGTGATGGAGTGACTGTAGAACAGGTTAGCCTAGTGCTTTTGCTTGCAATGTGGGCAGTGCGATACATCGGGCTAGTGGAGACAACAGACATGACAATCACCAAGGAACTGATGGTAACACAATGTCTTGTTTAAGTATTTACTTTCTTTCTATAATTCTTTCTGCTAAGATATGAGAAAATATGTTCAAAAAGATTTTTGATCTACACACACACACACGCGCGCAGCACGCGCACACACACACACACACACACACACACAACAACACACAACACAACACACACACACATCACACACACACACACACACTAACTACGAAATATAACTACTATATTCTAATATCCCTTCTAAGTGAGAAGTACGGTTAAATTAAAGAACAACCACACACACACCACACAACACAACCAACAAACAAACGGCACACACCTTACCCCTTCCCACCCCTCCCTTTTTTTTTTCCTCTCTCACTCTCTCTCTCTAACACGCACACACAGAGCGCGCGCGCGCACACACACACCCAAAACACACATGCATCACACAAAGACACAAATACAATACACACCCGAAATTAAACGCGCGCACGCTGCGCACAACACACAACACACAGTCATCACGCACAACAATAACACATCACGTGACCTTACACAAACATGAAATTTAACACAAACACGATTAAACATACACACAACGTGGCACCAACAGCACACCCACCAACAACGAACCCGACACTCGCATCGCAAACGCCGACACGCCGCACACACACACACACAACACACCCAACACACACACACAACACACTACTCATTCACACACTCACACACACACACTACTGCCACTCTAACACCAGCACACAGACACACACACTCACGTACAAACCACACACACACACTCGCACCGCACTGTTTTGACTAACGCGTACACCAACATACGGACAGCGCGCGCACACACACACACAAAAGAAACTACGACTGCTCCACACTAGTGTGATAACACTCCGTTTGCATGATCAAGTACCGCACACATACATCCACACACAAAACACACGACACACAGTGCGACGCGTGCAACACACACATGCACCACACAATGTACGCTACATATTTTTTATACCGATACTGTTGTAAGAATTTATTTTCTTAGAGACAGAGTTAGTACATAGAGGGGCGCAGACACGATGCAGACAATACAGAGATTCTGCCACGCAGACAAACACACACACTCACGCACATAGACGCACACGCACCACCACAACGCGCCGCGCGCGAGAGCGCTGGCGCTCCGCGTGCGCACACGACATACTATGCAACTCAGAGGAACATGAGATTAGCACCAACCAGCTGTTCACACACCCGCGCACAGACACGACACACACACGCACATGCTTATATTCTTTGATACCATCTCTCTTCCCCTAATTTTCTTACTACACATTTTCCCGTGCTGCCGAGTGTGTTTGTGTGTGTGTGTGTGTGTGTGTGTTTTGTCATTTGTTGTGTGTTGTGTGTGTGTGTGTCTGTGTGTGTGTTGTGTGTACTGTGTGTGTATTTTTTTTTTTTGTGCTGTGGTGTTGTGTGCTGTGTGTGTTTGTGTGTGTCGTGCGTGCCACCATCCTTCACTACTCGCAACTGCCCATATGACGTTCTTGATTTTTCGTAGGGTTTTAATTTTTTTCCCTATGATTATTATATTTTTCAACTACACCCCTACCCTCACCTTCTTTTGACACGGGCAGATGGCCCCATCAATACAATGTTTGTTGGAGTTGAGCTGAGTCTTTAGTTGTGTCAAGTCAAGTGTGTGTGTTTGCGTGCGTGCGTGCGTGCCGTCTGTGTGAATATTTCTGAACAATATAAATATGTGTGCTTAGTGTAAAACTACTGAAGCGATTACTGGTTAAAAAAAACCGGTTAGAAAATACCGGTTCGGAGAGGGAAAACCTGTTGAAAACCGGTTCGAAAATTTGAACCGGTTCTCAACTCTAGATTCTATTACCCCCCTCTATATAACTGCAAAAGAACAACTAAAAGGGTCCAGACTGCAATATATGTTAGATCAAGCCTTAATTATAGATCTTTAAAGTTAGACATTAATCCATACACTCAAGATGCAGAAGCATTCTTTGTTACTGCGTTATCGTTAAAAGTTAGCAAAGATTTTGATATAAATATAGTTTCTGTATATTATCCAAATGGCCCAAATGCAGATAATTCAGATTGGATAAGACACCTTCCTTCTTCAGATAAAAACTGGGTCATATTGGGTGATTTGAATGCGCATTCTCCATTTTGGGAACCAGATTGCTCGATTACGACCTATAATCGCTTAGTTGAAAACATTGTAGATTATAAATTAGTTTTAATGAATGATGGCAGCATAACTAGAGTGCCTGATGTTTCAAGCCACAGGCCAACTTCCATCGATTTAACGTTAATATCGCCTGATTTATCAGTAAAGGCTAACTGGATGACAGAAGAAGATTACATTAGGGAGTGATCAGTAAGTGCGTTGTTTTGTTTTAATGTTTTTGCTCAGATTGTTTACTTCTTTGTGAAGCGCTTAGAGCCCCGTAAGGAGAATAATCGCTATATAATTTGTCATTATTATTAATTATAGCTTTAGGGTGAGTGGGTTTGAAATTGGCCAGTGATTTGTCTGTCACCAAAGCAGAACAGACTGGATTGATCGTAATCATTCTACGTGTATGTAGATCTAGGCCTAGTAGGTAGAAATGTGGAGTTGGATTTGAGATGAATCCAAAACAGGTGTCATGATAAATAAGTACCTGTCACTAAATATCTACCTCTCGCATGAGAACCGTACCCATCTAACCATCTAACCCTATCCATAAACCCCTAACCCTAACCACGGAAAGAAACCAAAAAATAGAGCAAGAGGGTGTAAACCTACATATTTGCCGATAAATCGATGTACAAAGCCATGCACTTAGTTTCGTACAATTTCACAATGGCGGACAAACAAACAAACATTCTGATTGGCTAGGGGTACTTATTTGATTAGAGGTAGGATATCATCTTCACACCGGCACTCGACATACAATCGTCATTCAAGTAATTGACAAGATAGCCAAGTCATATAAACGTTAATTCCAGTTCTCCATTTCTAGAGAACAGCAATGTAGTAGGTGCAGTTTACAGGGGCATAGCCCCCCTCCCCCCCCCCCCCTCCCCCCCCCCCCTCCCCCCATCCCTTCCCCCCCCCCTCCCCCGAAGCTGAGAATAATTTGGAATATACTCGAATCACACAGCACAGCACACACACACAAGGGCGTGGCTGGAGAATATTGTTTCACGTCCTCAAAAGTCCATATGGGACGTGTAGCCTACATTAATTCAAAAAACTTTAGTTGTAAAAACGGTAAATAAAATCTAAGTTGAAGTTAGTTAAAATAATTGTCTTAAGATAAAATAGTTTTACGAAATTTGTAGATGATGTTTTTATTTCGTTATAAAATCCTATGTTATCCATGCCTCGACCGTAATTGTAAATTTTGGGCTTTGCATCCTCCCGGATTAAAATTTTCAGGGCCGTGACAAGTTAAAAACGATGTATATAAGGTAAAAATCAAAAATAGGCCTTTAATTATTAAAATATTACATATTAGTCATCTTTATTGTTAAAAAGATCCGATATTAGATGCCTAAACAAAATGCGGCTCCATCATCAAGGATCCCTATAGTAAGCTTTTGTCACGTTAACTGTGAACTGAAAAAGACCTGACATTGAAGCCTAACAAAAAAGGGCGTGGCCGTGATTTTAACCCGGGGTCATTCACGCATTAACAATGGCCAGGTCACCTTTCTTTTCCTTTCAATTTACTTTCACCTACGGAAAGAAGCCCAAACTGTACGTTATAGAAGGGTGAAAAGTACGAAAAATGACAGGGTGCTACCGAGTACTAGAGGTGTGGGCGGAAACCGGTTTGAACCGAAAAACCTGTGCTAAACTTTCGCGGTTCGAAAAACCGGTTCGAGTTGCTGTGAACCGGTTTTTTTAAACTGCAAACTGAAAGTAACATTTGTCTTAGAATAACGCATTCTTTTTTGAAAAACAACACTGATTCTCAGCGCAAAAACCTGTGCTAAACTTTCGCGGTTGGAAAAACCGGTTCGAGTTGCTGTGAACCGGTTTTTTAACTGCAAACTGAAAGTAAATTTTTCTTAGAATAACGCATTCTTTTCGAAAAACAACACTGATTCTCAGCGCAGATTGTTTTGTTTTTGTTGTTTTTCCCTCGCTACTCTCATTCATTTGTCTGTGTGATGAACTATTATGGACATTTTGGGGGGGAAGTACTTAGTGTTCTTGTCTGATACATAAGTGTCTGGGTTTCTGTGTGACTTAGTGTTTGGTGTACTGATACACTCATACCATTTGTGTGTGCGTGGGCGCGCGCGTGCGCGCACGCACGTGTGTGCGTGCGTGCGTGCCTGCCTGTGTGTGCTCGCGTGTGTGTGCGCGTGTGCCCGGCCGTGTGCACATGCGTGCACTTAGAAGTCACTCTAGTTTGTGGTGGTGTATGGCTTTCGGACTTTGACTGAGTGTTGAGTGTGAGTGTGTGTGTGTGTGTGTGTGTGTGTGTGTGTGTGTGTGATGTGTGTGTGTGTGTGTGTGTCATTAGTCATAAGTTTCTTTATTGTGTGTGTGTATGTGCGTGCGTGTGTGTGAATATTCTGACAAATAAATATGTGTTTGCATAGGTGAAACTAGTGATGCGCGAGTACTGGTTATAAAAAACCGGTTCGAAGATGGAAAACCAGTTTAAAACCGGTTCGGATTTTTGAACCGGTTCTCAACTCTAGCTACTACCTTCCTTATAAACGGAAATCCGTAAATTAAGTTTTCTGCTGAGACGGAAATTCCGTATTTTTAAAATTTTGTCAAAAAAAAAAAAGTTGATCTGTTAACTGTGGTTGGGGGCATTTTGAATTTGGGTTTCCCAACCACCGGAAGTGAAAATACAAAAAAAAAAATGGCGGCCGAGTCCTATTCCGAGTATTCACTTACATACTTACTTGAATTAAATTCAACATTATTAGCATGAATTGTGTGTCATGAAAGCTACAAACTTCACAGAAAGGTAAGTTACTACTATATTTCAATTCACCAAATGATATTTATGATGTTAAACGTATGAATATGTTAAAAATGTTGCTTAGAAAAACTCAATTCAAATTGAGTCATTGTGATTCAGGATTGTTTAATGTTTGGATCCACGAACATCGCATTTCTTAGGGGGTTAGTGTCGGCATTTGCGACACCCGTTCCGAACTTTCACTTTCAACACACTGTATCTTCAATACTTCTGGGCGAACACAGTTGCTCTAAAGTGCTTTCCGTGGGCTAATGAATATGCATTTCTTTAAACCAATCAAAATGACCGAAAGCCTCGTACTGTTTTTGTACAGGACTGGCTTTGCACGCCACTGTGTTACTTTCTAATCACGGCCTTCTAAGTTCTATATAGATTCTATGATTCTATATGTAGATTCTATGTATAGAAGTCCGTGGTCTAAACATGTGTCGTCTGCTGCACACAGGAAACACACTACTTCATTGTATTGGATCAGTGTGAAGTATAATTTTACAGTGTGTGCTTTGCAATGCTATTTTTGGGTTACTATAACTTAGTTCATTGTTCAGCTTTTATTAAAAGAGATTTTAAAAGTTTTAAAATGATGTTTTGATGCACATTTTAAAAATAATAAATAACTGACGTTACTGTCGCAAATGGACACACCAAGTTTTCTGGTGTGTGCTTTTGCGACAGCCAAAAAACTTGGCGTGTCCATTTGCGACAGCCCTATTTGATTGCAATTTTCTTCATAAAATCAGGTAAGACCACTGCAATCAGTGTGTCTATGTGTTTCTGTATGTATCTGCATGTATTTGTGTCAGGTCAGGTCAGGGTAATGAGGGTAACTAGGACTTGCGGCCTCTGAAGTGCCCTTTCAATATAGTTTTTGTAGTATTGAGCACAGCTGTGACAGTTTTTGATGACACAATCAATCAGTCATGTTGGTATCTCAATTCTGTCAATTTAGGGTCTTTGTCCAGGAGGTTTTTAAACTGGTTAAGGTTTGGTGCAAGCTTGATTTGTGCAGAGAGGTTATTCCAATACTTGGCAACTCTGTTACTGTTAGCAAAAAAATGTTTTCTAATGTTAGTTCTGCTGTATTGTATTAGTATTTTTAATTCACAGTTTCTAGTTTTCGAATAGTTCGAGAGCTGAAACAATCTTTTGTTAGTAAAGTCAGTATTGTTAAAAAAATTATAAACATTTATCAGGTCTCCTCGCAGCCTCCTGTATTTCAAGGATGGCAAATCCAGCCTGCGCAGCCTTTCACCATAGTCTTTATTTTTAAGAGATTTTATCAGTTTAATAGCTCTCCTCTGGCATCTTTCAATTGACACAGACTGTCTTTTGAGATATGGGTTCCAAATTTGATTCCCATATTCTAAATGTGGTATCACCAAGCTTTTATACGGGCGTGTTTTCTTGAAAACCATGCAGTCTATTTCAGAGGAAGTTTTAGAGGAAATTAGGTACCTACCTATCGACTGATTGCTTTAATTTTATTTTAAGGTCAAGGTCATGTTGATTAAGGAGTTCAAAAACCCCAAAACACTTAATCGCTAATATATCGCAAAGTTTTGCACATATCTTTCAATGCTTTTCCCCCCCACGTTTTCTGAAAAAAATGGCTATAACATTATAATCATTAATTTGCCAGTGCATTTGTGCGCGCGTGCGAACCCCAAGGCTGTATCTCAAGAACTGTGGCATGGAATCGCTTCAAATTTACTGTGGTGGTGCATCACCGTACACAAAAGGTCCCATACAAAAATAATAACCATGTTGACCTTGACCTTGAAGTTTGACCTTGAATACGTATTTCTTCCTGTGGCCATATCTTTAATATCGTTGAACTTACAATGTTCAATTTGGTGTGCATATATGCATTGGCTTATAGTAAATCCGAATATTAAGAACAAGAAAGGCCAAGGTCACAACGGTTATAGTCTGCCAATAGGACCATCTGTAACCAGTCATTTACAACCACGCATTCTTTAGACATTCATTAAAGTTAGTTTGATGCATCCACTTTTATGCCAACAACACTAGGCTGATCCTACCCCTATTAAGCTCGGAAACTTATCTGTGTCTCGGCGATACACCTATTATTGTTCTTGTTATTGTCCAGGTCTTGCTGCAATGTCAGGACTCAGGCTTCCAGTGTTGGAGACGTCACAGTGGCAAGATGCCCTAATGTCTGATGTTGATGTCCATGAAAGGACAGGTAAAGTGGATGATTTTCTGTGAATAGCTTAATTTAAATTGTTGACTACACACGTTTTTGAATTGGATCATAATATAAGCAGCCTTTGTTTCTTTGGCTTTTGAAGGTAATGTGTCTCATTCGTGATACTTGTTACAATACTGTTGGATAGAATTATCTCTCTCTCTCTCTCTCTCTCTCTCTCTCTCTCTCTCTCTCTCTCTCTCTCTCTCTCATGTACACACTCTCTCTCTCTCTCTCTCCTCTCTCTCTCTCACACACACACACACACACACACACACACACACATTTAACCCCCAACCCTTTTTTATATTTCAACTAGGCCTTTTTGTTTTTACTGTGTCGGTGCCTTCTGCCACCATTGTTGCCCCTGGTGGGCTTTGGTTTCAGTTCTTGTTGATGGAGTAATCCAAAAGCGAGGTTGTGTAACACATTAATGTAGTCATTGTTTTTAGTAAAAAACCAAACATTCGTTTAATATTTATTTTGGCTTAGATACAGATTCTCCCCCCCCCCCCCCCTGAAAGTCTTGGTACTTAGCGTTTTTTTCCAGTCTTGCCTTTTTTTTTAATAACTTGAGAGTGATAAAAGGGGGGGTAATGGCGCATTTGTATACCAGCCCCAGACCTGTTTACTCTACACTTTTCGAGTAGTATTCTACTCAATTTGGACCTCTACTACTCTTCAAAACAGAAAATAATGCTCTTTAATTCTTGATTACTACTCATTTTCAGTGAACATTGTTTGATGGTTTAATGAATAAAACTACACATTTTGCACAAAAACTACTCATTTCAGCTATCCAGACTACTCAAGACTTGTGTAAGGGGTAAGCAGGTCTGCAGCCCTTTAGTTGCGGAAGGAAAAGTAGACAATGTGGCAGTACCATAGCTGATGAGGTTTAACCGAGACGTGGTTACCGCTACACCTATCTATATTGTTAAAAACTCGGGACTTTACTGGTTTTGCACTGCCTCCGGGCATTGCCTCCAGTATTGTTCCCACCATATTTGTATTTTACAAATGTCCCATATGTGTCTATGAGTATGACCGAGAGGACGTAAAACATAATTTTCACCAGCCCTTTTGTTGCGGCTTCATGGTACAGATTTAGTCCGGATAGTAAAATTTCAGATAGAAATCTATGAGTTTTTTTTTAATAAGACCACTTTCAACAAATAGTCTATCCATTAAATTACTTTCCCAAAAAGCATATAGGTTATGTTATGCATACTTTGTATTAATAGTTTTAATGCAATAATAGTTGTTGAATTATAACTGTCCACGATTGGCACTGAAAGGGGTTTGATTTCTTGTTTCAGATTTTCCACCCCATGGACAAGAGAGTCGCCAGGTCGACGACCACGACATTGACGTGGCAACGATGAGGCCTCCTATCATTGGTCACCGTCAGTTATTTTTTTCTTCTTTGTATTTTATATGTGTTAAGCTTATACAGGCCATTTACCGCATAATAGTACATCTGTATTGTTAAAAAATTCGGTACTTTCCTGGTGTTGCACTGCCTCCGGGCATTGACTCCAGGATCGTTCCCACCATCTTTATATCTGCTAATGTCCCATATGTGTCTGTTCCAGACCGGAGGACGTTAAGCAGAATTTCCGTACAGGCTCTTTACTCTGAAAAAATAGTGGCTTTTACCGTTTGTTCAAATCAGCCCAAAGCTCGGGCTGATCATAAAAAAAATGAGAGTGGCAGCCGTCTGATAAATGAGTGTTGTGGTTGTTTTTGGTTTTCTAAGGAGTAAATGAGAATCATTTTAGGCCTACAGCTTTGTGTTTTATGAAGCATTCGCAGTGCCTCTTTGTGCTGCAGCCACAGAGATTAGTTGACTTTCGGGCCACCCTCTCCAACGTTGTCCTCAATTCCTCTTAGCCGTGAGGGTGAGGATGCTGGACCAAGTGATTCGTAAGGGGGGTTTCCACCGGGGGTCCAGGGAGCTGCATAGGTTTCGGGTTACGGGGCAAGCAATGCCCTTTTGAGGGCCCAGAGGGCAAAGCCCCCAGACAGTTTTGCGATTTAGTGATTATTAAGGCAAAAATCGAGACATTTTCTTTCTTTTCACCCTTGTATAAGGTACATGCTTGGGGCTGGGGGGGGGGGGGGGGGAAACCAGGACCCCCCCTAGATCTGGCCCTGGGATGTGCACAGGGCAAATCTCCTACTATAAAAAAAATTCAAGCCCAGAATAGTGCTTGCCGTTCTCTCTGTTATCGGATAATTATAGCTGGACACGTTTGAAGGGTACATAATCATTGATTAGCACAAAATAATATGTAATCTTGAATCTTTTCGTTTTGCCTGGAATTTTTAACTGTCGCTGAACCGTTTACGTAGCATTGTGCTACCGTCTCTATGTGTCACCAAATTGGTCTCTATGCCTGTGTTCGTCCGTCTCTATGTTGTATCTATATGTCCCTGTCATATATCTATCCGTCTGTATGTGACACGAGAACCTCACCTTAATCGAAACCCTAAATCAAAAATGAAAACCTATTCCTATCTCTGAACCTAACCTGAAATCCAAATCCTATCCCCTAACCCTAATCCTATTCACTAAACCCTATCCCCTAACCCTAATCTTATCCCCTAACCCTAATCATATCCCTAACCGGAGGGAACACACCGAGACGGGGACACATTGACGGGGGCACATAGAGACGGGGACATAATGAGGGTGGCACACAGACACGGTGACAAATAGAGACGGGGGCACATCAAATTCTTCCCAGTAGAACCTTAATAATTGATGTGGATTTTTAGTCTAGTGTCACTTAAGGGCCAGCCACATGTCCACTAAAATCGCACGACTGTACGATACGATTCGATCACGTGATCTCCAAGAACAAATGTGATTGGCGCATCGGCCAGCCACATGTCCACTAAAATTGCACGACTGTACGATACGATTCGATCATGTGATCTCGTACAGTCTCGTACAGTCGTGCGATTTTAGTGGACGTGTGGCTGGCCCTTTACTATTCTTTGTTTCCAAAATGCAGGTGCAATCTTGAACTCATACCAAACGCTTAGCCAGAAACACGTTTTATTAATTGGCAATATCTTGCCATCTTAACAACTGAGAAACTTTAAACTAGGCCTACTTATTAGGGAATGATTGAAAATTGGGTAAAGGTCAAGATGTGCCACCGGAAATTGTTAATTAAATATTTGAAATGTTCTTCTTGCGATTGTTGCAGCCATGATCCCTTTTTCTGCGGTGGAGGAGAGGGGGGATGTCGACCTAAAGATGGAAAGGAACAAGAGGGAGAGAGAAAGAATGGCTCGCGTGGCTTACATGGGTCCGTACTTTTTTATTTATTTTTTTTATTTTATTTTTAACCCACCACTGTCCCCGCCTTTCTTTTCATTTCTTTTGTTCTTTTTTAATGATTTTTTGTTTTTTTTTTGTTGTTGAGGCGGCTCATCTTTTTTTTTCTTCCAACATACTCTTCTCTCTCTCTCTCTCTCTCTCTCTCTCTCTCTCTCTCTCTCTCTCTCTCTCTCTCTCTCCCCTCCCTCTCTCTCTCTCCCTCTCTCTCTTACATTTGTATGTGTGTGAACGACTACAATGGACAATATTTTGTGGGCGAACGTTTAGTGTTATTTTTGATACAAAAATGTCAGGGGTTTCTGTCTGACCTAGTGTGTGGTTATATTGACTCATTCATTCCGTTTGATGTGCTGTTTATGAATGTGAATACGTGTGTCGGCGTGTTCAGAATAAGTATGACAATATGTACCGATAAAGACCCAAACAAATGTAAACTTTAAATACATACTGCTCGTCCTTCCATTTTAACTCCCCTTGTCCCGAAAATCGAAAATTACATGGACAAGGCCAAGCAGAGAAGGAAGTAAAACAAACAAGGGGAAAAAATCACTCATAACAACAACAAGGGAAAAAGAAAGAATCCGCAATCTCCTCCGTCAGAGGATCCCCCCGGTGTCAACCCTTATAGTGAAATAAAACCACTACAAAGGAGGACTAGAAGGACTCTAAGTGAAGAGATAGCTGATGTAGGGACGCCAGTGTGTGTGTGTGTGTGTGTGTACTATGATGTGTGTTTGTGTGTGTGTGTGTGTGCGCGTGCGTGTGTGTGTATGCGCGTGTGCGCGCGCGTGTGTGTGCGTGGTCTGTGTGTAATAACATGTCTACATGCACGTGTGTTATGCTTTTGTACCTTCTTCTTACAATTATCAATTAAATGGAGAGGACAAATGTTAACATAACATATGTCTGCAAAAACCTCTTTCCCAGTAAGAAATCCATCCAATACTTCCTTCTTATTTCGTTCTATCAATACATGCACATAACAATCCAACACACCCTTTAAAAAAACCACCTTAACACCACAAAGGATATATACCAAACTAACAATAATGGTCGAAATACAAAAATCAATAGATATACCAGAGCATATATTAATATGGATGGCTATACATAAGCTACGAGGTGGATAGCTATGGACCGTTGCGCGTGATGCTTTGCTAGAGGGACCATCCAGCCTCAACAGGCAGGACACGCAAGTGCTGAACAGGATTGGATGGGTCCCTCAGGGGCTCGTGCAGGAATAGTCCGTGGACCAAGCCTGCAAAACGTAAATAAACAACGCAGCAGCAAACAAACAAAGAATTTCACTCCCTAGTTTATTTTAGATATTGTGTTCGTTGCAATGTTATCATGATGTAAACAAAATAGGCGCTGAGCAAATAAACATTTCAACATTCAATGATTGTGGTTTAAATAATCTGTCAAATAGCAAATAAAACATTACTGAATCAGTGTGGGGATTTTGTGCGCCTAAGTTAACACAAAAGGATCCAAAAAGGGAGAAGTTAAAGTGAAAGGGTAGCTAGACACATCTTCGAATCTATTACAAATAAATTATAAAAGTTAATCAAGATCTTAGAAAAAATTGTCTATCGAAGATAGCTTGAAGAGGAAAGGTGGACTGAGTCTTTTTAAATATGCTGATGGACATTTTTCCAACTAGAACAATAAGGTTTATGTATTTAAAACATTACCTGTGTACATCTCGTCTTACACACACCGAACAAAACATCACAAGCAGATAAGTGTAGTCTTATATTGGTCTCTAAAAAGATTTTTTGTTCAATATAATTCCAAAATTGTTTTACCGGAGGACAAAGGAAGAAAAAATCAACAAAGTCCACTTCATCAACACAACAAGAACATTTGTTGTTTTCTTTTATTTTCATCTTGTGAAGCAATATATTTGTTGGATATATATTATGAAGAATTTTCCAATGGAGCACTCTAAGTCTTGTTTCTATTGTGCATTTTAGCGCCCTAGACCACGTTTCTTTGTCTAAACTGTAACCAAACTTTCTTACCCAAAAGTGATGAGCTGACGCCAGGACCGGAACTCTATTTTTTGAAATTATTTTATTGATACATTTTGGACTAGTGTTGAACATTCCTGCGTCCGAATCTCTGGTGTTGGTTTCAGAATCACCTCTCTGAATCCAAAGTACCCAATTTCTAGGGATAGAATTAACCAGGGCATTGTATTCAAAAAGAGTAGTTGCCCTATTCTGGCCGATCAAATTTCGAACTTCTTCTAAAGATAAAATTCTATTTTCATCTGTGCAAATTATATCCTTAATTTTCACTAAACCTGCGTCGACCCAACGTGAAAAGAATAATACATTACCTCTGTACTGTATTAAGGGATTGTTAAAAATATTTTGTGATTGAAAATTGCTATTATTTATATCATGCATGCCATCAACTGTTTTGTTTTCTATGTAACTTAGATATACCCCCTTCCAGAAGTTGTTATCGATTCTTTCCAAACCTTTCACATTAGTAGCCCTTGTGTTAATGTCAAAAAAAGAATGGTCTTGTCCTAATTTATTCATATGCCAGAGTGGAATATGTTTCCAATTTTCGTTTTCCCCTGCTCTGAACAATTTCCCCATCCACTTCAAGTTAAGAAGCTTCTGAAAATGAATCATATTAACCATTCTCAGGCCACCTTCTTCAATATCTTGTTCCATGACTTTTCTTTTTACTTTTTCAAACGCTTTCTTATTATTGAACTTTTTTTTCCATAGAAATTTAAATAATATCGTGTTTATTTTTTTGAAGAACTTCGTCAGGAAGTCCAACTGCCTGCATTACATATACAAACTGACTAAGTAGAAACGTTTTGATGATAACAATTTTGCCTTGTATAGATAGATCTCTCCTTTCCCATGTTTTTATTATGCTTATGACTTTAATAACTTTTTCTTTCCAGTTATTTTCTAGGTATTTTGCCATCTTGTCTTTCTCAAAATAAATACCCAATATCTTTATTTTGTCAACCACTGTGAAAGGAATGTCACGGTCATTTCTCATAGCCCCCATTCGTAATACTTTTGTTTTCCGAGCATTCATTTTCAAACCAGATATTATTTCAAATGATGACAAAATTTCTAATGACTTAAAAATATCATCACGATCTTTCAAAAATAGAGTCGTCTGCCATCTGTTTAATTTTAATATTCTCTTTTTCTTTGGCCAAGCAAGTTGGTATTTCAATTCCAGCTACCGAGCTATTTCTAATTTTTATAGCCAAAAGCTCAACGGCAAGCACAAAAGCCAATGGCGAAAATGGACATCCCTGTCTTATGCCACATTCAACTTCAAAGTACTCGGAAATCCATCCTCCATGGTTAATAGAAGTAATGTTGCTGTTAGTTAAAACAGACACCCACTGTTTAAAATCTGAACCAAACCCGAAAACATCAAAAACCTTCAGGAAATATTTTTGGGAGATGGAATCAAAGGCTTTTTCAAAGTCAATTGCTAACAAATAACCCGATTTACGTGTTTTATTTAGGTAATGTATTACATCGTCTATTGATCTAAGGACTGTGGCTATATTTCTTCCTCTAATGTACCCAACTTGATCTTCACTAACTTGTGAATAACACCTCATAGCCTTGTTGCTAATACTTTAGCTAAAATCTTGTAGTCACTGTTGGTTAGTGTAATAGGTCTCCAATTGGATAGCCTCTCTCTCTCTAAATCTTTGCCTTTATGTAAAAGGGTGATTGTTCCATATCTTTGAGAAAACGATAATTTACCAAGATGAAAGGACTCATTGAATGATTGTGTCAGTGTATTGCATATTTTAGGCCAAAAAAACTTTAGAAACTCTATCGTTATCCCATCATTTTCTGGGGCAGAGCCATTTTTCATGTATTTTAAAGCGCTAGATGCTTCATCAACTGTTATTAGCCCCTCACAAGAATCAGCCTCCTCACTATCAAGAACTGGGAAGGTTTCATTTTCTAAGAAAGTACCTACTGCATTTCCAACATCTTCCTCTTCATTTTTTTGATTATATATTTTTTTGTAAAAAGCAACTTGTTCGTTCATGATTCCCCGTTGATTGTTAATTATCTCACCTGTGTCTGAAATTAATCTAGTTATCACTTTCTTTTTACCTCTAGCCTTTTCAAGGCTACAGAAATACTTTGTGTTTCTTTCTCCTTCCTCTATCCATTTAATCCTTGATCTTACCTGCGCTCCCTTGGTCTTTTCTAATTCTGAAAGCTCTATTTTTTGTTTTAGGTTAAGATATTCTTTTTGCACCTCCTGCTTCAAGGGACTTTTTATCATCTTTTTCTCGTGTTCTAAAAGTTGTTCTTTTAAATGAAGTGCTGTGTTTTTCTTTTTGCATGCTACTAACTTACCATATTCAGAACAACAGCTACGAATTTCGATTTTACAATACTCCCATTTATTAATGAATGATGTCTCGGTATTAACGTTTAATTGTCTTTCTAATAGATCATTCATCTGCTGAACGAAAACATTATCTTTCAAAAAACTATTGTTAAACTTCCAATACCCTGGACCTCTGACAAAATCACCAGTGTTTAGTTCTATGATAACTGCTTTATGATCTGTCTGAGCTACGTGTGTGAGCTCGCATGACACCACGTATGATAGCATTTCTTCCGTTCCAAAACAATAGTCTAGTCTGCGTGCGATAAAAGGGCTATTTCCACACCAAGAAAAATCCTTTTCTGACTCATGCAAGGCTCTCCAAATATCGGCTAAATTAAGAATATTTGCTGTATCATTTAGTGTTCTAATCTCTCGTTTATGATGAAAATTGCCTGAGATAATATCCAGGTCATTATTCATGACACAGTTAAAATCCCCGCACAAGACGAAGTTTTCTTCAATAAAGTCACTAAATATGTCTTGCAGTTATACAAAAACCGCTATTTTATCCAATCGATCGTTGGGGGCATATACATTTCCCAGTTTGAAATCTTAATACTCATTTTTTACCGATACTACCAATATTCTTGGAAAAGCAAGTTCTATCACTACATCCCCTTCAAAATGTTTTGAAACTAAAATTATCTCCCCATTAGTTCTATTTGTACCCTCATTAAAAAATAACTTTCCTCCCCATTGTTTTTCCCAGATAAAGGGTCCGTACTTTGTTTATCCAGGTAAATATGACACCACATAAGCTTACAGCTTGCCCTAATTTTCACTTCCTGATTTTGAAAAGCCTTAACCCCTTAGCTTAGGAATATTAATGGGTTCTCAGTCATTTCTTTGGTGTCCTTATGACCTAATGTTTTAGCATGTTATAAAAAAACAAGAGGCAAAGCCTTCAAGGCTCACGTCTGATTTTTATTACTATAGCAGGCATGGGAATTCCCCCATGCCTGTATAGAGAGAATACTGTTATGTAGACACTTGTGCATCTGAAAACAGAATTAATTTTTATTTTACTGTGTAAATTAAATTATTTCTGTGCATTAAATTACCCCTACCCCTTTCTTTGAAATTTAATTATATGCAGACCTGCCACTTGTTCCGATTTCAGAGGAGCAGCTCAGATATGTTGAGCATTGCTCCTAGCTCCTCTTGCAACCTCCCCAGCTCCTATATTTTAAAATCTGTCTTGTATACATTTTCCACTCAATTTCACAACAAAGGGCATGCATTCAAAGCACCAGCTAATGGACATCTAAGGGTCAGCATGAGACAGTGAGGGGCTACACGAAGCATAGGCCTATCTCAGGCTAAATGACCAACAAATATTGTAGATTGGTCAATATTTCTTTCTCTAAAATGGATCTCAAATTGACAATGGTCAATATTTCTTACTCTAAAATGGATCTCAAACTGACAAAAACGACTGCATGTTTGAAGAACAAAAGAGAAGGCCGCACATTTCGAAGTGGCAATGGATTTTACTGGGGGGCCAGTGCCAGCCCCTAGATTCTCGCTCCTCTTTTTTATTCTCAGAATGTGGCAGGTCTGTATATGTATGTGTTTATATATTATGCGCATGTAACATAGTGGAGCCCTATTTTTATTTTTGGCAAACAAGTAAAATTGAAAAGCATATTGACCAAGCTTTCAGAAAAAAACATAGTGACCAATCCCCCCCCCCCCCCCCCCCCCCCCCCCGCCGGGGTAAGGGGGGTCTACGGACACCTGTAGTAGGCCTACAGTCTTTGCCTGTAGGTCTAAGCCTCTTACTCTTGGAAAATTAATAATTGAAGTTGCGTAATTCGTAAGGCCATACTCCTGATCTGTTACTGTTTTAAACTGATTGTTCATGCGATGAAAACTTGTTCCACATCATCTACATTTCTGTAAGATATTTTATATTAGTCCTAATATTTTATTTTCGTTTCGTTAATTTCCCCCCCCCCCCTCTGCCACAAAGCAAAGGTCAAGGTCACAGCCAGCAAGCTCATCCATGTTTATCTTCCCCTGTACAGTCTTTGCACATGGTGATCAATCGTCTAGGCCTAACAAAGGATTCGTACGTCGAAGGCAGTGAAATCGACGAACACTGGATTTTCCGTATTTTTTTTCTTCAAGACTGAAATGAATGTGGGCTAAATGTTAGGTACGTCGTCTTGATTATGAGGTAAGGCGTGATCTCTTATTCTCTAGGCCTAGGCCTTGTTGCCGGAAGTGCGATAGGCTAAGTAGTTGCATGCGCAGAGATGATGTGCGAATGAACACGAACAACCGTTGTCAAACTCAAACTCAAAGGCGCAAATAAAACGAAACAACCGGGCCGTCAACGCACACACTCGGTACATCCATTTGTTACAGAAAATATAAGTTAACGACGTTAAAATGTACCTATTTGTACACACCTGAAGTCTTGAGTTTCTTTTTAAAGAGCGTTTTTGTATATCTAATGGAGAGTCTTCTTTCCAGTATCTCCTACTCGGTACAACACAACAGTAAATTAATCTCTGCAACAAATGATTTTCTTTCTTTTGTTCCTTATCGATGTATCTGACTGCTTTGATCGTCATGACTTGAAGGCTCAAGTCAAAATCAAGTATCCTGCTAACTTAAACCCTCTAACGCCTTATATGTTTAGATAAAATTACAACGTTACGGTTTGAGTCAAGGTTAAAGGTCGGGGCCACGGACGCCACACACACACACACACACACAACCACACACACACACACACACACACACACACACACACACACACACACCACACACACACACCACACACAACCGAACATGTACGATACAATAGACTCACTTTGTTTTAAAAAACCGACGTGAGCCAATTAATGTCAAAATCCACATTTCAATCTTGACAGAAAGAGCAGCCTGTCAAGCTTTCTTCTCAGCCTTCTTTATTGCCTTTGTGGCAGTACTTTCTGTATTCCACCCGACAAACTTTTCTTGGCAGTACTTTCTGTATTCCACCCGACAAACTTTTCTTGGCAGTACTTTCTGTATTCCACCCGACAAACTTTTCTTGGCAGTACTTTCTGTATTCCACCCGACAAACTTTTCTTGGCAGTACTTTCTGTATTCCACCCGACAAACATTTCTTGGCAGTACTTTCTGTATTCCACCCGACAAACTTTTCTTGGCAGTACTTTCTGTATTCCACCCGACAAACATTTCTTGGCAGTACTTTCTGTATTCCACCCGACAAACATTTCTTGGCAGTACTTTCTGTATTCCACCCGACAAACGTTTCTTGGCAGTACTTTCTGTATTCCACCCGACAAACGTTTCTTGGCAGTACTTTCTGTATTCCACCCGACAAACATTTCTTGGCAGTACTTTCTGTATTCCACCCGACAAACATTTCTTGGCAGTACTTTCTGTATTCCACCCGACAAACGTTTCTTGGCAGTACTTTCTGTATTCCACCCGACAAACTTTTCTTGGCAGTACTTTCTGTATTCCACCCGACAAACATTTCTTGGCAGTACTTTCTGTATTCCACCCGACAAACTTTTCTTGGCAGTACTTTCTGTATTCCACCCGACAAACGTTTCTTGGCAGTACTTTCTGTATTCCACCCGACAAACGTTTCTTGGCAGTACTTTCT
Source organism: Phymorhynchus buccinoides (assembly GCA_017654935.2). Lineage (NCBI taxonomy): Eukaryota > Metazoa > Mollusca > Gastropoda > Neogastropoda > Raphitomidae > Phymorhynchus > Phymorhynchus buccinoides. The sequence goes on from JAGGCT020004208.1 coordinate 35,195, forward strand.
GTATTCCACCCGACAAACTTTTCTTGGCAGTACTTTCTGTATTCCACCCGACAAACGTTTCTTGGCAGTACTTTCTGTATTCCACCCGACAAACTTTTCTTGGCAGTACTTTCTGTATTCCACCCGACAAACTTTTCTTGGCAGTACTTTCTGTATTCCACCCGACAAACGTTTCTTGGCAGTACTTTCTGTATTCCACCCGACAAACGTTTCTTGGCAGTACTTTCTGTATTCCACCCGACAAACTTCTTTCTTGGCAGTACTTTCTGTATTCCACCCGACAAACTTTTCTTGGTAGTACTTTCTGTATTCCACCCGACAAACGTTTCTTGGCAGTACTTTCTGTATTCCACCCGACAAACTTTTCTTGGCAGTACTTTCTGTATTCCACCCGACAAACTTTTCTTGGCAGTACTTTCTGTATTCCACCCGACAAACGTTTCTTGGCAGTACTTTCTGTATTCCACCCGACAAACTTTTCTTGGCAGTACTTTCTGTATTCCACCCGACAAACTTTTCTTGGCAGTACTTTCTGTATTCCACCCGACAAACTTTTCTTGGCAGTACTTTCTGTATTCCACCCGACAAACTTTTCTTGGCAGTACTTTCTGTATTCCACCCGACAAACTTTTTTTTCTTGTGCAGATAACACGAAAAATGTGGATATAGGCAAGTAAATTAAAATGCCTAGCCTGTCAGATGAGAGAGAGATAGAGAGAGAGATAGAGAGAGATAGAGAAGAGAGAGAGAGGGAGAGAGAGAGCGCGCGAGAGAAGAGAGAGAGAGAGAGAGAGATTTGGGCAGGGTAAGTAATAACTAGATGGTAGGTGACGAAAAATATAAATCATTCGGTTGAGTTTTGTCTACTGAATAACCTGTTTTCTAGATCTATTATTTTTGTGAAGTACGACAATAATAACATCATATTGAACGTGGCTCTGAAAGCTGTCATTTCGTGTAACAAATACCAGAGTGTCAGTTTGAACATTCGAGTTGGTAGAAATAAAAGGTTAATACATAATTATTATCATGAAGCTGAGTGTTCTAAAATTAAGGCTTTACCTGTCGATTACATTGAAATACAGCAGTTAGTATGCATGTGCATTAAGGCTGTACCTGTCGATTACATTGAAATACAGCAGTTAGTATGCATGTGCATTAAGGCTGTACCTGTCGATTACATTGAAATACAGCAGTTAGTATGCATGTGCACGCCTTTTCTTTTTTTCTCTATCTAACAAGCTATGTGTTATCATATATTATCTATGTCAGTGTAAAAACATAATTATGAATGCCTTCTTTTTCTATTTTTCATATATTTCTTGTTTTCCTGCCCACCACACGTCTTAAAACTCACACATGCGCTCGTAACGCACACTAGAATAATTAAATTGAATTATTCAAGGTCTAGGCGAAATACTCCAGCTGGCACTTTGACAAAATCATATAATAAAAAAGGCAAGGTCTGTCTGTGTCGCTGGTCTGTGTGTGTGAAAACAAAGAACGAGGCCTTATAACTCCGCCGTTATTCAACCGAATCACTTCAAAATTTGCTATCAACCCTAACGTGGCGATGTCAACGGCAACCAAGGCGGCCGTGTCATTTGCGTGGTTTACCGGCCTCTCGGCGCCCGTATCTCCGGTGTTTTCTGGACGGATTGCCTTCGAATTTGGAAGGTAGATGACCGGGGGACGGTGACTATCTGTGTGCCAAACCATAAGCGAATCGATTCATAAACGTGCACGATATACGCCGCTTCACCTTTTCACGCATAACTCCGCCGTTTCTTAACCGAATCGCTTCAAATTTGCTGTCGGGCTTTTTTTGAAAATTTGAAGAGAATCGGGAGAGCGTGTCACTCTCAGAGCAGCGCCAAACTGGAAACGGGGCCTTATAACTCCGCGTTTTCTTAACCGAATCGCTTCAAATTTTGCTGTACTCAGCGTTACCACTACTTGGCGTTACCGTTACTAGGGAGGCGCGCATCACTCTCATAGCAACGCCAACGGGAAACGGGGCCTTATAACTCCGCCTTTTCTACCGAATCGCTTCAAATTTGCTGTACTCGGCAGTTACCAGTACTTGGCGTTACCGTTAAAAGGCGTTACCGTTAGTAGGCGTTGCCGGTACTCGGCGTTGCGCTAATGAATTTTTAAAAAAGGCTGTGTGTAATACCATATGGCTTTTATCTCGCTACACTATTATTATTCACAATGAAACACGTTTTTCTGAAGACATTATTTTGGGGCACAATTTCACACTTTTGTCTTGCAATTGGGGAGAGTATGTCATATTATGTCTGGGATTATTTAGCTTTGGTTTAAACGAAATCTTTTGAGAAACGAATGAAAAATGGTGTTTTACGTCCTCTCAGTCATGATAAATATAGGACATTTGTAATACAAATCATGGTGGGAACAATACTGGCTGCAATGCCCGAGCATGCAACCCAAGTAAAGTCCGCGAGTTTTTAACAATAACAGATAGGTGTGTGTACCACTCCTCAGTTAACCTCATCGCTATGGTACCGCCACAATTTATATCAATTTGGTTTTTCTAGAAACAGTGTTTATATAGCCGCAACATCCACAAAAGCTAACACGGGCACAATCTAAAGCTTGTACCTGGCGTCTCTTTGTCGTCTCAGTTGGGGTCAGGACCAATGCCAGCTCCAGGACCGGTCCCGAATATTGCCGGGAGGAAAATGGAGTGATAATCTACAAGGAGGAATACCCTCGCTTCACCATGCAACACGCAATGATCCCGTGATGAACTTGGTTTCCAGATTGTCACTTTACTTTCTAGTAAATAGTTACTTTCTTCACTGCCTAGAATACTTTTGTTGTTGACTTTTTGTGTGTTTTTCCTTCTTTCTTCTTTTTTCTTACCTTTTTGTTTATGATAATTTTGCCCTTTGCCTATTCTTATTTCTTAACTTGCTTAGTTTGTATTGTTGTAAGATTTAAAAGGACTCTCTCTTTTCTCTCTCTCTCTCTCTCTCTCTCTGCTCACTCTTATGAGTAATGTGTCTTCAGAGATGGAGATACTTGCTCTCCCTCTCTCATCCAATCTTTCTCTCTCTCTTTTCTCTCTCTCTCTTTTTGTTTAATTATATTTTTGCCTTTTGCTATTTATTATTTTAATTAACTTGCTTAGTTGTATGTGTAAGATTTAAATGGAGACTCTCTCACATCTCTCTCTTACATCCTCTCTCTCTCCTCTCTCTCCTCTCTCTCTCTCTCTCTCTCTCTCTCGCTCTCTCTGCTCAACTCACTCTTAGGAGTAATGTGTCTTCAGAATGGAGATACTTGCTCCTCCTCCATCTCGTCTCTCTCTCTTTCTCTCTCTCTCACTCTCTTCTCTCTTCTCTCTCATTCGGTATTGTTGGCTATCACAAGGAGTTGAAATGAAAAATGTTTTATAGCAGACTGTAAAGATGACTTGTTGTTCATTCAAGCATAATTGGTATGCAGACATGGAATCGAAGACAAAACAAATGGTTTTCTTTTTCCTTTAAAAATGTTTTTCACCTGAACCAATCTCTTTGAAAGAATCACAGACAGATGGCATAGAATAGCTTACTAGATTTCGACTACACGAACATTAGGCTTCAACGCTAACAAACGAATGGTTTTCAAAAATATTTCGATATAAATCACCATGCCCTTTATTCAAACAGGAGTGGATGACGAAGTCACTTTTTATTCAGTGTAAGTGTATGACCAATGTTAGGCAAAATGTTTTGTTTTCAATCCATATATTATTGAAGGAAAAAATGTTGCTTCACTTTTGTCGTCTGACAATGAAGCGTGTTGATCAGTAGCAAAATTTTAATAGCTGAGTCACAAACAGTGCGCCGAATGTTTGACGGCAGTGCATAATGCTACTATACTGCGTTTTAGATTATGATGTTAGGGTTGTCTACACCTCCTTTAAATAGTATGCACAATATGTATCCGTGGGTTATTGTGGTGAAAGGTAGAGAGAAGCTTATCTTTCTTTCCGCGTTTCTTCTTGTTTCACTTTGCTAATCGATGCAACTTTGTTTTTGTTTGGCCTTATTTCTGCCTATGTAATGCTAACTTTTCCCTTTTACACATCTTTAGTATACTTGAATGTGACAAAAGATGTATGAGGTAATGAATTTAGTCATGTATCATTCCTAACTTGTTTAACCCTATATAAGAGAGAGAGAATATTTTATGATTACCCCCCTTGTCAGTTAGACCCTTTCAGGTAATGACAATAAACGTCAGTGTCAAGTGTCCCTCTTTCTCTCTCTCTCTCGTCTCTCTTCGTAATTGCTCGCCTATCTTCTCTCTCTCGCTCTCTGATTTTTTATATTTGACTCTTGGGATTGGCGTGCGCTCTCTCCTCTCTCTGTCAGATTTTTCCTCTCTTTTTTCGTCTTCTTCGCCTTCGAAAATTTCGCGCATTCACTCTTTTTTTTTCACGGATTCACAAATTCTTCAGTCTCGCTCATTTTCTCCCTTCATCCGCTCTTTTCGTTCTCTTCCTGTTCCTCTCTTCTTTTTTGTTTTCACTATTCCCCCTTTTCTTTTCTCAGTTTTTTTATCAGCGCATTTTTTCTACTCTTTCTTCATCTGTTTCACGTTTTCTCTCAATTTCTTCTTCATCGTCTCGTTTTCTTCTTGTTTTCAGCGATCCCTCTAATGCTTTTCTTTTCTTTTCTTCTCTCTTCTTTTTTCTTTCAACTTTCCGAGGCATTTTGTTTCAGCTAATTGTTTCGTTCACTCATTTTTTCTTCGATAATCCTTTTTTTTCCAGTTTTCCTTTTTTCTTTTTTTCTCATATCTCTTTTTCCTTCTCCGTCTTTTTTTTCGCCTGTTCTTCCTCCAATTCCACTTTGTCGTTCTTCTCCATCAATTTTTCGCATGTTATCTTGTCTCTTGTTTTTTTCTTCTCGTGTCTTTTTATTTTTTACCTTTTTCTTTTTTTCGTTCCGAAAGATCTTTATCATTTTTTTCACGTGTTTCAATCCTCTTTCTCTTTCGGCTCTGAGTTTCATCCACTCCATTTCTTTTTTTTTTTTTTCTCCGCTCTTTTTTTCTATTTAGCATGGTCTCTCTTTCTTCGGAAGCTTTTTTTTTTTCAACAGCTTTTCTTTCTTCATATTCTTTCGTTCATTGATTTTCCCTCCTACCACTTCGTGTCCCCTTTTCTTTTTTTTTTCACTTTGTTTTTTTCATTGAATCTTTTACTTTCTTTTTTTTCTCAAGCTTGGAGCTTATGCCATTTCGTTTTCTTCTTACGCTTTCCCAGTTTGTCAAATCTTCTCTTTTCCTTACTCCTAACAATTATTCTCACCGATCGCCCCGCATCTCCACCCCCCCACCCCCACCACCCCTTCTATTTGCTGATGTATTATATGACCAAGGCGAGAGACCTCAATCCTAGAATCTGAGTGACATTGATGGTTCAAATCCTGACACTGCACAGGATACGACCGGACCCAGACATTTTAGTAACAATTACATTTATGACCTTCAATATTGCAAGACTGCATATGACTGTGTTTGGTTTATTTTCTTTCGTTTTACAGTAATTATTTTGATGTTCGTTTACTTGTTATGAATCTTCGCTACTCGGTTTCTATATTCATTTATGTTCTATTTTAAATCTGTCATTTGTTTCTGCTATCAGTCATCTGATGGTTGTCACACCAGAGTGTGTGGTGTCTAGCTCTTCTGGTTGAAACGAACTAGCAAATTATGTGGGCTAATCTAATAAGTGTCCTTTGAAGTACAGGTTCTAGGGGCCTTTTAGTCCTTGTGATTGACTTTGTCAAAAGGCTTTTAATTGCTTTATTCAGCAAGTAGGGCCTTTAATTCATCATGATGTCATTTTAATTTTTGAAGGGTACTGTGAGTCCTGTTGTATTAGGAAAGTTTGAGAAGAAGCTGGGAAGGGTAATGAAATCATTTTCTGACAAAAAACAACTAAAACTCAGAGTCTGCAAAGGCTACTGATGTCCTGAAGTGTAGCAGACGATCTTTTGCACAGATGTAATATTCCAGTGTCAAAAAAAAAAGCAGCTGGCAGGTGGTCAGTGACCTTGGAACCTCTGGTTGAATTCTCCCCTCTAAGACGATGACTTCTATTACAGTGATGTTTTCGACGCTTTCACCCTTTACCATCCCCTACCACTCCCCATTCCTATTCTCGAAAGTGTAAATACGGCAGGCATGGAAGACTGGATGAGAGGGATGGAAACTTGACTCAAAAGTGGAGGTACCGTGAGTTTGTTTGTTGTCTTACCCTGGCTTAACAACTAGGGATCATCCACAGGCCGGAACACTTTAACACTGCAGTACAAGTTACTACAACTCCACTACTCGGATTTAGACATTACTTGTAGGAAGTTTTTTATTACCCTCGGCCACGTGAGCACCACTCTCTCAACGTCTGAGGAAAAGGTTAGTAAAAGAAAGGGCTATTATAGGTCATGGTGAGTGGGTGTGCAGTGACTACTTTATTATCACCGCATCTCTCTCCTTTCTTGATCAAAGGGCCAGTTTTGTTTGGGACCCATCTACCACACACACACACACACCACACACACACCACACACACACTAACCGGTGTCTTTCCCAACCTCTGTAGCAACTTGTGAACTCTCTCCTCACTCTGTTTAGTTTCTCTCCTATATTTTAATTAATAATGTTATAATTTCTACGGAATTCAAATCATGGCTTCAAAATTGGAAATCATTAAAGGTGACTAATGAATCGTTCTGACCTATCAGTATGAGATGATTACTGATATATAATGAATAATGCTACTTAATGAATGACAGGAAAGCTGGTCACTGTCCAACTATCGAGGTAAAAGATCTGATTGGCAAGGTTTTTTGGTAAAGTAAAGATTTCTCGGTTAATGTATTTTTGCCTTTCTTACCAAGCATAAAGCTGTATTTTAGGAACATTTTCAGCTATTATCTTTTTGGAATACTAACGCCTAACCCTGAGCCCTAAACCTACCCTACACCCCACTATGTAACTGCGTACCAGCGCTTTGTCACAGTTGTGGCTCGTTTACGTTTTTCCTTCTTATGGTTTGGGATAGTTAGTATTCAAAGGTTATTAGGCTAAAAGCTCCTAAAATACAGCTTTATGTATGGTAAGGAAAGGCAAAACGAAATAATCATTACCGAGAAATGTGGGGGGGTGGCACATCTTGACCTTTACCCTTTTTTTACTCGATCCCCAAACCTGGGAACCCTCAGTTAGTATTGTGATTGTTATTAAAATGTCCAAGGACCTTGTTGGTATAAGATCACCTGTCTCCTTTGAGTGATGCATTAATTATTATACGTTTACACCTATTACTCCCCAGTATTCGCGAGTACCAGAAATATCTATTGGCTTTGGAGTTTTGGAGCAATGTATTTTAGACCTTACTGAGACTTTTGATAATACAAACAAACCCCTATTACGACCCCCTAGTTAAGCCCACCTCTCATTGTGAGACCGATTTGTTGGCACGGATGCATTTTACTATGTAACGACCTCTCATTAATGACTTCTCTAAAACTCGACTTACTCCCGCCATTTTTTTGTTTTTACAGACCGTTGTTGTCGCCTGCATGACTTCGAGCGACAGGGAAACAACCCCGTCAGGGCCTGAAAGCGGAGTCGCTTCCCTTGTTTGTGAAACGATGGCGGAAAGCAGTAGTACAAGCACGAAACCACTACTTTGAAAATAGCAACCCTGACTTTGGCGAGATGTGGTTGATTAACAGAAGTCGGCGTAAGTGAAACTGTAGTACATTGATTTGCACAATCCTATGGAATTGGAAAGACCAAATCCAGTTTTATATGTCATTGTAGTGTTCATGAAGAAGAGAGTATGAACTGTCTGAACTTTTTCCTTTCTAACGGCTGCCAGTGAAAACTCCGTCATTAACCCCAGCCCCCCCCCCCCACCCCCCCTCCATTTACTACCGATTTTTCGGACATTTGGAAGTCTTAAATGAGGTTTGTCTAGTATGCCCTTCCTTTTTTCTTTTCTTTGATGATTTCAAGCACTTATAAGGGAGGAATAGAGTGAGAGGGTGACAATATTGCCAATGATGTATTTTGGAAAGTGGGGGACGAGATCTGGTGACTTTCAGACACCAAAGGAACAGTATAAACGATTGTTTGGTAACTATTTGTGACTGTTTTGATGTTTTGATTTATTCCTTTTGATGGTGCTGGTACAAATGTTGATCCTGAAATTGTACATACTGCACAACATCCTGCATGATGTAATTATATTATTGACTGTGCCGATACTGTCAAAACATTTGACAGGTTCTCTGTCTTTCAAACATCTGGATCAGAAGGCAAACATGCCCTGTGGAGATCACTTGAAGTAAAGGATGAGGCCATTCACAGCGCTATTCAAATTGCTTGCCGATAAGCTTTATTTGATAAAATACTGTAGGCGAAAGCAAATGATGTGTTTTCCAAATGAAATGCTGCGTCAATACGAAATGTTGTATTGTTTTTGTTTACATGGTGTATCATAATTACATGTCCTTAAAGGGTGCCTACGCTGTTTGTGTCTCCCATGCAGCAAATTATAGCATACTAAACTTCAGCTATTCTGTTTTTAACATGTCCTGCTGCGATTGTGTTTAGCCGGACAGGATTGGTTGAAACTGGAAACACTGGCTTTAAAAAATATTAGCTGAGAGATGACATTGTTAGCCACTTCAAAAACGAACCACTTTCTTTTGGTGACAGGACTGAACAGCAATTCCATTTGTTTTGTTTAAGAAGTAAGCCAAATGTGTACTATATTATTTAATAATTGCGCAGATTCTGCGACAACTCTTTGCTCTGGAAAACGAGTCAAAAGACGATGCTCTACTTCTGAGTGGAAGACTAAAAAAGCGTTGATAATTGTTAAATAATTGTCTCCAAGTAATATGCCTAGATGACTCAAGACGAGAAACATTGGTACATTATTGTGGTATTTCCCTTCAACATTATATCAGATGTAGGTGTTATCTGTTGAATCGCTAGATAATATTTGTCCCCAGTTGCATAATTTCGCGAATCAGGGAGTGATTTCTTCACTTTTTTAGAATACACTGACCTGCCCTCGAATATTCTGCAGACAAGAATGCACTCACGGTCATAAATATGGGGAAGCATTTTTCATGATCTACAACTAATTCATGAGCAGCGCTCAGTTGTCGCACTAGAAACCCTGCTTCTCCATGAAATACTGGTCCACTTTTTTAAGGGTCGGTCAATATGACCTATCCTGATATCAAGACATAGCAGTCCTTCCCAGTTACTTCTGGACCTAACTTTGACCCATGCTTTCTCTGGTTGTTCATGTTATAAGCAGAAGTTAGCCATACAAGAATATTCTCAGTTTCTATGCTGCTAAAAATCGCGATTCCACAGATCCACACTTCCTTGCTGTAGGAGTTTCAAAAGTACTTGAAATCAAAGCCAAACACTTAAAATGTGTTGTTATAATATTGTGATTGTTATGCAAATGTCCAAAAACCTTGTTGGTCTAGATTCACCTGATCCTTTGAGGAGGCATTAATTAATTTATGCCATGTTATTAATAAAACACTTTATCCCCAGTATTCGCGAACACAGATATCTATTGGCTTTGCAGTTTTGGAGTCAATGCTTTGAGACCTGACTGAGACATTTGATAATATGCCTTCTTTTTTATTTTTCTTTGCGAGTTCAATGCACGTACTAAGGGAGAGACTAGGAAGTGAGGGGGTGACAATATGGACGATGATGTATTTTGGAAGTGGTGGACGAAGATCGTGTGACTTTTCCATACACCAAAGGACACATTTATAAACGATTGTTGTAATATTTGATGAATGTTTGTTGATGTTTTGATTTCTTCATTTTTGAATGGTGGCTGTGCAAATGTTGATCCTGGAATTGTACATACTGCACAACATCCTGCAATGTTGTAATATATATTATTTGACTGTGCCATACGATCACAACATTTGACAGGTACTCTGTCTTTCAACAGCTGTCAGAAAGTCCCACACATGCCTGTGGAATCATTTGAAGTAACAGGACGAGCGCATTCACGCGCTATTCAAAATTGCCTGCCTGATAGTCTTTTAATTTTTGAAAAAAAATTCTTGTGGATGAAAGCAAATTGATTGTGTTCAATGAAATGCCGCGTCATACGAAAATGGTGTAATTGTTTTTGGTTACCCTGGTGTATCATAAATAATGTTCGAAGGGTGCCATACGCTTGTTTTGTGTCCACACATGCATGCAAAATTTTCATACAAACTTCAGCTATTCTGTTTTTAACATGTCCTGCTGCATTGGTTTTAGCTGACAGGGATTTTTGAAACTGGGAACACTGGCCTAAAATATTAGCTAGAGATGACATTGTTGCCACTCAAAAACTAACGCACTTTTCTTTTGGTGAAGGACTGGAAGCAGCATTCATTTGTTTTGTTTAAGAAGTTCAGGCCAAATGTGGTACTATATTATTTTATAATGGCCAGGATTCTGCGACAACTCTTGCTCTGAAAAATGAGTCAAAGACAGATGCCTCGTACTTCTGAGTGGAGACATGAAAAGCGTGGTCTAATTGTTAAATAATTTTCTCCAAAGGAAATGGCCCGATGACTCAGGAACGAAAAACCGTGTAAATTTTTGTGTATTCCCTTCAAACTCATTATATCATATGTAGTGTGTCGGTTGATCCGATAAATCATTTGTCCTGTCGCGGCAGAATTCGAGAACAGGAGTGATTTTCTTCACTTTTTAGAATAACACTGACCCTGCCATCGCAAGATATTCTGCACGACAAGAATGCAATCACGGGTCGATAATATGGGGACATGTTTCATGAGCTGACAACTAATTCATGATCATCGCTCAGTTTCGGCACTATAAAACCCTGCTCTCCATGATATCTGTGCCACTTAAGGGTCAAGGTCACTAGGACCTACTGATACGCAAGACAATCCAAGTCCTTCCCATTTCCTTCTGGACTCTTACACTTGACCCCATGCTTTTTCTGGTTGTTCATGTTATTAAAGCAGAAGTTACGCAATGCAAGATATTCTCCAGATTCTCAATGCCTGCTAAAAATAGCATTCCACAGATCCACCTCTTTCTTTTCTGTAGGAGTTTCAAAAGTACTTGAATCAAGCCAAACGCTTAAAAATGTGTGTGGTTATCAGGAAGGGTAACTTTATACAATGTAAACGTTTCATGCATTATCAACCGTTTAGTTTGTTTTACAACTGTAAGGACATTATTTATTGATGGCCCATGCACGACAAACACAATGATGGGACGCACCACAAAGCTGTTGAATGTAAAGGAGCTTTACTTTCTGCTAGCCAAGTATAGAAACACTTAGTTGGGAAAGATCAGTTAGATTATCAGATGAAGGTAACCAGTTCTACCGCTTGATTCCTGTTTATGTCCTAACCGGAAAATTTTGTTTCTTACCACAAAATATATTCCATTCGACAAAATTTCAAGTCTGATAATGTTTGCAGTTGAGTCAGATCTTTTACGACCCTTTTTGCATTTTTTCAACCAGTCACAAATTACGACGTAAAGAAATAATTCTTAGCATCCCACAGAAAGCCTGTGATTTAGACCCAGTTTGTCAATCTCCAATTTACTTTCATGTTGGACTAAGCTTTTCCGGTCATTTACCACATAAATGATGAATCCTCTTAGCCCTGGTATATTCCGCATTGTTTTAAGCATGCTTTAGTCATACCTCTTCTTAAACAGTCCAAACCCTAGACCCTGAGCAGCTATAAAACTTCGCCCAGTTTCGAACCTGCCATTCCTTTCTAAACTTCTGGAGCGCATTGTTCTCTCGCAGCTATTAGCTCATTTAGAGTCCACCAACCTTCTTGAACCCTTTAATTCAGCCGATCGGAAGCATCACTGTACAGAAGCTGCCTTGCTTAGGGTTGTAAATGATCTTTTACAAGCTTCTAACATGGGTTGTGTTACAATGTTGTCGTTACTCGATTTGTCGGTGGCGTTCAACACCATTGATCATGGTAGATTATCCCAGCACTTTGGTTGTTCGGGAACGGTCCTGAACTGGTTCACTTCTTATGTTCAAAACCGCACACAAGGTTTCCTAATAAATGGTGTTAAGTATAGATCTGCAAATTCTTAGCTCAAATTCGGTGTGCCCCAGGGCTTGGTGCTCGGGCCTGTTCTTTTTACTATGTATACCAGGCCCCTCAACTTTCTTATTGCACAGTTAAACACTCAGTACCATTTCTTTGTTGACGACTCTCAGCAAATTTATATTGCTTAAGGTTTTAGTGCTTTTATCTTAGAAATGTGAATTTATATCGCTTAAGAGTTTGTAGTGCCTTTATATGTCACTCACAATGTTATTGCTTTTTAAAAGTCTTGTAGTACTTTTATCTTAGAAAATTGTGAAGTTATATCTGCTTAAATGGTTTAGTGCTTTTTATCTGTCACAATGTATGTGCTTTAATAAAGTCTTAGTACTTTTTATCTTAGGAGATGTGAATTTATATTGCTTAATGTTTTAGTGCTTTTATCTGTCAACAATGTATTTGCTTAAAGTCTTAGTACTTTTATCTTAAAAATGTGAAGGTAGAGGGCTTGCGGAATGTGGGTTTTTAATGTGGTGGCTGACGTTGTTATTGATTATGTCGCGGTAGTTCCTTTACGCCTAACGCAGTGTAAGGTACTTTTTTTTCCCTCTTTTTTTTCTAGTGAACGTTTTTTTTTTATTGTTTTTTGTTAACCTTTGCTGTCTGTCCCCTCTCCCCCCTCCTTTCCCCTTTGTCTTCCATCCCCCCCCCCCCCCCCCCCCCTTGTCTCCACCTCCCCCCCCCCCCTCTCATCTCTTTCTCTCTGCCTCCGTCTTATCATGTCAAAGTTTGCCTGTCCACGTGTCTCCATCCTTTTGTGTTTGTCTCTGGCCCCCCCCCCCCCTCCTCTCTCTCTCTCTCCTCATATTGTAAAAAGCCAAGTGTCCGTGTGTGTGTCTGTCTGTCTGAAACTCAAACGGGCCTTATACCTCTGCCGTTTTTTGACCGATTCGCTTCAAATTTGCTGTGAGCCCTAACGGGGCGATGGCAACGGCAACTGAGTCGGCCGTGTCATTTGCGTGGTTTGGCAAATGTGCGAAACGTGTATCCGCCGGACTCTCGGCGCCCGTTATTCTCCGGCAATTTCTCGACCGACCGATTACCGCCTTCAAATTTGGCAAGGTAGATGACCGTGGACGGTGACTATCGGTATGCCGAACCGAAAGCGATTCGGTTCAGAAACACGCGCGCTATGCGCCGCTTCACCTTTTCCACGAATAACCACTCCGTTCCTTAACCTCCTCGCTCATACTTGCTGTCAGGTTTGCTTGCTATGGCAAAGCCTGGCAGCAAATTGGAAGAGAATCGGGAGAGAGCGTCACTATCAGAGCAGCCCCAACGTGAAACGTGGCCTTATAACTCTGCCGTTTCTTAACTGCATCGCTTCATTTTTGCTGTACTCAGGAATTACCAGTGATTGGCGTTACCGTTTCCAGGCGTTGCCGGTTTACTAGGGAGAGCGGCATCACTCTCAGAGCAGCGCAAACGGGAAATGGGGCCTTATAACTCCGCCTTTTTTTAAAACCGAATCGCTTCAGAAGCGGAGCTTTAGTGTCAGAGGTTACAGTACTTGAAGTAAACCGTTACTAGGCGATAGAGCATCACTCTCAGAGCGAGCATCGCCAACGGGAAACGGGGGGGCCTTAAACTCCGACCTCAGACGTTAACCGAATCGCTTCAAATTTGCCGTACTCAGTAAGGTGCTGGGGGTAGTAGAACGGGATGAGTGAATGGAAGATGGAAGGAGGGAGAGAGACACAAAAGTAATAATAATATTTCGCGGAACCGGCGAAACCAGTACTCACCGTTACCAGTACGGTGCATTGCCAGTACTAGGCGTCGCGCTAGTGTGTCATTAAATAATGTTACTTTAATTCTATATCATTGCTATGAAACATGGTGTGTCAATTTGTTAACATTTTTTATATGGTTTGATCAATGTTTGTAAAGCTATGAGAGCTTGCTTTTAGCATGATTTTTTTTATATTATTAGTATTATTATTATTATTACTTGTCTATTAGCCGTTTTATCGAAGCCGGTTTGCAGGAGTGAATGCGCTTGTTTATCTCTAGCGCGCGGAGTCGCGAAATGTGATCTACTCACTTCCGAGCCGATGGGGCTGAATGTTTGCCTGATGACAAGTAATGGGCAAGGAACAACCAAAGATCTCGCACTGAATCTCTGACTCACAGAATTTTGTCTCTGATTTTTTTTAATTAATCATCTCTACTTTTACACAACACTGTGTGTTTCTCATAACAGATCACGATCTTATTTGTTTGGCTCAGTTGTGATTATTTATTCGATCACAAACCCTGCAACTGATCAAACTCATACTGTCTTGCCAGAAAAGAGCCACAGAACATAATTTTTTCATTAGCTAGGCTGTTTCCTTTTCTATTATGTTTCATAATGTTGGGTGTCGCCCGCTGATCGGACCTACTGGCTGGGTCCACTTAGCTAGAGTGAAGGTAGCTGCTCCATTCACAATCACGTGGGTGCCCTCGGAAATATCGCTGACTGGCTGGGTCACTTATCTTAGGGTGATGATGTCTTTCTCTCTCGTGCTTAAAATTCAGTGTTTATCCAGGATAGTTTAGTATCTTCCCCGACAAAAAGTGGGAGGGAAGGGGGCAGTTAGTTGGCTTCGATATATTTTATTGTTTTTCAAAACGGTTTTGGTAAAAGTGAATACATTTTGCCGCTATTGTTATCATGAAACTCACGCCCAAAAAAATACGTACACGTTTGCTATTCAAAACACGTTTTGCCTAGTATTGAGGAAGGGGGAGGTTCGTACGAAAAGGTTTTGAGACTTTCGGTCTGGTATATTTTTATTCAAAATTAATGCGCCATGCACGGTGTACTTTGCTTTACTACAGCATTAATCCAAAACCTGACACAACAATAAGACGTATTCACATTATTTTAACCAACACTACCGTCTCCCCACAAATCCTCTCCTTTTATGATTCAATCTCATTCCTCAGTATGTTTTGGCCTACAATGATGTACTTATTCACTATTCTCATGTTCCCTCCCATGTTCCTGTTAATCTTTAGGACTGCAGGATGTAAGGAGGAATTTGCTATTCACGCTTTTTTTAAAAAAAGAGTTATTTTGATTTTCACAGGGTACAAACAGCAAGTTGTCACAAGAAAGTGTACTGCTACTGGATTTTCTCCTGGGCGTTGAAATGGTGTGCAAATTATGAAATGTGTAAGTAAGAAGTACTTTACTTCCACCCCTCTCCCAGTGCTTGAAATAAGAAACTGTGGCATAAGCCCATCACACCAACAACTGGATAGTGCACCAGTACTCAGGAGTGAAAAATTCATGCTAGACATTGTTTGGCCTGCGCTAGATCTATTTATTAAAAAACAAATAATAAGGAAATAAATCTAAATAAGCTTTTAAAAAGACTTACATCACTTTTAGCCAAACAGTCACTCTTTCCTTACACCACAACTGTTGTAAGTAGGCCTACACATACAATTAATTACATGGTTAGTGATCCACACAATTTTACTTAATATGGATAGAAGAATTTTCATGTAACAGAACTCATATTTAACTAGTA
Organism: Phymorhynchus buccinoides; assembly: GCA_017654935.2. Lineage (NCBI taxonomy): Eukaryota > Metazoa > Mollusca > Gastropoda > Neogastropoda > Raphitomidae > Phymorhynchus > Phymorhynchus buccinoides. The sequence goes on from JAGGCT020004208.1 coordinate 50,901, forward strand.
AAGATGTGAATCAGTCTGTAGGCTGCACATGTTGAGGCGTAGTGTTCCTCAAGGTAGTATTCTAGGTCCTTGTTTTAAAACTTATTTATGAGCCTAGAGAGAAAAATAGAGATTTTACGCCTTCTGAAACAATGATCCTAGTGTCTGTCACTAGGTTTTACAGCTTCTATCACCTACTCACCACTGAAAACAATTTCAGTCCAGCCTGTAGTTCTAAGTAAATATCAGTAGCTTTATCTGCTATGTGAAGTCCTAGTCAGGCTGACTCAGTCAGTGACACACACAACACACCCACACCCACTGTTAACACACCACGATACATTTTTGTCTTTTTTTTTATAAGATGCCTAGGTTTCGGTCCACTGCTTCACAGTCTTCTATCACCCACACACCAATGAAAAACAAATTTCAGTCCAGCCCTGTAGAAGTAGAATAGCAGGTCGCTTATCTGCTATGAAAAGGGTTATAGTCCAGACACACTGACTCAGTCATGACACACAACTCACCACACCATGATAGATTGTTTGTCTTTACAATATAGACTGTATACCCTCTCGACCGTTCACGCGCCTCTGTTGGTGCGTGTGCTCGTGCGTAGTGTGTGTGAGTTGTGGTTGTGTAGTGGTTGGTGACCCAGTATTTCTCACCACCACTATCAAGCACATTTTTTGTCGCTTTTTTTAAATTTGTATCTGGAAGGACAACGTCCTAGTCGTGATTTATTAAGGCCTTTGATAAGATTTTATCATATCTCCTTATGAATAATTTCCGCCTATGGGACAGAATTCATCAATAGATTAATTGAGAGCTTCTTTAGGCATGCAGGAAAAAATTAGTTGTTGATTGAAGCTGCATCCAAGCTATCCCTGTGAATCAGGAGTCCCCAGGATCTGTGCTTGGGCGACCCCTTTTCCTGTTGGCTCATGGTCTTCGAGGCAACTATCTTCCAACTTCCTTCGCTTTGGGACGATCTGTCACGAGCTGTGGACCCTCCCATTGAGACTCAATGATCTCCAACAGACCTATGAATTACTCATGAAAACAAAGGATGTCCCTTCCATCCCGACAAATGCGAAGAGCTCCATGTGATCAGGAATGAAAATCCCTCTGATAAGAACTACCACCTATATGGCCAGGACCTGGATTGGATAAGATGAAATAATGTCTGTGCTTTTACAATCTCAACAAACCTTAGATGGGACACCCACATCTCAAATGTGCGCCGCAAAAGTCAGTTAAGACCCTTGGCTTCCTCCATCGCAACTTAAAAGTATAGTTAGTCACATCAAGGAATTTGCATATAGGCAGTAGTAAAAGGCGTATACTTATGTCACTGGTTAATCCCATTCTACAGAAAGGTGCCTGCTATACCGTAGCATTGCCTCTTTAAACTTCTGTAAAACTATATATTATATATCTCTCTGTACATGTGTTGCGTGTGTGTGTGTCACTGTGCGAGT
>JAGGCT020004208.1:52860-72318 GCA_017654935.2 Phymorhynchus buccinoides
CTCCTCTCCCTTCTCTCTCCTCTTTCTTTTCTACCCCCTTCTCCTCTCGCCCCCCTTTCTTTTTTATTTTGGTTTCTCACCTCCTCCTTCTCTTCCCCCTCCTCCTCCCCCTCTCTCCTTTTTCCTTCTTCTCCCCTTTGCCCCCCCCCCTCCTCCTCCTCTCCTTTCCCCCTCCCCCTCTTCTCTTCTCCCCCCCCCTCCTCTTTCTTTCCCTCCCCTTATTCCTCCATTTCCATCCTTCCCCCCCCTCTCTCTCCCTTCCTCCTCCCCCCCTTTCCTCCTCTTTCCCCTCTCTTTTCTGCTTTCTCCTCTCCCCTCTCTTCCTTCCCGCATCTTCATCGGCTCCACCTCCCCTCCCCGAACTCCCCTGCTTCCCTCCCCCTCTCCCCTTTCACCACCACTAGACCGACTCCAAACCCTCTTTCCCTTTTTATGTACAAGATAAGGAAACAAGTGACCCAACTTATCTTTGTAAAGAGTCACCTACATTTAAATATGCGTAGCAAACGTACAGTTTTATTCTTCGTCCCAGACCCAACTTTTTATGACTATCTCTTAACCTCTTCCTGGGGTAAAAACTTTGGAAACGATCTAAAAGATTCATTAAACAACCTAACACCGTGTCATCTTTTAAAAGAGCTTACAATAAAGATATCATATGAGGAAATTATAAAGTATGTCAGCAATAAAGTCTACATTTTGGTGCATGCCTAAGACTAGTATGTGACAGGCAATGAAACTGTCAAACTATTAATATATGCCAGTCTATGTCGTGTGTATATATCATAATATATACTATCTATATCTATATATATGTGTGTCGTGTGTGGGTGACGGTGTGTGTGGTGTGGCGCGCGCGCGGCATCGTGTGTGTGTGGTGAAGTGTGGTATGATCAATACAATATTGGTTCTATATAATTTCGTCATTATTCTATGAATTGTGCTGAAATGTTTCATGTTTTTTTTATGTTTTCCTAACTGTTATGATATTACTACCCCCTACCCTTCCTCTCTTGTCTTCATGTTTTTTCAATTTTCTTTCATTGGATTGTTGTATATTTTCGAGGGGCATTGTGTAAAAAGCTTATGTATTATCATATTAACCCTCAATAAACATGTCGTATCGTATTCGTTCGTATTCTCTCTGCTCTTTCTCTCTCATCCAAAGGATTTATTTATGGAGAGCTGGGAGGATCTCCATTATTCAATTTTCTTGTGTAAAGAATTCTTATTGGGTTAAGCTGACGAGAATGGAAAAGACAATCAATTACCCTGTAAAGCATTAATATGAATATGGATACTAACGATCAAGAAAACGTGGGTCACAATGTTCGTATGTATTAATATGGTTTTGTTTTGTTGGATTAACACAGGCGTGTCCAAAATATTAGCGCTTTCATTTAAAAGTTGTACCCGCAAAAGAGTGTAGATTGTGTGGTGGCAGACTGCATGACCTGTCATGATGCAGAAGAAGATATAATCATGGTATGACGATTGGCCCTTGTTTTCATGACTTACGACAAAACTAATTCAGTCAAAGTATTTAAAATCTCAGGTCTTTTTCAATTCAATTTGCCTCAGGTATGTAGTAGTGGAAAAGGATATTGTCTAATGCAGCTTTGTTTGGGTCATTTTAAGCTTGAGACTATTACGAACTGCGACAAATTAGGAAACATAATATATGATCTTGTGATAGTTTAGAATGTATTTTGTCACATCTCTGATACAGTAATTGACTGTCAAGTTATCTGTATTCCATGCTAGGTTTATGTAAGTGTTGGCAAAAATGTGTCAATTATTTTAACCAGTCGTATTTGCCCTCATCAGATATAGTAGATAGGGGCTTTGGACCTAAAATCTAATTAAACTCAGTCGTATTCGTATCGTATCTCTCTATGTCTCTCTCTCTTATCTCCCTCTTCTTCTCTCTCGCCTCTCTCTCTCTCTCTCTCATGATTCTGCTTTTCCAGATAGCAAGTTATCTCATACGTTATGTGGTGAAGGTCTACACCGTCGTCCAATCCATGGATGGGAAAGTGAAGTCACCACCTGATGATCATATGGCACCAGTAGCCCACAGCTCTTCTCGCAGAGACGTCCAAAAGTTCTTGGCTCTTCCCGTCCCAAAATTGGCGGCGGTTAGTGCGAAGCTTACCAGGAGTTGCTTTCGGCCACCTTTCATGTAATTTCACCCAGATGATTTCACAGTCAGGTGACTGAGAGTTCGTGGCTTAGTGACTAAAGTTAGAATGTCAATCATGCAATGAGGACTCCCCCACCATTCCGTTCTGTCTCTTCTGAAGACCCTTGTACTGTGGAGGAAAGATGCGCGGACGGCAGTGCTAGTTAAGCCAGTCTCTGTGCAGATTAACGTCAGGTATTGAGATTGTGTAGATCTGGAAATTTTGCCACGTTTGAAAGGATTGGGGTAGTTCATATTTAAGAGTTAAGAGGACAAATTAGACGAGTTGGCAGGTGATCGTGTGAAGAGGGTGGAAGGTTTCATCAGTTGACTGATCCTCGAAGGAAGGAGTCGGAGCTGGACCTGATCTAAGCGCCAAAGAGTGTCAACCGTTGGTTGAGTGTGGTTGGCTGCCCTTCACAATTAATGCACTTTACCATACTGATCTTTCATGTGGCTATCGCAGAACGTACCATATGAAAGTCGTTGGTCCATGCTTGGCATACAGGCGTGATACATGTCCACATCCCTCACAGGCTATCATTTCTGTTCAAGTCACAATAGCGGTCAAAAGTGCTAACAGGGGTACCTGGACAAGGCACCTGAATTGTCAAGGTGCAGAGCGGTTCGTCTGCATAGTGGGATGAAGTTGGACATATTCCTGGTCTCTAGCTGCACAGACGACACTAAAGTTTGTAAAAGTAAGTGCGCGAGAACAGAACACACAAGAAAAAGTAGGCCAAGATGTTCCAAGACCAATGCGCACCTATGCATATTTCACCAAAGACATCAGTCTGTCTGGAGGTAGAAAAGGCTCACATTGTTCAATTAATACATGTACATGCAAACAATTGGTTAAAACAGCAGACTCAACAATTTGATCTTGAAGTAGAGACTGAGTTATATCTCCTGAAGAACCACATGTAAGAGGTAAACAAAATTCAAGCTACTCACAGTTCTGGAGTGGGCGTTTACCACAAGAAAGCACTACAATGTCCTCTACTGGTGTATTGCAGAAAACTCACTGTGTAAAGTACAGTAGTCATCACGAAGGGACAAAGGTGCCATGGTTGTTTTAACCGAGTGTCACTAACAAGAAGTGAGTTCTTTCGCAGTCCAGTACATGGTTTATCTTCAAAACTCGAGATTGATCGAAGTCCAAAGAGCGAAAAGAGTTGATAGTGTGGGCTTTTAGGGAATTAGGAAGGTTAAGTGGGATAGGAAAAACAATGATGAAGCAGGGAAGTAAGGCAGATATTGAATCATCCGCCGACCGGAATTCCCCCCCCCCTTCAAATAATCTGTCTGTAGGTCTATGTGAAAAATGTATGCATGCTGTACGAGTATGTGTGTGCACCATGTACACTATGTGCGCCCATGCCAGACACGAGTAAATGAATGTGCACAGGCGAAAACTGGGAGACATCAATGTCAAAATAAATACTGCTATCTTCTTCTTTTTTTATAAAACTAGGTATGTCAGCTGAGTCCGTTTCATGGTCCGTTTTCGGTGTCCGTTTCGCTTGTACTAGTACCGCTAAATATGGCTGTCACACTTTATGGTGTCGCCACGCTACCCAGTCTCCTAAAAAACAAAAGACACAATTCAGCACAAGCTGTGTCATACCATCAGCGGTGATTAATAGGCCCGTGAGGGTCTCACCCCCCACCCCCCACCGTCCATCCTGAAGGGGCGTTTACATAAAATTTACAATCCAGTGGCGACGGTTAAGTGGAACAGCGACGTGTACGATCATGAATAGGGTCACTGTCTCCGTTTAAAATATACTTGGATCAACAACAAAATTTGGGAAAAACAAAAGAAGTGGGCAGGTGGCGCAATGCTCCCCACCACCAGCACAGAACAACTGCATTTTACCATTTTATCCTGCGGGAGGGCAGTTTCTAGCCTTCACCAAAAACGAAACAGACACATCAAAACTAAACAACACACATACACGCACAGGGAGTTAGTCTCCCTTAGCTAATAGATTTTAAACTAGTCGAACTGAACTCCACAACTTGTTTGGGGTGAGGTACTACAACACATCCCTGCAGAAAGAAAATGTTGCTAAAATCCCTTTTTTACAAAAAGTTGCAACATTCTAAACAAATAATATACTCCCTTCATCAAAGGATACATAAAAGTTGTTCCAAACAACTGAAGGCAAAGCCAAAACATACTCATGAAAAAATAGTGACAGTAATCACGCCCTCACCATCATCAAGATCTTGGTTAAGAAACAAAGCCAAATAGAAAACATACAAAATTTAAGATAGTTCAAAAAATAATTTGTACTCCCCAAAAAGCTAAGAGACAACATCCACAGCATGCCTAATGCGTGATAATGTCTGCACATCCCCTGTTAAAAGAGGTGGTAGAATGTTGTCAGAGATCGCACCACTCATGACCTGTGTGTAGCCCTTAATGCAGCTCTCTCAGATGCGTCTGACATCATCTTCACACTTTAGTTCATAAATTTCAGGCACTAACAGTCTCCGAAGTCGAGTAGACCTCTGTGGGCAGGTAAATGGTCTGGGCGGATTCCTCCTGACCGGAGGTATCAGAGCTACTATTGCTCTCTGACGAATTTCATGACTGGACTCAAACATCATCATGCATCTCTCTGTGCCCTCCTCTTGTTAGCCCAGACGCATGTCGGGCAAAGCAACTACTGGGTCTTGGGATCATGCTCTCCTCTATTCCTGGCTCAGACGAAGCCCTTCCTCGGATACCCTAGGCGTGAAATTCTTGAGCATCAGGTGTGAAGCGAGTACTATGGAAATGCAAACTCCAGAGACAAACGGGTCTGTATCCTCTGACCTTGTTCTAAATCAATCCCAGACGCTAAATCAACAGGTAGCCTAGGATGACATCCAAAAAACCCAAATAGTATGGGCTAAAACCTGTGCTAGAAAGGATGCAGCAGTTGTACACATGAGCCACATATGGCAAAAGTTTTATCCAGTCTAATTTCTTGTCATCCTCTAGACTCCTAAGAATGTTAATAAGAGTCCGGTTCCATCTTTCTGCTGGGTTCCCTTGTGGATGGTATGGAGTTGTAAGGCACTTTTTAATCCCTGATGCCTGACAATTTTCCCTGACTAAATGCGATTCAAAGTCCCTACCTTGATCAGACAAAATCCTCCTGGGAAAACCATATATCATGAATAAGTTGTCCCACAATGCTTTTGCTACAGTGTATGCCTTTTTGTACTTTGTGCATATGGCAACAGCAAACTTGGTGAAATGGTCCATAGCAACTAAAATGTCCTGTTTCTTATCCTTTACATCTATTGTTAAAAAGTCTATGGACAGAAGTTCTAGTGGAAATGTGGTGAAGATGTTCATTGGTGCCTTTTGTGTCTGAGCTCCCCTGCGAATACATCTGCTGCATTTTTTCACTTTCCTTTCTAAATCCCGAGCCATGTATGGCCAGAAACATCTCTGCCGAGCTTTTCTAATACAGTCATCTAAGTTGGTGTTAAACAATTCTTCATGTACTCCGTACATTGCTTCCTTGCGGTGTGAAAAAGGAATCAATAACTGTGCGATAGACTCGCCATTTACTCATACAAACTTCGTATACAACACCTTATTTTTAACAAACAACTTTTCTTGTTCACGGCCGAAAACTGTCAAATCAGGTGTGGACTCTGAAATCACCTTTGAACTCAGAGACTGTCTTTGCTCTAAACAACTAATCACTATGGCTAGGGTCTTGTCTGCTCTTTGAAGCTTTGCCCACTTGGATAGTGGGATGGAATGACTGAAAAGTGGGTGGCTCAACGATGTTGTCCGGCACCTTTTCAGGGTTTTTGACAACCTGTTGCAGAGCAGGAATCATCCCATCATCATGGAAGCCTATATCCTGATCAACAATACCTTCTTCTAATCCAACAGACTGGTGCATGCAATGAGCACTAGAGGTCACCCTGTGAGCCTGAAGTATGGCTTGAACAGAGTCCTGATTAACAACGACCATATCATTATCATCACTACCTATTCCTACTGTTCCATCAAAAGCACTAGCCTTTTCAACTAAAAACTGAATCCTCTTCATGCATTGAAGGTACTCTTCATCCTCTTCTGGTGCGTTTTGAGGTCTTCTTGACAGCGCATCAGCATTGATGTGGGAGGAACTCTTCTTGTACTTTAGCTGAAAATCAAATAATGACAATGAAGACAACCAGCGATGGCTCGTAGCACCTAACTTGGCATTTGTCAAGATATAACAGAGCGGATTTGATCTGTGACAACCGTAATGCTAGTCCCCAACAAATAGTCACTAAACTTGTCGTTCATGGCCCACTTCAAAGCCAAAAACTCCTGCTTGTGAGCTGGGTAGTTCTGCTCTGATTTGTTCAGGCCGCGGCTGGCATACGCGATCACCTTCAGCTGACCCTCATGCTCTTGGTAGAGTACAGCACCTAACCCTGTGTCACTTGCATCGCAGTGGAGGATGAAGGGTTTAGTGCAGTCAGCCAGTCCGAGTACTGGACAAGTAGTTAAGGCCTTCTTGATCTCTTCGAAGGTTTGGTCCTGTGTCTCACCCCACAAGTCAGAAATGTCTGATGACAATGTTAGAGATTTTTCTTTTTTTTTATGCGTTTTCAGTCTGCTTGGCACATAGCCTATGGTCAGGTCATTCAGCGGCTTTGCCATGCTGGAAAGTTAGGAATGAACCGGCGGTAGAAACCTGTGAAGCCAATTAAACTCGGACGTCGGTGACACGGACGTCGGTGAGGGGCGTGCTGACCGTGTCGTTTCTGCTTGGTCCAGAATTTGTAATGAAAGTGGCGACCAAGGTTTCCAGCAAATACACTTAGGCCTCTTTGTGACGGATGTATCTTGTCTCCCAAGTACTGGCTTGTTGTTGTCCTTTGCCGCCGATCTACGATCGCAAAGGAGTATGTTTTCGCTCGTGTATGTAACTTTTTTCTTTTTTTTTTTCTGTCTGTGCCAAGGATATCTCCCGAACCGCTTGACCGAATCGCGTCCGCGCAAAATGTTTCGCCGTCCTGACCTTGACCTTGGCGTACGGCCATAACTTCCACACCGTTGGTCTTAGAGTCTTCAAATTTGGCATGTAGGTACTTTTGGCTTATGTCCGTTCTGATGGTGGCATACCGATCAAGGTCAACGTCAAGGTCCGGGAGATCGGTAGGCCTTGAAAGTGGTAGGGGTCTACAAATTGGGTTTTAAGCCATATTTTTCCACATTTGTACTTGACAGAAGCGCTTCAGATTGTGTGTGGTACTGTATAACCTAGAGTAGAAAACATCCGAGCATAAATTATTGCCATGCTGACCTTGACCTTGAAGTGTGACCTTGAAAACCGAAATTTCCTTCTTTGCGCTATATATTCCTTGTTCAAGCTGTATCTCGTGAACTAGAAGACAGAATCCCTTCCAATTTTGTGTCAGGATGTGACACTAAGAGTATAACACATTCGTACATAAATGATCCCTCGGAAATAGAATGTCGCCAAGCGGCAGACATGTTTCCGTTTTTCTTCACCCTCCTATATCTCGTGAAATACTGTATAGAATCACTCCAAATTTTGTGTGTGGGTGTAAAAAGAAGAGTAGAAGACATTGCAGTACAAATTATGCCACGTGGGATTTTAATGTCGCCGAGCGGCAGACATGTCTCCGAGTTAAGGGTGTACACCCCACTAATTAAGGGTGTACATTCCGGTAAAGGAGGGGGTCTAATACTAAACGTAAAAGACATCTTAGCACAAAATGTGCCACATGGGGCTTAAATGTCGCCGAGTGGCAGACATGTCTCAGTGTTAAGGGTGTGCACCCCACCAATTAGTGGTGTGCATCCCGGAAAACGATTTGCACCCAGTCAAGGGTGTGTAGGTGCATCACCCAAAGGTCACAAGGAGGACGGGGACTGAAGATGTGAAGGGGGAAGGGAGGTACAGGGCGTGGCATGTACAGGGCGTAACCGGCAAAGGACATAATTATCTGCCGCTCGGTGATGCCCTTGTTGTTGATGTTTTCATGTGACACAAAGGACACGTTCTTTAGGTTGGAAAGTTTTGATAGGATGTCTGCGTTGAAACACTCTCGTTTGATGTTCAGCTCTTTGATAGTGGTCGGGGCTACTCTGCTGATGACAATTTGAGTTTGAGAAAGCCTGTGTGTGTGTGTGTGTGTGTGTGTGGTGTGTGTGTGTGTGTGTGTGTGTGTGTGTGTGTGTGGTGTGTGTGTGTGTGTGTGTGTGTGTGTGTGTGTGTGTGTGTGTGTGTGGTTGTGTGCATGTGGTGTGTGCATGTGATTTTGTGTGTGTGTGTGTGTGTGTGTGTGTTGGTGCATGTGATTGTGTGTGTGTATGTTTATGTTGTATGTATGTGTGTGTGTATGTGTGTGTGTGTGTGTGTGTGTGTTGGATGTGTGTGGTGTGTGATGTGTGTGTGTGTTTGTGTGTGTGTGTGGTGTGTGTGTGTGTGTGTGTGTGCAGTGCGTTCGTGTGTGCACTTTGGGCGTAAAGTTAAGTTTCTGTCGATTTTCTCTTTCCTAGTCATTGATATATGAGTATTGATTCCAGGACTCCACTCCACTGTGCTCTGACACACTGATTTATGTTCTCCTACGGTACATGGAAACGGTTCTGACGTCCGCATTTCACTAGCAGTTTCCTGATATATGGCCGTTATGGTCGAGAAAAAAAGTCAGGCATATAGACAACAATACCTTATTAATGTTCTTCGTCTATTTCTAATAGTCCCTATGTTACTTCAAACCAACTATGCAAAGAAACACTTTTAATTAAAACGTCTGTCTTAGAAAAAGAAATTTTTTCTTTGAAATAAAATACCTTCAAATGCCCAATGCTACGTTTCTTGTATATGCCTACTAGCGAACAACACTACACGATTTGGAAAATAATTTAGTACTCTAGGAGATTAATGCAAATTTAAAGGTAAACTTCCATCTGTTACAACACAATTTCTCAGAAACGCAAAGCTAAAATATCGTGTTATGCGTAATCTGTATACTTGTGCAATTCGTGCACTGAGCAGCTGTTTTGGGCAATACATGAACTAAATGACAATCTAAGTTACACGAGATAAACACAACTGTTGTAACGAAGAAGTCGCTCGATGCTAACAATACGAAGCGTGTATTTAAACCTCCAGAGTTTTTGTATGCAGTGGGTCACTGGAGAACTAATTGTACTGTTATTTAATCATATTCGTAATCAGTAGACTTTCTAATCTTGTGATTATACGTTATGCTGTATGCCCCCTTTGGTGATCTTATTGTTATGTCCCTAGAACAGACTTTTAGGTTTCGTTTACTTTTTTTTCACATTCTTCTTTTTATCACTTCTATGTCTTGCGGTTGTGAGAATGCCGGGGAAAAAAAAGAGTTTGTTTCTCGGACTTTTTTTGTAGTAGTTCAAAACTTTTGCAGTCATTTCGTTAGTCATTTGAGAGTCTTGCAAAGCTTTACTGAATATTAATCTGAAATGAACTGAGTTTAGCCATTATTAAATGGAACTCATGGCTGTATGCTTTTCAAGTTTTATTTTTTATTTTTGATTGTTGAAAGCAGATGTAGTCATTGAAAATAAACCTAGACATAATGACACAGCGCTTAACGGTAAAGCTATGTGTAATCCAGCACCTGTTGCTAACAATCCTATGGAACCTCCCGCAACAAGTGCGCCTAAGGAAGCAGACCCAGTATTTAAGCATATTGTGGTATTAAAGACAGAGGAATACTTCCGTTTAACTCTGTTGTAATTGGTAAGGTCTTTTTCCAATTCTCTTTGTATTTCTGTAATGGTAGACAATCTGAACTTTCTGATTTCAAGATCTTCACCCCCCGTCTCTTTAACCTCAGTATCTTCTTTTGGTATTTTTGTATATACTTTTACGGACATTCTTTTATATAGTTTGTAAAAATGTTATTTAATTTATTACGGTTATCATTTTGAGAAGATCTTCAGATAAAACGCTTTCAGTGTAATAAAACCCAAATGATATCTAAATTAGTAACATTGATGTACGTTAATTCTTTGAAATTGTTTGGATCAACACTTAATATAACTTTATTACTGGTCGACACTGCCTTAATTTCTTCACCACTGTTTTGAATAATGATAGTACATCTCAGTGTTTCAACATCCAAGTTTTGACAAGAAATAAAAATCCCTTTCATTAGGTTGTCGCTAACTCCAACAGGTAGGGAATCAGGGTCATCTGCTCTAGCAGAAAGTTTAAATTCCAGAAAGTTCAAATATCATAGTAAATTCGTCTGCTAAAGCCATTTTAGGGATGAACTCTAATTGCGTGGCTGCATCTTTTGTCACTGTCTTTCTTCTATGCAGCATGTACTGTCTCTTTTTATAAGGTGTGATTGCTATTTCTCTTCTGCTGTTGTTTTGCGGAATAAGACTGATATGAAACGGTCCCGAGTTAAATGATTTACGAAAGTGATTGCCATTGTCAAAGAACATAAACGGACTCAAAAATTCAAACTTAATTTCCCAATCAATGAATGAAAGTTAACGATCTTATATTCAAAATTGCCCCCAACATTATCAGCTACTACATTGCGCAGTTGCTCTAGTTTAGGAAACTTTTTTTTTATCACTTACTTCTGCACGTTTATAATAGCCAACTTTTGTGTACTCAAAATCCATACAGTGCTCCTATCTCTCCGCTTAGATCGAAGTCTTCTGTGTCTGCTAGGTCCTTCAATTCTAAAGTTGTGCATCTAACAGGATCGAGCATAACCGGTTGATCTGGTCTGCGTGACATAATTTTATTGCATTAAATTATTTTATTTCTAATAAAGCATGCAGGCTGTCACACTGAACTTCTTTTCCTTTTTTTGTCAGTTATTCTGATCTTTAGTGAATGATGATGCCTGCAAATTAATTCCTTAAACTGTATGTTTGGAAACGTTATTATTTCATAATCGCAGTATGCTGGTTTTTTCTGATGGAAGAACTCTTAACACTGTAGAACCCGACCATCAAATAAGTTCTCATCTGTACTCAGGATCTTAATGAATATACAATAATGAATGTACAGCAAGATCAAGAGAGTTTTCTTCTTCAAAGTCGTAGTTGTTTTGTAAGATGGCAAATTTGTGGGTGACCAAACCATTAGTTAAAAAAATTTACATTTTTGCCAGTCCTCCTGCAAAGTAGTAGCCTACTATTTCTTGCTCTTTTTTGAAGATTAACGTTGCTTATGATGTAAACAACAGTCATACCCACTACAATAAAAACTATCTCCTGTGCTTTTTTGTTTTCGTGTTGATTGATAAAAGTCATTGAATTTCGGTGGAGGAGACTGAACTAACTGATCGCCTGTCGCTAAGTAATAGTCTTTGATAGCAGAGTCAACGTTTTTGAAAGTGTATGCTGCATGACCTTGTTGTTTTAGTCTGTTGTTAATAAAAAATCTAACTGAGCGAGTCTTTGTTTTTCGTAGGCGTCTTGTGCTTTGGCTAATTGCTCCATTGCTTTGTTGTGTCTTTGTCTTTCTTCGTTGGTCTGTAGTTTACTAAACATGTAATTGCTGCCTGTAAAAGCAAGCGCATTCACCACAGCTCCGCCAATCATCATCACGAGTGAGGCCATTTTATAATGATTACATATTTATATTTTCTGGAATTATTCCTTGTTTAACAAGAAAGTCTTTTGTTGCGATTGAAGCTGTAATTATTGCGATTAATTTAGCAGAGACTTCTAGGTCTAGTTTTCCAAGGCCCGCTGCCTTAATTTTCAATATTTTCTTACCAAGGATCGTGAACCCAACACTAAGTCCTCCAATCACAGCAGACTGATAGACAAGATTTACAACAGTTTTTACAGCACTCATTGTTTTTTAAAAATTAAAATAAAAATTAAATAAAAAATGAATTGTGACGAATTGTTACATGAACACGAATCTATGCTGCTTGATTATGACATTACTAAAAAAGAAAGATTGTATTCTCTTGCTGCGTGTGGGAAAACAAAACAATACTTAGGAACAGAATTTAGTATAGAACAGATTCAACAAATGTCTTGTGCTGACATTCAAATGTACTACAGCAGATATGAAGCACATTTAGGATCACAAATGGTTAAAAGCGTGGCGTCAAACAGTATTAAGCTTCTATTCTAAGTTAGTTAGTCAATGTGTTCCTGTTGATTCAGAACAAGATTTAATGTACGATTTAAGTCAAGATCCAGTTTTAACAAAGTCATTAGAGTCTCTCAGATGCGATCTTTATAATTGCTTTGGCTGACTTTTATCACCAATAGTCATGGGATTAATTATTTCAATCATATAGATTTTATTTCCAAAGAAAATGGACATGACAGAGAATGCAGAACAGAATCAGACGAATCAGGAAGCATCTGTGAACCAGAGCCCAGGGTTGAATCACGTAAACCAAGTGACTAAAAATCAAGGTCGTGTTCAGGCTGGTAAACGGTTGGCAGAGTGGAACCGTCAGAGAAAAATCAATGAAAAGGCGAAACATAACCTACTGACTAAAAATGATGAAGAAAACAAACCTGTAGTGCAAGGTCATACAGCTCCACCAGTACAACAGGAGGACAATCAAATAGTTAATAAGTCTATTTTGTTTATTGTTGGTGGTCTGGGTGTTGGTTATCTGGCTTATAATATAATATATAAAAACATATATACTACCAAAGCCAGAAAAACGAGTAGAAATACAAACAGTACAATCAAAGAAAGCAACGGACAAACAAGAAAAACAGAAATCAAATAGCTCAAAATCTGAGTGTGATCAATTTTTTGATGCAATAATAACTTAATAAGTAACTTAATAATAACCGAATAAGTAACTTAATTAATAACTTGAATAAGTACTGAATACTAACTTATTAAGATTTTGAGTTATAACTTAGCATGAACTTGAAGTTGACTTAACAAGAACTTGTTAGTGACTTGAAGTTGACTTAACAAAAACTTAACAAAAACTTGATTAAGAACTGAGTAATAACTTCATAAGATATTAAACAAGGGGCTGTGTGCGCACAGCCTCTTTGCCTTTATTTTGAACAGGGCTATGGCTGTACGATTATAAATGGGCTTAATGTATGCATGCATTTTTTAGTCTAAATAAATCACTAGTAATCAGATATAAATAAACACAGGTAAGGTGTGTTGCCTAGCATGTAATCTCTGGAATTTTTTTTGTTTTTTTTTTTTGCTGTCCCATCTTCTGGGCTGTACAGTGGCGTTGCTCCCACGCCGCTCGTTCCGAATCCCAATTCGCAGCTACACCCGGGTTTTGTTCAAGTCGCAGAAACCGAGACCAGCAGTCCAAGGGGAGAGAATCTATGTTAGGCCCTCAGGAGGCAACCAACCGAGGAGACACTGCACTTCTGCTGAGTCACTTCGGTGGAGTTCAGTCTCTGGAACCTGTTCAGGACACCACCTACTAAGCCCCCTACTGACGACACTATTCTCTTAGTCGCGGAGCCAGCGTGAGTGAGTGAGGTCCTCCTCCGAGGGCGCCACCACGACCGTCCACGGGACAGCTCCCCTGAACACACTGATCCCCATGAGTTATTTGACCCGAACGCACCAAGGCATAGACTGGATTGGAAACCGAAACTGAGGTCACCATGAGAAAAAAAAAAAAAAGCAGGGCATGCAAAGCCACAGAATTTGAGACACTTTTTTAAATTTTATGATTGATGGAAAATGAGGGCCGATGTTAACGATGATGATGATGCTATGGA
Source organism: Phymorhynchus buccinoides (assembly GCA_017654935.2). NCBI lineage: Eukaryota > Metazoa > Mollusca > Gastropoda > Neogastropoda > Raphitomidae > Phymorhynchus > Phymorhynchus buccinoides. The sequence continues at coordinate 66,780 of JAGGCT020004208.1, forward strand.
GTTCCGCATCGATCTGAGACTACATGGCAGGGCTGTATTCTACGCTTCCTGTTTTTAGTTGCCTCTACCTAAGATACTAAAATAAAACTGCACTTTGAAGAGCAGTGTTATTTTTAGTTGAGAAATGTGTCACTATCTAAGACTGTGTCAAACAGTCCTCAAGGACTGTTTGTCCTAATTGTGAGGTCTGAAACTGTGCCAAACGGGTATGCAGCCTCATTTGCCCTAGCTAGGTGCTGATCTAAAACTGTGTCAAACAGTCCTCGAAGACTGTTTGTCTTAATTTTGCTCTGCTAGCAGGCAAGAAAGAATCGATGTGTTGGGTGAATCAATGGTCTGTCTTCTCCCCCACACACACGCGCAAGGCAAGTCGCACGCTCTGCACATGAGGGTTCGAATCAATAATGTGCAATGAGGGCCCTTGTCATTCTTCCTCTCTAGCTGTCAGAAGCTTAGAGAATGGCTGTTTTAGAATATGATGCAATCTTACTAACGCTATCCTAAAAACCAATCAGAACGCTGGGGTGGTAGTCAATAATTAATTCTACTTAGTAAGCATAGCAAAACCTGTGATGTTATGAAAGCAATTGTAAGATGGGTTCCCATTTGACCTAGTTGAGCGGGTATGGGTGCCTGTTTGACCTAGTTGAGTGGGTATGGGTGCCTGTTTGACCAAGTTGAGTGGGTATGCATACCCGTCTGACCTAGTTGAACGCCTGCTTCGATGTTTGAAAGCAAATCAAACGGGTCTGCATACCCACCTGACCTAGTTGAAAGGGCATCCATACCCGTTTGTCCTATTTAGTCAGAGCAATCCTCTTTTTGCATCCTTGACTTGGGACAAGGCATAGGCGAGTTACCCTGATTTTATCAGAGTGGCTGAACTTTTTTTCTTTCTCTTTTAGTGGTTCTAATCGCCTGTTGAGTACACCTGTCGTTGAACTTTTGGAGCATTTTGTAGAGACAAGTGGCGCCATCCACTGCCCCACCCCGTTCTCAAGGTGTACAAAGATGAGTCCTGCTTAACCCGATTGCGAGAAGTTTCGAAAATCATTGTCGCCTTGAAAGTACTTGATGATCAAGTGCCGTTTGTTGTACAAATCATTGATAGTAGTACCAAGTCGGTGGAATTTTGGATAATGAAAGAAGTTGGATGAAAGTTGCATCAGCCTTCTAGCATATGAGTCATCCATGTTCAGTTACTCTTTTGAAGAAAGTGTCGCCATGTTAGAATTGATCTGGATTTATTGAATATTGCTTGGGTTTTTTTCAAGCTTGTGGCCCACAATCAGAGCATGATGCAACGTCCTGTTTTGGCCGACTTTCAACAGAACAACCCCATTTTGTAAATATGGTATCATTTCATTGACAGTTAAGCACTTGTAGAAATCATCATTTTCGATGTTAATATTTACCACTCTGGTTTCTTCTTCAGGAGTTTCTAGGTACTTTTGTAATTCCAGAACAGTAAGAACATCTTTCTCTTTAGCTTCACCTTCTAAAAAAGCAATACTTCTTTTAGAGCAGGACTAGCCTTGTTCTTGTTTTGAGAGATACGCAATCATACATTCACAGTAAAATTTGTGATCACCAATAGCAATAATTTGATTCTCCATGAACAACACACGTCTGTTTTCTCCTTCAGCCATGATTGCAAATGAAGGACTAACTTCGCGACCCTCTCAAAATAGCGCAACAGCTGGTGACACCCCCACATACTCGCTAACCACATAGGGGCCCCGTGGGATTATTGACTGGGTTAACAGAACCGGAACAAACCGCTGGTGGACACCCCACACACCAAATCACGCACACTGCACACACACGACACCCACACACACACACACACACACACACACACACAACAAACATACAAAAACACACACAACACACTTGCAAGCACACAGTGGCGTGATGATTGACTGGGTACCAGAAGGGCCTATGTCTAGTCAGATCAATGATTGCTGCTATAACTATTGCATGTGTTTTGTCTGTAAATCTGTGTGTAGAACGTTATTGATCTTTTTAGTCTGTTGTGAAGATATATTGTTAGAGAGACGGGTCTAAGTGTCTAAGAGTGTTATGACCAATTATTTTTTGCCATAGCATTAGTCTTCGAATTGGGGGGCTAACAGAGACGGGTACTATGCCGAGTCTGGGACGTCAAATCTGTGCAAACCTTAAATTAACACAGTTTTTGTGGGCTTCTGGGAGGGAAAAGGCCCTGTTTAGTAAGCCTTCGAAGAAGGCCATTACACGGGGCGTTTTTCCTGCCTAGAAGGTCTTAAAGCACGTTTTAAGGGCTTCTACAGAGTTGGGGAGCCAGACTCGGCATAATAATAATAATGAGAATTTATATAGCGCTCTATCTCACATGAGCTCAGTGCGCTTTACATTGATAACGGGAACATTAAAGGCAAACAAATAATGAGAATCATTAGAAAGTAAAATAAACATGATGTTTGCACACAACGTTCTCTTACTTCCTTTCACACACATACACCACACACATACACCACACACACACACACACACACACACACACACACCCACAACATACACACACACACACACACATCGCGAAAGTTGCGCACATATACATAGCACATGCACGTACACACGCAAAGAAAGGCATGCATGTACACACACATGCACACATACATGCACAAACACACACACACACAATGAACGCACGCACGCACACGTACACACACAATTATACAAGAGTAAAATAGTTACAATATATTGAAAATTCTAAGAAGAAACATAGACCACAATTCACATTCACATTCTCAATCAAGTTTGAATACAATACTGCAACATCAAATAAAATCATACTGCCATCGACATACCAATTACATGACTAATTATAATTAATACACAAATTTTTGCAAGAACAAAAATACCCTTCTACCTCATTTACAAGCATTTAAAGTTTACAAGACGTAGACATTCTACATACAACATACGAATTATAAAATAATTGTAAGTACTTTTGTTTTACAAGATTTATGCAATGAAAACGACCCCTCCTCCCACCCCGCCACCACACACACCCAAACACTAATCAATCATAATATGTCTGAAACAAGTGAGTTTTAAGGGCAGAGCGAAAGGCGGAGATAGAGTCAGATGAGCGGACATGTTGTAGGAGGGAATTCCATAAGTGACGTGCTAAATAGTAGAAGGATTGTTTACCTAAAGATTTCGTGTGGACCCGAGGAACCTTGAGTGTGCAGCAGTCAGACGAAGAATGTAGGGAGCGAGCAGGTGTGTAGACAGTTACTAGTTCGGAGAGATAGACAGGACATGAAGAGTTAACAGCACCGAAACAAAGGCAAGCTATTTTATACTTGATTCTAGCCTCTACTGGAAGCCAGTGCAAGTTACGAAGATGAGGTGTTATATGATCAGAGTGTGGAATCTTGAGAGTGAGGCGTGCTGCACTGTTTTGCAGTTTTTGAACACGTTGCAGGAGATACTGAGGACAGCCACGGAGAAGAGATTTGCAATAGTCAATGCGGGAAAGAATAAAGGCAGAAATAAGAGTTTTCGTGGCTGCAACAGACAGAAAGTGTCGAACAGCGCTGATTCGTCTGAGCTCGTAATTGATGGAACGTATGAGATTAATAACCTGTGTATGCATTTTAAGATTTGAATCGATGGTAACTCCGAGATTATTTGCTGACTTAGAAAACTGAACACAAGCATTGCCAACTGTAAGAGTTTCTGGAAGAGAGATAGTTGCAGACATACGCTGAGAGGAAACAATCAGAGCTTCTGTCTTGTCATCATTAAGTTTTAATTTGTTGCATGTCATCCAGGATTTGACATCATGAATGCAGGATTCCATAGACTGAATAGCGCTGTCAAGTTGGGTAGGTTCCGCCGATTTTTGAAGCTGGGTATCATCAGCAAAGGAATGGTCAATAACAGAGTGACTAGCAAAAACATCAGAGAGAGGAGCAGTGTACAGGACAAAGAGAACTGGCCCCAACACAGATCCCTGAGGTACACCACAAGAAATTAACTTTGGATCTGAACTGCAGTTGTTAATCAAGACAGTCTGAAATTGATTTGTTAGATATGAGGAGAACCACTGTAGAACTGTAGAATGGATTCAAAAAACACGTTCCAGCCGAGAGAGAAGAATGGTGTGATCTATTGTATCAAATGCTGCCGACAGATCTAGGAGAGTCAAGATTGACACTTTTCCATTGTCAAGAGCTAAGAGGAGATCGTTAAGAACTTTAGTCAGAGCCGTTTCAGTGCTGTGAGCAGGTCGATAGGCAGACTGGAAGGGGTTAAACAAATTGTTTGCCGACAGATGGTTAGACAATTGTGCAAGTACAATTTTCTCGATTATTTTGGAGACAAACGCTAAGTTGGACACAGGCCGATAACTTTTCAAGTCATTATGATCCATGGTAGGCTTCTTTATCAAGGGTTTAACAAGAGCAGTTTTGTACAGGTCAGGGAAAACACCACTCAGTAAAGAGTCGTTTATGATCTGAGTCATGACAGGCACAACAACATCAAAACATTCATACAACAAAGGGGTTGGTAAAGGGTCAAGGTCACACGTCTTGGGGGCAGATCTTTTCAAAACATCAAAGACATCTTTCTCAGACACAGGAGAAAAAGCAACAAGAGGGGAGCCTACAAAATCTTTGCCTAGGGGGTGTGAAACAGTGGGCTGCAAGTCAAAACTCTTTCCTAATGTTCTCAATTTTGGAAAGAAAGAAATCAGAAAAGACACATGGCAATAATGGTGGGGGGTAAACAGTCGGAAGTTTGGTAGGTTTAACCCTTGCACACAGTTTGTTTGTAATAGAATACAGTTCTTTACTAGATCTTGCCACTGCAATTTTGGTACTGTAGTATATCGTTTTTGCCTGATCTGTCAAGAAAGTCACAAAATGTTTAGCTTTATTATATATTTGTTTATGTACAGTGAGCCCGTACTCTCGTGCTCTTAATGTTCTATTTTTTTAAGTCTCCCAGACCTATGTGATTAACGTGGGTCGTAAGGAGATGCATAATATGAAGACTCATCGATGCCATGGAAGTCATGAGGAGAGAGGAAGTAAGGAGGGGGAGAGAGGGGGGGTTCACAGCACCTGTTTTTCCCGTCTTCACTCAGTTTCAAGTCTTGACATTTTCTGTTTCACACGAACCTAGGAATCTAGTCTGTGCCGTCCGAGTCCTTTTGTGTTTCGCCATACTCATCATCAGTAGTACGTCCCTTCATCTGCCTGTTTTCATTATTTCTACCCGCCCGTTCCTAGTTTTTATCATAATCGCTTTCTTCGCCCGTATCTTCAGCTGGGCTGTCTTCCAGCTGGATTCTCCTGGCTGCATCCGGTTGCCCTCTTCTGGAAGTACTGCTCTCACTCAGTGACTTTGCGCTGCTCACACCCCAAGGATTCGAGGCTGGAACTAGAAGTTTCTTCATGGTCTGCTCTCTGCTCTCATCTTCTCTCCCATCTCTTCCTCCTTTCTTTCCGGACTGCCCATGTAGTTGGTCTCCAGCCCACCC
>JAGGCT020004208.1:82818-101946 GCA_017654935.2 Phymorhynchus buccinoides
AGAATGAAATTTCTGTTTTGTGAGTCTTCCTTGGCGGACATTTGCACTGGAGTTTCAAAATTCAGGATCTGAATAGCTTGTGATCAAGAATATATGGTTATAGGGGTCTATGGCCAACAGTTTGGGCACAACCGTCTGGACAGACAGACACACACAAATATGACGATTATAGCAAGCATGATGCTCCTAACTTATGCAAAAATATCCACACATGCACTGCACGTGATCTAGCGATGTGACCTTTGATCCCTGACTGTCTCCACAGGCGCTTGAAAGCAGCATTCAGCATGTGTAGTGCGTGGGGTGGGCATAGGCACTGGATAACACAACCATTACACATAGCATTACATTACATTGACAACAGCATTCAGCATGTGTAGTGCGTAGGATGAGCATAGGCACTGGACAACACAAACATTATGACATTGACAAGAGCATTCAGCATGTGTAGTGTGTGGGATAAGCATAGGCACTGGACAACACAAACATTACACATAGCATTACATTACATTGACAACAGCATTCAGCATCAATAGTGCATGAGGTGAGCATAGGCACTGGACAACAGAAATATTACACATTACATTACATTGACAACAGCATTCAGCATGTGTAGTGCGTGGGGTGGGCATAGGCACTGGGCAACACAAACATTACATTACATTACATTACATTACATTGACAACAGCATTCAGCATGTGTAGTGTGTGGGGTGAGCATAGGCACTGGACAACACAAATATTACACATTACATTACATTACATTACATTACATTACATTACATTACATTACATTACATTACATTACATTGACAACAGCATTCAGCATCTATAGTGCATGAGGTGAGCATAGGCACTGGACAACAGAAATATTACACATTACATTACATTGACAACAGCATTCAGCATGTGTAGTGCGTGGGGTGGGCATAGGCACTGGGCAACACAAACATTACATTACATTACATTACATTACATTACATTACATTGACAACAGCATTCAGCATGTGTAGTGTGTGGGGTGAGCATAGGCACTGGACAACACAAATATTACACATTACATTACATTACATTACATTACATTGACAACAGCATTCAGCATGTGCAGTGTGTGGGGTGGGCATAGGTACTGGACAACACAAACATTACACATTACATTACATTGACAACAGCATTCAGCACGTGTAGTGTGTGGGGTGGGCATAGGTACTGGACAACACAAACATTACACATTACATTGACAACAGCATTCAGCATGTGTAGTGCGTGGGATGGGCATAGGCACTGGGCAACACAAACATTACATTGCATTACATTGACAACAGCATTCAGCATGTGTAGTCTGTGGTAGGCACTGGACAACACAAAAATTACACATTACATTGACAAGAGCATTCAGCATGTGTAGTGTGTGGGGTGAGCATAGGCACTGGACAACACAAACATTACATTACATAGCATTGCATTACATTACATTACATTGACAACAGCATTCAGCACGTGTAGTGTGTGGGGTGGGCATAGGTACTGGACAACACAAACATTACACATTACATTGACAACAGCATTCAGCACGTGTAGTGTGTGGGGTGGGCATAGGCACTGGACAACACAAACATTACACATTACATTACATTGACAACAGCATTCAGCATGTGTAGTGTGTGGGGTGGGCATAGGTACTGGACAACACAAACATTACACATTACATTACATTGACAAGAGCATTCAGCACGTGTAGTGTGTGGGGTGGGCATAGGCACTGGACAACAGATACATTACATTACATTGACAAGAGCATTCAGCATGTGTAGTGTGTGGGGTGGGCATAGGCACTGGACAACACAAACATTACACATTACATTACATTGACAAGAGCATTCAGCATGTGTAGTGTGTGGGGTGGGCATAGGTACTGGACAACACAAACATTACACATTACATTACATTGACAACAGCATTCAGCATGTGTAGTGCGTGGGGTGGGCATAGGCACTGGACAACAGATACATTACATTACATTGGGAAGAGGATTCAGCATGTGTAGTGTGTGGGGTGGGCATAGGCACTGGACAACAGATACATTACATTACATTGGGAAGATGATTCAGCATGTGTAGTGTGTGGGGTGGGCATAGGCACTGGACAACAGATACATTACATTACATTACATTACATTACATTACATTACATTGACAAGAGCATTCAGCATGTGTAGTGCGTGGGGTGGGCATAGGTACTGGACAACACAAACATTACATTACATAACATTGCATTACATTACATTGACCTGTAGTGTGTGGAGTGAGCATAGGCGCTGGACAACAGAAACATAAGACTCTTTTGTGAAGCAAAACATTACAATAAATGAGTGAATATACCAAAAGGTGTTTTGTCCTTCATAACAACATACAGAAAGGCAGAGAGACAGACAGACAAAAAACATCACACATATACAGAGAGAGAGAGAGAGAGAGAGAGAGAGAGAGAGGGGGAGAGAGAGAGAGAGAGAGAGAGAGAGAGAGAGAGAGAGAGAGAGAGAGAGAGAGAGAGAGAGAGAGAGAGAGAGAAGAACACATTGAACACTCACGCACGCACGCATAGGCCTATGTACACGCACATGTACGCACGGACGAATATGCATACATGCACACATGCACAACAGACATAGAGTGGGAAGAACAGCCAGATAGACAGACAGACAGACAGACTGACAGACAGACAGACTGACAGACAGACAGACTGACAGACAGACAGACTGACAGACAGACAGACAGACAGACAGACAGACTGACAGACACACTCACTAGGTGCATGTTTCTGACGCATTGGTGTCATAATCCCCATCACCAGGTAGCTGTCATCATTGCTGACACAGTCATTGACACAAACAGACAGACTGACAGACAGACAGATAGACAGACTGACAGACAGACAGACAGACACACTCACTAGGTGCATGTCTCTGAGGCAGTGGTGTTATAATTCCCATCATCAGGTAGCTGTCATCATTGCTGACACAGTCATTGACACAGACAGACATATAGACAGACAGACTGACAGACAGATAGACAGACTGACAGACAGACAGACAGACAGAGAGAAAGAGAGAGAGAGAGAGAGAGAGAGAGACAGACAGACAGACACACTCACTAGGTGCAGGCAAAATAAAACACATTGAGCATATACATAAGAAGTGTCAGTCCAGGATCTTTTGTTTACAGAGGCTAAGGAATATTGGTGTCTGTTCAGATATTCTTCAAACCTACTACTATTCGTATTGAATCTGTTCTTACTGTGTCATTTATCTGTTGGTATGGAAGCTTGAGTGTAAAAAGTAAGCGCGTGTTGAGTGATATGGTGAATGTGTGCAGTAAAGTTGTGGGTGCAAGGCAGAGTGGTATGCAAGAGTTGTATGACAGACAAGTAGTCAAGAAAGCCAGGAAAATTCTTAATGATAACAGTCATGTTCTGGCAAAATACTATGAAGTATTACCATCGGGCAGTCGATACAGAACTCTAAAACTGAAAATAAGAGCACAGAAAACTTTCTTACCAAGATCAATTAATCTGTTGAACTCTTAATGCACTGCATCGAGTGATTGTTTTGCTGAGCAGCCTGTCCATCTCCTTGGGATTGAATTTGTATTCGTATTCGTCCAGTTTGTTAACTACAATATTGCAGTGTTATTAGTTATTAGTTTATATTCTTTAATTGTTGATAAATGTGTTTATTGTTGTTGTTTTTGTTGATAAATGTGTTTATTGTTGTTGTTTTTCTTATGTGCACCTGGATGCAATTTCTCAGTTATGAGATAATAAAGATGATTTCATTTTGATTTTGATTTTGAATGTCACATGTCTGTGTGGCATTGGTTTTATAGTCCCCATCATCGTAATTATATGATGAGGCGTTGCTGACACTGTCAGTGACACAGACAGACAGACAGACAGACTCACTAGGTGCAGGCAATGTCACATGTCTGTGTGGCATTGGTGTCATAGTCCTCATCATCATAATTATATGATGAGGCGTTGCTGACACTGTCAGTGACACAGACAGACAGACAGACACAGACAGACTCACTAGGTGCAGGCAATGTCTGTGTGGCATTGGTGTCATAATCTCCCATCAGATAGGAGGCGGCATTGCAGACACAGTCAGTGACACAGACAGACAGACAGACAGACAGACTCACTAGGTGCAGGCAATGGCACATGTCTGTGTGGCATTGGTGTCATAATCTCCCATCAGATATGAGGCGGTATTGCTGACACAGTCAGTGACACAAACAGACAGACAGACAGACTCACTAGGTGCAGGCAATGGCACATGTTTGTGTGGCATTGGTGTCATAATCTCCTATCAGATAGGAGGCGGCATTGCTGACATAGACAGACAGACAGACAGACTCACTAGGTGCAGGCAATGGCACATGTCTGTGTGGCATTGGTGTCATAATCACCCATCAGATAGGAGGCGGCATTGCTGACACAGTCAGTGACACAGACAGACAGACAGACAGACACAGACAGACTCACTAGGTGCAGGCAATGGCACATGTCTGTGTGGCATTGGTGTCATAATCTCCCATCAGATAGGAGGCGGCATTGCTGACACAGTCAGTGACACAGACAGACAGACAGACAGACAGACAGACAGACAGACAGACTCACTAGGTGCAGGCAATGGCACATGTTTGTGTGGCATTGGTGTCATAATCTCCCATCAGATAGGAGGCGGCATTGCTGACACAGTCAGTGACACAGACAGACAGACAGACAGACAGACAGACACAGACAGACTCACTAGGTGCAGGCAATGGCACATGTTTGTGTGGCATTGGTGTCATAATCTCCCATCAGATAGGAGGCGGCATTGCTGACACAGTCAGTGACACAGGCATTGATCTTGTCCTCTCTGCTGCCAACTGTCTCCACTGGAAGGCGGCACACCACTGTCTGTATGCTCTCTGTGTGGGAACAGAAAGAAAGAAAGAAAGAAAGAAGGAAGGAAGAAGGAAGGAAGGAAGGAAGGAAGGAAGGAAGGAAGGAAGGAAGGAAGGAAGGAAGGAAGGAAGGAAGGAAGAAAGAGTGACAGTGACACAGGCGTTGATCTTGTCCTCTCTGCTGTCAACTGTTTCCACTGGAAGGCGGCACACCACTGTCTGTATGCTCTCTGTGTGGGAACAGAAAGAAAGAAAGAAAGAAAGAAAGGAAGGAAGAAGGAAGGAAGGAAGGAAGGAAGGAAGGAAGGAAGGAAGGAAGGAAGGAAGGAAGGAAGGAAGGAAGGAAGGAAGGAAGGAAGGAAGGAAGAAAGAGTGACAGTGACACAGGCGTTGATCTTGTCCTCTCTGCTGCCAACTGTCTCCACTGGAAGGCGGCACACCACTGTCTGTATGCTCTCTGTGTGGGAACAGAAAGAAAGAAAGAAAGAAAGAAGGAAGGAAGAAGGAAGGAAGGAAGGAAGGAAGGAAGGAAGGAAGGAAGGAAGGAAGGAAGGAAGGAAGGAAGGAAGGAAGAAAGAGTGACAGTGACACAGGCGTTGATCTTGTCCTCTCTGCTGCCAACTGTCTCCACTGGAAGGCGGCACACCACTGTCTGTATGCTCTCTGTGTGGGAACAGAAAGAAAGAAAGAAAGAAAGAAGGAAGGAAGAAGGAAGGAAGGAAGGAAGGAAGGAAGGAAGGAAGGAAGGAAGGAAGGAAGGAAGGAAGGAAGGAAGGAAGGAAGGAAGAGTGACAGTGACACAGGCGTTGATCTTGTCCTCTCTGCTGCCAACTGTCTCCACTGGAAGGCGGCACACCACTGTCTGTATGCTCTCTGTGTGGGAACAGAAAGAAAGAAAGAAAGAAAGAAGGAAGGAAGAAGGAAGGAAGGAAGGAAGGAAGGAAGGAAGGAAGGAAGGAAGGAAGGAAGGAAGGAAGGAAGGAAGGAAAGGAAGGAAGGAAGGAAGGAAGGAAGAAAGAGTGACAGTGACACAGGCGTTGATCTTGTCCTCTCTGCTGCCAACTGTCTCCACTGGAAGGCGGCACACCACTGTCTGTACGCTCTCTGTGTGGGAACAGAAAGAAAGAAGGAAAGAAGAAAGGAAGGAAGAAGGAAGGAAGGAAGGAAGGAAGGGAAGGAAGGAAGGAAGGAAGGAAGGAAGGAAGGAAGGAAGGAAGGAAGGAAGGAAGGAAGGAAGGAAGGAAGGAAGAGTGACAGTGACACAGGCGTTGATCTTGTCCTCTCTGCTGCCAACTGTCTCCACTGGAAGGCGGCACACCACTGTCTGTACGCTCTCGGTGTGGGAACAGAAAGAAAGAAAGAAAGAAAGAAGGGAGGAAGGAAGGAAGGAAGAAAGAAAAGAACGAAGGAAGAAAGAAGGAAGGAAGGAAGGAAGGAAGGAAGAAAGAAAGAAATGAAGAAAGAAAGAAGGAAGGAAGGAAGAAAAGAAAGAAAAGATAAAGAAAGAAAGTACAAAGAAAGAAAGAAGGAAAGAAGCAAGGAAGAAAGGAAGGCAGAGAGAAAGAAAGAAAGACAGAAAGAAACACTCTCACTTATGCGGAGAGAGACACCATGACACATCAATGCACACATGATATATGCCTACTGTGCAGATGATCTGTGTGTGAGAGTGTGTTTATGCGCATGCACATGTGTATGTATGTACATGTGCATATATGTTTGTTTGTTTGTGTGCGTACACGTGTGTTGCTGTGTCGGTGTGTATGTGTGTGTGTGTGCGTGCGTGCGTGCGTGCGTGTGTGTGTGTGTGTGTGTGTGTGTGTGTGTGTGTGCGTGCGTGCGTGCGTGCGTGTGCGTGTGTGCGTGTGCGTGTGCGTGTGCGTGCGTGTGCGCGCGCGTGTGTGTGTGATGGCCAAGAAAAGAAATTAACATAATAAAATAATTATTATGTAAGATCAAAATGTGTGTCTGTATGTGTGTGTGCGCGCATGCGCGCTCGTCTGTGTGTGTGTGTGTGCATGCATATATCTATATTTTACATATATAAGTATGAACATTCATGTGTGTGCATGTGCGCCTGTTAGACGTTTAAGTTTGTGAGTCCGCAAGCATAGACATCTACCACACAACAGACAAGCATACAAAACAGGCTCCTACATCTCATGCACCAAATGATCAATCTCTTCCACCAAGGTATGCACAGAGTCTGTCAGAAAACAAAACACACTCCTACCTCTCTCATGCACCAAATGATCAATCTCTTCCACCAAGGTATGCTTAGAGACTGTCAGAAGACAAAACACACTCCTACCTCTCTCATGCACCAAATGATCAAACTCGTCCACCAATGTATGCTTAGAGACTGTCAGAAAACAAAACAAAACACATTCCTACCTCTCTCATGCACCAAATGATCAATCCCTTACACCAAGGTATGCTTAGAGATTGTCAGAAGACAAAACAAAACACATTCCTACCTCTCTCATGCACCAAATGATCAATCCCTTACACCAAGGTATGCTTAGAGATTGTCAGAAGACAAAACAAAACACATTCCTACCTCTCTCATGCACCAAATGATCAAACTCGTCCACCAAGGTATGCACGGAGACTGGCAGAAGACAAAACACACTCCTACCTCTCTCATGCACCAAATGATCAATCTCTTCCATCAAGGTATACACGGAGACTGTCTGAAAACAAAACACATTCCTACCTCTCCCATGCACCAAATGATCAATCTCTTCCACCAAGGTATGCTTAGAGACTGTCAGAAACAAAACAAAACACACTCCTACCTCTCCCATGCACCAAATGATCAAACTCGTCCACCAAGGTATGCACGGAGACTGTCAGAAAACGAAACACACTCCTACCTTTCTCATGCACCAAATGATCAATCTCTTCCACCAAGGTATGCACAGAGACTGTCAGAAAACAAAACACACTCCTACCTTTCTCATGCACCAAATGATCAAACTCGTCCACCAAGGTATGCTTAGAGACTGTCAGAAAACGAAACACACTCCTACCTTTCTCATGCACCAAATGATCAATCTCTTCCACCAAGGTATGCATAGAGACTGTCAGAAAACAAAACAAAACACACTCCTACCTCTCCCATGCACCAAATGATCAAACTCTTCCACCAAGGTATGCACGGAGACTGTCAGAAGACAAAACACACTCCTACCTCTCTCATGCACCAAATGATCAATCTCTTCCACCAAGGTATGCTTAGAGATTGTCAGAAGACAAAACAAAACACATTCCTACCTCTCTCATGCACCAAATGATAAAACTCGTCCCCCTAGGTATATGCTTAGAGATTGTCAGAAAACAAAACACACTCCTACCTCTCTCATGCACCAAATGATAAAACTCGTCCCCCTAGGTATATGCTTAGAGATTGTCAGAAAACAAAACACACTCCTACCTCTCTCATGCGCCAAATGATCAATCTCTTCCATTAAGGTATGCACGGAGACTGTTAGAAGACAAAACACACTCCTACCTCTCCCATGCACCAAATTATCAAACTCGTCCACCAAGGTATGCACAGAGTCTGTCAGAAAACAAAACAAAACACACTCCTACATTTCCCATGCACCAAATGATCAATCCCTTACACCAAGGTATGCTTAGAGATTGTCAGAAGACAAAACAAAACACATTCCTACCTCTCTCATGCACCAAATGATCAATCCCTTACACCAAGGTATGCACGGAGACTGTCAGAAGACAAAACACACTCCTACCTCTCTCATGCACCAAATGATCAATCTCTTCCACCAAGGTATGCTTAGAGATTGTCAGAAGACAAAACAAAACACATTCCTACCTCTCTCATGCACCAAATGATCAAACTCGTCCACCAAGGTATGCACGGAGACTGGCAGAAGACAAAACACATTCCTACCTCTCTCATGCACCAAATGATCAATCTCTTCCATCAAGGTATGCACGGAGACTGTCAGAAGACAAAACACACTCCTACCTCTCTCATGCACCAAATGATCAATCTCTTCCATCAAGGTATACACGGAGACTGTCTGAAAACAAAACACATTCCTACCTCTCCCATGCACCAAATGATCAATCTCTTACACCAAGGTATGCACAGAGTCTGTCAGAAAACAAACCAAAACACACTCCTACCTCTCTCATGCACCAAATGATCAATCTCTTCCACCAAGGTATGCTTAGAGACTGTCAGAAACAAAACAAAACACACTCCTACCTCTCTCATGCACCAAATGATCAAACTCGTCCACCAAGGTATGCTTAGAGACTGTCAGAAAACAAAACACACTCCTACCTCTCCCATGCACCAAATGATCAATCTCTTACACCAAGGTATGCACAGAGTCTGTCAGAAAACAAAACAAAACACACTCCTACCTCTCTCATGCACCAAATGATCAATCTCTTCCACCAAGGTATGCTTAGAGACTGTCAGAAACAAAACAAAACACACTCCTACCTCTCCCATGCACCAAATGATCAAACTCGTCCACCAAGGTATGCTTAGAGACTGTCAGAAAACAAAACACACTCCTACCTCTCCCATGCACCAAATGATCAATCTCTTCCACCAAGGTATGCACAGAGACTGTCAGAAAACAAAACAAAACACATTCCTACCTCTCTCATGCACCAAATGATCAAGCTCTTTCACCAAGGTATGCTTAGAGACTGTCAGAAAACAAAACACACTCCTACCTCTCTCATGCACCAAATTATCAAACCCGTCCACCAAGGTAGCTAAGAGACTGTCAGAAAACAAAACAAAACACACTCCTACCTCTCTCATGCACCAAATGATCAATCTCTTTCACCAAGGTATGCTAAGAGACTGTCAGAAAAAACCCGGAAAAAACCACTGCTACCTCTCCCATGCACCAAATGATCAAACTCGTCCACCAAGGTATGCACAGAGTCTGTCAGAAAACTGGCGGCAGGATCCAAGATGGCGTGAAACACGTTAGCTACGCTGTCCAATAGGAATCGTTTCTCCTTGTCCACTTCCGCTTGCAGCCCCTCTGCACTGCGCGCTAAGGCATTTCCGGTGAGGAGGCAGAGAAGGGGGATAAGCAGGAGGGATGTTTTCATGGTGACCAAGTTAGTTGGGTGGGTGGTTGTTCTGTTGTTTGGACAAATTTGATTTCAGTGTTTTAATGTGTTGTGAAAGGGATGAATGTGAGAGAGACAGAGAGAGATTGAGAGAGAGGGGGAGAGAGAGAGAGAGAGAGAGAGAGAGAGAGAGAGAGAGAGAGAGAGAGAGAGAGAGAGAGAGAGAGAGAGAGAGAGAGAGAGAGAGAGAGAGAGAGAGAGAGAGAGAGAGAGAGAGAGAGAGAGAGAGAGAGAGAGAGAGAGAGAGAGAGAGAGAGAGAGAGAAAGAGATATAGAAACTTCACACAGACAGACAGACAGACAGAAATAAGGACGCAATGATAGACAGTTAGAGGGACATAGAAACTTGACACAGACAGACAGACAGACAGACAGAGATAAGGACACAATGATAGACAGTTAGAGGGACATAGAAACTTGTCACAGACAGACAGACAGAGATAAGGACACAATGATAGACGGTTAGAGGGACATAGAAACTTGACACAGACAGACAGACAGAGATAAGGACACAATGATAGACAGTTAGAGGGACATAGAAACTTGACACAGACAGACAGAGATAAGGACACAATGATAGACGGTTAGAGTGACATAGAAACTTGACACAGACAGACAGACAGACAGAGATAAGGACACAATGATAGACAGTTAGAGGGACATAGAAACTTGACACAGACAGACAGAGATAAGGACACAATGATAGACAGTTAGAGGGACATAGAAACTTGACACGGACAGATAGACAGACAGAGATAAGGACACAATGATAGACAGTTAGAGGGACATAGAAACTTGATACAGACAGACAGACAGACAGAGATAAGGACACAATGATAGACGGTTAGAGGGACATAGAAACTTGACACAGACAGACAGACAGAGATAAGGACACAATGATAGACGGTTAGAGGGACATAGAAACTTGACACAGACAGACAGACAGAGATAAGGACACAATGATAGACAGTTAGAGGGACATAGAAACTTGACACAGACAGACAGACAGAGATAAGGACACAATGATAGACGGCTAGATGGACATAGAAACTTGACACAGACAGACAGACAGACAGACAGAGATAAGGACACAATGATAGACGGTTAGAGGGACATAGAAACTGGAAACAGACAAACAGACTGAGATAAGGACACAATGATAGACGGTTAGAGGGACATAGAAACTTGACACGGACAACAGAGAGAAAGAGCGCACATACCCCTGTTGTGGTGTTGTAGTAGTTAGACAAACAATGACAGAGAGAGAGAGAGAGAGAGAGAGAGAGAGAGAGAGAGAGAGAGAGAGAGAGAGAGAGAGAGAGAGAGAGAGAGAGAGAGAGAGAGAGAAAGAGCGCGCACATACCCCTGTCGTGGTGTTGTAGCAGATGAACAATGAGAGAGCGCACATACCCCTGTCGTGGTGTTGTAGTAGTTAGATGGACAATGACAGAGAGAGAAAGAGCGCACATACCCCTGTCGTGGTGTTGTAGTAGTTAGATGAACAATGACAGAGAGAGAGAGAGCGCGCACATACCCCTGTCGTGGTGTTGTAGTAGTTAGATGAACAATGACAGAGAGAGAGAGAGAGAAAGAGCGCACACACCCCTGTCATGGTGTTGTAGTAGTTAGACGAACAATGACACAGAGAGAGAAAGAGCGCACATACCCCTGTCGTGGTGTTGTAGTAGTTAGATGAACAATGACAGAGAGAGAAAGAGCGCACATACCTCTGTCGTGGTGTTGTAGCAGATGAACAATGACAGAGAGAGAAAGAGCGCACATACCTCTGTCGTGGTGTTGTAGCAGATGAACAATGACAGAAAGAGAAAGAGCGCACATACCTCTGTCGTGGTGTTGTAGCAGATGAACAATGACAGAGAGAGAGAAAGAGCGCACATACCTCTGTCGTGGTGTTGTAGCAGATGAACAATGACAGAGAGAGAGAAAGAGCGTACATACCCCTGTCGTGGTGTTGTAGCAGATGAACAATGACAGAGAGAGAGAAAGAGCGCACATACCCCTGTCGTGGTGTTGTAGCAGATGAACAATGACAGAGAGAGAGAAAGAGCGCACATACCCCTGTCATGGTGTTGTAGTAGTTAGATGAACAATGACAGAGAGAGAAAGAGCGCACATACCACTGTCGTGGTGTTGTAGCAGATGAACAATGACAGAGAGAGAAAGAGCGCACATACCTCTGTCGTGGTGTTGTAGCAGATGAACAATGACAGAGAGAGAAAGAGCGCACACACCCCTGTCGTGGTGTTGTAGTAGATGAACAATGACAGAGAGAGAGAAAGAGCGCACATACCCCTGTCGTGGTGTTGTAGCAGATGAACAATGACAGAGAGAGAGAAAGAGCGCACACACCCCTGTCGTGGTGTTGTAGTAGATGAACAATGACAGAGAGAGAGAAAGAGCGCACATACCCCTGTCGTGGTGTTGCAGCAGATGAACAATGACAGAGAGAGAGAAAGAGCGCACACACCCCTGTCGTGGTGTTGTAGTAGATGAACAATGACAGAGAGAGAGAAAGAGCGCACATACCCCTGTCGTGGTGTTGTAGCAGATGAACAATGACAGAGAGAGAGAAAGAGCGCACACACCCCTGTCGTGGTGTTGTAGTAGATGAACAATGACAGAGAGAGAGAAAGAGCGCACATACCCCTGTCGTGGTGTTGTAGCAGATGAACAATGACAGAGAGAGAGAAAGAGCGCACACACCCCTGTCGTGGTGTTGTAGCAGATGAACAATGACAGAGAGAGAGAAAGAGCGCACATACCCCTGTCGTGGTGTTGTAGCAGATGAACAATGACAGAGAGAGAGAAAGAGCGTACATACCCCTGTCGTGGTGTTGTAGTAGTTAGATGCACAATGACAGAGAGAGAGAAAGAGCGCACATACCTCTGTCGTGGTGTTGTAGCAGATGAACAATGACAGAGAGAGAGAAAGAGCACACATACCCCTGTCGTGGTGTTGTAGTAGATGAACAATGACAGAGAGAGAGAAAGAGCGCACATACCCCTGTCATGGTGTTGTAGCAGATGAACAATGACAGAGAGAGAGAGAAAGAGCGCACACACCCCTGTCGTGGTGTTGTAGCAGATGAACAATGACAGAGAGAGAAAGAGCGCACACCCCCCTGTTGTGGTGTTGTAGCAGATGAACAATGACAGAGAGAGAGAAAGAGCGCACATACCCCTGTCGTGGTGTTGTAGCAGATGAACAATGACAGAGAGAGAGAAAGAGCGCACATACCCCTGTCGTGGTGTTGTAGCAGTTGAACAATGACAGAGAGAGAGAAAGAGCGCACATACCCCTGTCGTGGTGTTGTAGTAGATGAACAATGACAGAGAGAGAGAAAGAGCGCACATACCCCTGTCGTGGTGTTGTAGCAGATGAACAATGACAGAGAGAGAGAAAGAGCGCACACACCCCTGTCGTGGTGTTGTAGCAGATGAACAATGACAGAGAGAGAAAGAGCGCACACACCCCTGTCGTGGTGTTGTAGCAGATGAACAATGACAGAGAGAGAGAAAGAGCGCACATACCCCTGTCGTGGTGTTGTAGCAGATGAACAATGACAGAGAGAGAGAAGAGCGCACATACCCCTGTCGTGGTGTTGTAGCAGATGAACAATGACAGAGAGAGAAAGAGCGCACATACCCCTGTCGTGGTGTTGTAGCAGATGAACAATGACAGAGAGAGAGAAAGAGCGCACATACCCCTGTCGTGGTGTTGTAGCAGATGAACAATGACAGAGAGAGAGAAAGAGCGCACATACCCCTGTCGTGGTGTTGCAGCAGATGAACAATGACAGAGAGAGAGAAAGAGCGCACACACCCCTGTCGTGGTGTTGTAGCAGATGAACAATGACAGGAGAGAGAAAGAGCGCACACACCCCTGTCGTGGTGTTGTAGCAGATGAACAATGACAGAGAGAGAAAGAGCGCACACACCCCTGTCGTGGTGTTGTAGCAGATGAACAATGACACAGAGAGAGAAAGAGCGCACACACCCCTGTCGTGGTGTTGTAGCAGATGAACAATGACAGAGAGAGAAAGAGCGCACACACCCCTGTCGTGGTGTTGTAGTAGTTAGATGAACAATGACAGAGAGAGAAAGAGCGCACACACCCCTGTCGTGGTGTTGTAGTAGTTAGATGAACAATGACAGAGAGAGAAAGAGCGCACATACCACTGTCGTGGTGTTGTAGCAGATGAACAATGACAGAGAGAGAAAGAGCGCACACACCCCTGTCGTGGTGTTGTAGCAGATGAACAATGACAGAGAGAGAGAAAGAGCGCACATACCTCTGTCGTGGTGTTGTAGCAGATGAACAATGACAGAGAGAGAGAAAGAGCGCACACACCCCTGTCGTGGTGTTGTAGTAGTTAGATGAACAATGACAGAGAGAGAGAAAGAGCGCACATACCCCTGTCGTGGTGTTGTAGTAGTTAGATGAACAATGACAAAGAGAGAAAGAGCGCACATACCCCTGTCGTGGTGTTGTAGTAGATGAACAATGACAGAGAGAGAAAGAGCGCACACACCCCTGTCGTGGTGTTGTAGCAGATGAACAATCACAGAGAGAGAGAAAGAGCGCTCATACCCCTGTCGTGGTGTTGTAGCAGATGAACAATGACAGAGAGAGCATGTTCGGCATGTTCGGCAACAGTGGGAGGTAGGGGTAGGTCATGCGGAATAGTTAGCATATGTAAGCATGTTCGGCAACAGTGGGAGGTAGGGGTTGGTCATGCGGAATAGTTAAGCAAAAGATTATGTAAGCATGTTCGGCAACAGTGGGAGGTAGGGGTAGGTCATGCGGAATAGTTAAGCATATGTAAGCTTGTTCGGCAACAGTGGGAGGTAGGGGTAGGTCATGCGGAATAGTTAGCATATGTAAGCTTGTTCGGCAACAGTGGGAGGTAGGGGTAGGTCATGCGGAATAGTTAAGCATATGTAAGCTTGTTCGGCAACAGTGGGAGGTAGGGGTAGGTCATGCGGAATAGTTAAGCATATGTAAGCATGTTCGGCAACAGTGGGAGGTAGGGGTAGGTCATGCGGAATAGTTAAGCATATGTAAGCTTGTTCGGCAACAGTGGGAGGTAGGGGTAGGTCATGCGGAATAGTTAAGCATATGTAAGCTTGTTCGGCAACAGTGGGAGGTAGGGGTAGGTCATGCGGAATAGTTAAGCATATGTAAGCATGTTCGGCAACAGTGGGAGGTAGGGGTAGGTCATGCGGAATAGTTAAGCATATGTAAGCTTGTTCGGCAACAGTGGGAGGTAGGGGTAGGTCATGCGGAATAGTTAAGCAAAACATTATGTAAGCATGTTCGGCAACAGTGGGAGGTAGGGGTAAGTCATGCGGAATAGTTAAGCATATGTAAGCTTGTTCGGCAACAGTGGGAGGTAGGGGTAGGTCATGCGGAATAGTTAAGCATATGTAAGCATGTTCGGCAACAGTGGGAGGTAGGGGTAGGTCATGCGGAATAGTTAGCATATGTAAGCATGTTCGGCAACAGTGGGAGGTAGCGGTAGGTCATACGGAATAGTTAAGCAAAAGATTATGTAAGCATGTTCGGCAACAGTGGGAGGTAGGGGTAAGTCATGCGGAATATTTAAGCATATGTAAGCTTGTTCGGCAACAGTGGGAGGTAGGGGTAGGTCATGCGGAATAGTTAGCATATGTAAGCTTGTTCGGCAACAGTGGGAGGTAGGGGTAGGTCATGCGGAATAGTTAGCATATGTAAGCTTGTTCGGCAACAGTGGGAGGTAGGGGTAAGTCATGCGGAATATTTAAGCATATGTAAGCTTGTTCGGCAACAGTGGGAGGTAGGGGTAGGTCATGCGGAATAGTTAGCATATGTAAGCTTGTTCGGCAACAGTGGGAGGTAGGGGTAGGTCATGCGGAATAGTTAAGCATATGTAAGCTTGTTCGGCAACAGTGTGAGGTAGGGGTAAGTCATGCGGAATAGTTAAGCATATGTAAGCTTGTTCGGCAACAGTGTGAGGTAGGGGTAAGTCATGCGGAATAGTTAAGCATATGTAAGCTTGTTCGGCAACAGTGGGAGGTAGGGGTAGGTCATGCGGAATAGTTAAGCATATGTAAGCTTGTTCGGCAACAATGGGGGGTAGGTCATGGTGTTGTAGCAGATGAACAATTACAGAGAGAGAGAAAGAGCGCACATACCCCTGTCGTGGTGTTGTAGCAGATGAACAATGACAGAGAGAGAGAAAGAGCGCACATACCCCTGTCATGGTGTTGTAGTAGTTGAACAATGACAGAGAGAGAGAAAGAGCGCACACACCCCTGTCGTGGTGTTGTAGCAGATGAGCAATGACAGAGAGAGAGAAAGAGCGCACATACCCCTGTCGTGGTGTTGTAGCAGATGAACAATGACACAGAGAGAGAAAGAGCGCGCATACCCCTGTCGTGGTGTTGTAGTAGTTAGATGAACAATGACAGATAGAGAGAAAGAGCGCACATACCCCTGTCGTGGTGTTGTAGTAGTTAGATGAACAATGACAGAGAGAGAGAAAGAGCGCACATACCCCTGTCGTGGTGTTGTAGTAGTTAGATGAACAATGACAGATAGAGAGAAAGAGCGCACATACCCCTGTCGTGGTGTTGTAGTAGTTAGATGAACAATGACAGAGAGAGAGAAAGAGCGCACATACCCCTGTCGTGGTGTTGTAGCAGATGAACAATGACAGAGAGAGAGAAAGAGCGCACATACCCCTGTCATGGTGTTGTAGTAGTTAGATGAACAATGACAGAGAGAGAGAAAGAGCGCACACACCCCTGTCGTGGTGTTGTAGCAGATGAACAATGACAGAGAGAGAGAAAGAGCGCACATACCCCTGTCGTGGTGTTGTAGCAGATGAACAATGACACAGAGAGAGAAAGAGCGCACACACCCCTGTCGTGGTGTTGTAGCAGATGAACAATGACAGAGAGAGAGAAAGAGCGCACATACCC
This sequence comes from Phymorhynchus buccinoides, assembly GCA_017654935.2. Classification (NCBI taxonomy): domain Eukaryota; kingdom Metazoa; phylum Mollusca; class Gastropoda; order Neogastropoda; family Raphitomidae; genus Phymorhynchus; species Phymorhynchus buccinoides. The sequence goes on from JAGGCT020004208.1 coordinate 99,884, forward strand.
CTGTCGTGGTGTTGTAGTAGGTCAGCGGATGAACAATGGGAAACCGAGCTTACTGATCTGAGATAAGTAACATGCCACCAGTCTTATTGTGTAGGACCGATCAATTCATTACTGATCTGAGATAAGTCACATGCCACCAGTCTTATAGTGTAGCACCGATCAATTCATTACAAAACCTAAAACGCAATCTCCCAAACTCCCTCTTGAGTCCGATTCCATTTTCTGGCACTGAAACTTACCGTGCCTAATCATTGACCTTTAAACCAGCATGACCAACGCATAGTACGTACAGTAGTATTGTATAATTCAGGATGTACATTTTCTCTCTCTCTCTCTCTCTCTCTCTCCATCTCTCTCTCTCTCTCTCTCTCCTCTCTCTCTCTCTCTCTCTCTCTCTCTAAATGAATCTGAATCCTGTATAAAGCCTGTTGACTTTGGTGTTCCCCAAGGTTCAGTCCTTGGCCCCATCTTATTTTCACACATTAATGATCTGCCTCTTTTTCTTACAACTCCCACTGAAATGTTTGCAGATGATACGACTATACATACTAGTGATTGTAAAGTAGATAAGGTTTTTACTTGTTTACAGGACAATGTTGACAAACTAATTGAATGGTCTGAAATTAACCATATGAAACTACATCCAAAAAAATCTAAATACTTACTTACATTACTAGACAAAAACGTCAAAATCTCTGCCTTGGTTCTCATTCGCTCTATATCAATGGTGAAATCATGGAAGAAGTTGACCATCACAAGATACTCGGAGTTATTGTTGATAACAATCTCTCGTGGTCCTACCAAATATCTATGCTTTGCAAGCAAATATCTAAAAAAAAGTTTATCAGCTTTCCAGAATTAAACATTTTCTTGATTTCGACAGCCGTAAATTGTTTTTCAATTCTTATATCCAATCACATATTAACTATGCTTCTACACTATGGGATTCAGCTAGTGGAAAGAATCTAAAAACCTTTATTTAGTTTGTACAGGCGTGGTCTTAAGTTGATCCTTCTGAAATCACCGTCCATTACTCATACGGACTATCAGCACCTAGGAATACTGCCTCTACAATGGAAACTTGAATATAACAAAGCCATTTTCATGTTTAAAATAATGTCTGATCCTGCTTTAAAACAAAAATTTGATTTAAACATCGTCCGCAATGTTCTTAAAATCAAAGTACCTCTTCCAAGAGTTGATCTCTTCAAGACTAGTCTGTTGTATTCGGGCGGTTGTTTGTGGAATACGATTTTAGCTTCTTTTAATGTTCATTCAAGTCTCAATGTTTTTCAAGAAAAACTACCATAAGCACCTTATGATCAAACATATAAACAACATCACATATTAATCTCTTATGTAGCTTCTGTTTTAAACGTTTATTCATGACATGGTTAATTTGTACATAAATCTTGTTTCTAAACATGAGGTTTTTGTTTTTTGTTTTTTTGTTCACTTTAAGGGGGGGGGGGTGGGGGGGGGGGGAGAAGGAGGAAAGAACCAGTAATCATTGTGTTTTGATGAGTCAGAAACCCCCGCCCTACATAGAAAAAGTGAGAACGAAGTACCCTCCTTAAGAAGAAAAGAAAGAAAGTAATTCCTTGTGTTTTGATTATGTCATACTCATAATACATTTGTTTACATTGATTTGTTCTTCTTCCTCCACATGGTATTTCCTGATTCGTGTGAATTCAATTTATATTAGTTCATACGATTACTGTGCTGTGTGCGAGGTTGGTGGTGGGTGGGGGGAGGGTGGATTGGTGAATGAATGTGTAGTTGTTGGTTGTTGTTTTTTCCCTTTTTTGTTTCTTCTCCCCCCCCCCCTTGTTGCTTTTGTTCAATAATTGAAGTTTAATCATGCTTTTCTTCTTTTGTTTCGAGAGCAAGATGCTAAACAAGTCCATTTTGTGCTTATTATTTTCCCTCAATAAACAACTGTTTCAAATGTTAAAAAAATAACTAAATAATGTTTCTCTCTCTCTCTCTCTCTTCTCTCTCTCTCTCTCTCTCTCCTATCTCTCTCTCTCCTCTCCTCTCTCTCTCTCTCTCTCTCTCCTCTC
>JAGGCT020004208.1:102446-107446 GCA_017654935.2 Phymorhynchus buccinoides
TAACCCTAACCCCTAACCCTACCCTAACCCTAACCCTAACCCTAACCCTACCCTAACCCTAACCCTAACCCTAACCCTAACCCTAACCCTAACCCTAACCCTAACCCTAACCCTAAACCCTTAACCCTAACCCTAACCCTAACCCTACCCCTAACCCTAACCCTAACCCTAACCCTAACCCTAACCCTAACCCTAACCCTAACCCTAACCCTAACCCTAACCCTAACCCTAACCCTAACCCTAACCCGAACCCTAACCCTAAAACTAACCCTAACCCTAACCCTAAAACCCTAACCCTAACCTAACCCTAACCCTAACCCTAACCCTAACCCTAACCCTAACCCTAACCCTAACCCTAACCCTAACCCTAACCCTAACCCTAACCCTAACCCTAACCCTAACCCTAACCCTAACCCTAACCCTAACCCTAACCCTAACCCTAACCCTAAACCCTAACCCTAACCCTAACCCTAACCCTAACCCTAACCCTAACCCTAACCCTAACCCTAACCCTAACCCTAACCCTAACCCTAACCCTAACCCTAAACCCTAACCCTAACCCTAACCCTAACCCTAACCCTAACCCTAACCCTAACCCTAACCCTAACCCTAACCCTAACCCTAACCCTAACCCTAACCCTAACCCTAACCCTAACCCTAACCCTAACCCTAACCCTAACCCTAACCCTAACCCTAACCCTAACCCTAACCCTAACCCTAACCCTAACCCTAACCCTAACCCTAACCCTAACCCTAACCCTAACCCTAACCCTAACCCTAACCCTAACCCTAACCCTAACCCTAACCCTAACCCTAACCCTAACCCTAACCCTAACCCTAACCCTAACCCTAACCCTAACCCTAACCCTAACCCTAACCCTAACCCTAACCCTAACCCTAACCCTAACCCTAACCCTAACCCTAACCCTAACCCTAACCCTACCCTAAACCCTAACCCTAACCCTAACCCTAACCCTAACCCTAACCCTAACCCTAACCCTAACCCTAACCCTAACCCTAACCCTAACCCTAACCCTAACCCTAACCCTAACCCTAACCCTAACCCTAACCCTAACCCTAACCCTAACCCTAACCCTAACCCTAACCCTAACCCTAACCCTAACCCTAACCCTAACCCTAACCCTAACCCTAACCCTAACCCTAACCCTAACCCTAACCCTAACCCTAACCCTAACCCTAACCCTAACCCTAACCCTAACCCTAACCCTAACCCTAACCCTAACCCTAACCCTAACCCTAACCCTACCCTAACCCTAACCCTAACCCTAACCCTAACCCTAACCCTAACCCTAACCCTAACCCTAACCCTAACCCTAACCCTAACCCTAACCCTAACCCTAACCCTAACCCTAACCCTAACCCTAACCCTAACCCTAACCCTAACCCTAACCCTAACCCTAACCCTAACCCTAACCCTAACCCTAACCCTAACCCTAACCCTAACCCTAACCCTAACCCTAACCCTAACCCTAACCCTAACCCTAACCCTAACCCTAACCCTAACCCTAACCCTAACCCTAACCCTAACCCTAACCCTAACCCTAACCCTAACCCTAACCCTAACCCTAACCCTAACCCTAACCCTAACCCTAACCCTAACCCTAACCTAACCCTAACCCTAACCCTAACCCTAACCCTAACCCTAACCCTAACCCTAACCCTAACCCTAACCCTAACCCTAACCCTAACCCTAACCCTAACCCTAACCCTAACCCTAACCCTAACCCTAACCCTAACCCTAACCCTAACCCTAACCCTAACCCTAACCCTAACCCTAACCCTAACCCTAACCTAACCCTAACCCTAACCCCTAACCCTAACCCTAACCCTAACCCTAACCCTAACCCTAACCCTAACCCTAACCCTAACCCTAACCCTAACCCTAACCCTAACCCTAACCCTAACCCTAACCCTAACCCTAACCCTAACCCTAACCCTAACCCTAACCCTAACCCTAACCCTAACCCTAACCCTAACCCTAACCCTAACCCTAACCCTAACCCTAACCCTAACCCTAACCCTAACCCTAACCCTAACCCTAACCCTAACCCTAACCCTAACCCTAACCCTAACCCTAACCCTAACCCTAACCCTAACCCTAACCCTAACCCTAACCCTAACCCTAACCCTAACCCTAACCCTAACCCTAACCCTAACCCTAACCCTAACCCTAACCCTAACCCTAACCCTAACCCTAACCCTAACCCTAACCCTAACCCTAACCCTAACCCTAACCTAACCCTAACCCTAACCCTAACCCTAACCCTAACCCTAACCCTAACCCTAACCCTAACCCTAACCCTAACCCTAACCCTAACCCTAACCCTAACCCTAACCCTAACCCTAACCCTAACCCTAACCCTAACCCTAACCCTAACCCTAACCCTAACCCTAACCCTAACCCTAACCCTAACCCTAACCCTAACCCTAACCCTAACCCTAACCCTAACCCTAACCCTAACCCTAACCCTAACCCTAACCCTAACCCTAACCCTAACCCTAACCCTAACCCTAACCCTAACCCTAACCCTAACCCTAACCCTAACCCTAACCCTAACCCTAACCCTAACCCTAACCCTAACCCTAACCCTAACCCTAAACCCTAACCCTAACCCTAACCCTAACCCTAACCCTAACCCTAACCCTAACCCTAACCCTAACCCTAACCCTAACCCTAACCCTAACCCTAACCCTAACCCTAACCCTAACCCTAACCCTAACCCTAACCCTAACCCTAACCCTAACCCTAACCCTAACCCTAACCCTAACCCTAACCCTAACCCTAACCCTAACCCTAACCCTAACCCTAACCCTAACCCTAACCCTAACCCTAACCCTAACCCTAACCCTAACCCTAACCCTAACCCTAACCCTAACCCTAACCCTAACCCTAACCCTAACCCTAACCCTAACCCTAACCCTAACCCTAACCCTAACCCTAACCCTAACCCTAACCCTAACCCTAACCCTAACCCTAACCCTAACCCTAACCCTAACCCTAACCCTAACCCTAACCCTAACCCTAACCCTAACCCTAACCCTAACCCTAACCCCTAACCCTAACCCTAACCCTAACCCTAACCCTAACCCTAACCCTAACCCTAACCCTAACCCTAACCCTAACCCTAACCCTAACCCTAACCCTAACCCTAACCCTAACCCTAACCCTAACCCTAACCCTAACCCTAACCCTAACCCTAACCCTAACCCTAACCCTAACCCTAACCCTAACCCTAACCCTAACCCTAACCCTAACCCTAACCCTAACCCTAACCCTAAACCCTAACCCTAACCCTAACCCTAACCCTAACCCTAACCCTAACCCTAACCCTAACCCTAACCCTAACCCTAACCCTAACCCTAACCCTAACCCTAACCCTAACCCTAACCCTAACCCTAACCCTAACCCTAACCCTAACCCTAACCCTAACCCTAACCCTAACCCTAACCCTAACCCTAACCCTAACCCTAACCCTAACCCTAACCCTAACCCTAACCCTAACCCTAACCCTAACCCTAACCCTAACCCTAACCCTAACCCTAACCCTAACCCTAACCCTAACCCTAACCCTAACCCTAACCCTAAACCCTAACCCTAACCCTAACCCTAACCCTAACCCTAACCCTAACCCTAAACCCTAACCCTAACCCTAACCCTAACCCTAACCCTAAACCCTAACCCTAACCCTAACCCTAACCCTAACCCTAACCCTAACCCTAACCCTAACCCTAACCCTAACCCTAACCCTAACCCTAACCCTAACCCTAACCCTAACCCTAACCCTAACCCTAACCCTAACCCTAACCCTAACCCTAACCCTAACCCTAACCCTAACCCTAACCCTAACCCTAACCCTAACCCTAACCCTAACCCTAACCCTAACCCTAACCCTAACCCTAACCCTAACCCTAACCCTAACCCTAACCCTAACCCTAACCCTAACCCTAACCCTAACCCTAACCCTAACCCTAACCCTAACCCTAACCCTAACCCTAACCCTAACCCTAACCCTAACCCTAACCCTAACCCTAACCCTAACCCTAACCCTAACCCTAACCCTAACCCTAACCCTAACCCTAACCCTAACCCTAACCCTAACCCTAACCCTAACCCTAACCCTAACCCTAACCCTAACCCTAACCCTAACCCTAACCCTAACCCTAACCCTAACCCTAACCCTAACCCTAACCCTAACCCTAACCCTAACCCTAACCCTAACCCTAACCCTAACCCTAACCCTAACCCTAACCCTAACCCTAACCCTAACCCTAACCCTAACCCTAACCCTAAACCCTAACCCTAACCCTAACCCTAACCCTAACCCTAACCCTAACCCTAACCCTAACCCTAACCCTAACCCTAACCCTAACCTAACCCTAACCCTAACCCTAACCCTAACCCTAACCCTAACCCTAACCCTAACCCTAACCCTAACCCTAACCCTAACCCCTAACCCTAACCCTAACCCTAACCCTAAACCCTAACCCTAACCCTAACCCTAACCCTAACCCCTAACCCTAACCCTAACCCTAACCCTAACCCTAACCCTAACCCTAACCCTAACCCTAACCCTAACCCTAACCCTAACCCTAACCCTAACCCTAACCCTAACCCTAACCCTAACCCTAACCCTAACCCTAACCCTAACCCTAACCCTAACCCTAACCCTAACCCTAACCCTAACCCTAACCCTAACCCTAACCCTAACCCTAACCCTAACCCTAACCCTAACCCTAACCCTAACCCTAACCCTAACCCTAACCCTAACCCTAACCCTAACCCTAACCCTAACCCTAACCCTAACCCTAACCCTAACCCTAACCCTAACCCTAACCCTAACCCTAACCCTAACCCTAACCCTAACCCTAACCCTAACCCTAACCCTAACCCTAACCCTAACCCTAACCCTAACCCTAACCCTAACCCTAACCCTAACCCTAACCCTAACCCTAACCTAACCCTAACCCTAACCCTAACC
>JAGGCT020004208.1:112446-137446 GCA_017654935.2 Phymorhynchus buccinoides
AAGTGGCTTTTAAATGTCTCCAGCTGCATTCCTGCATTTTAAATGTCTCCAACTGCATTCCAGGTCATGGTGATCAAGAATGTATGGTTTTGTGGTGTCCGAACTACAGCCACAAGTAAAAGATAAGTTCAAAAGTCAAGGTCAAGGTCATTAGGATAACCAATACTTTGCACCACACATGACGTTCAGGCAGTCTACCTACCTGCCAACTTTGAAGCCAGTATCTGAAAAATGTGAAAGATATGGCCAAAACACGAATTTGACACCTCCAAGGTCTACGCCCTTGACCTTGACTTTCATCAGTACCTAATATTCCAAATCACGATTAGCCAATGTTTGCCCATCACAAATGAAAAAAAATGGTAAGTCCAAGGATGTGAAAGATCAAGAAGAAATGTCCGTTTTCAAGGTCAAACCTCAAGGACTGAAGGTCAAGGTCAGCAAGTTTATATTTTTATGGGACCATTCCAACACTGTGGTACACCACTACACACAATTTGAAGCCATTCTGTCCACTGGTTCATGAGATACAGCTCGGACATGAAATATATAGCACAGAGAATGAAATTTCTGTTTTGTGAGTCTTCCTTGGCGGACATTTGCACTGGAGTTTCAAAATTCAGGATCTGAATAGCTTGTGATCAAGAATATATGGTTATAGGGGTCTATGGCCAACAGTTTGGGCACAACCGTCTGGACAGACAGACACACACAAATATGACGATTATAGCAAGCATGATGCTCCTAACTTATGCAAAAATATCCACACATGCACTGCACGTGATCTAGCGATGTGACCTTTGATCCCTGACTGTCTCCACAGGCGCTTGAAAGCAGCATTCAGCATGTGTAGTGCGTGGGGTGGGCATAGGCACTGGATAACACAACCATTACACATAGCATTACATTACATTGACAACAGCATTCAGCATGTGTAGTGCGTAGGATGAGCATAGGCACTGGACAACACAAACATTATGACATTGACAAGAGCATTCAGCATGTGTAGTGTGTGGGATAAGCATAGGCACTGGACAACACAAACATTACACATAGCATTACATTACATTGACAACAGCATTCAGCATCAATAGTGCATGAGGTGAGCATAGGCACTGGACAACAGAAATATTACACATTACATTACATTGACAACAGCATTCAGCATGTGTAGTGCGTGGGGTGGGCATAGGCACTGGGCAACACAAACATTACATTACATTACATTACATTACATTGACAACAGCATTCAGCATGTGTAGTGTGTGGGGTGAGCATAGGCACTGGACAACACAAATATTACACATTACATTACATTACATTACATTACATTACATTACATTACATTACATTACATTACATTACATTGACAACAGCATTCAGCATCTATAGTGCATGAGGTGAGCATAGGCACTGGACAACAGAAATATTACACATTACATTACATTGACAACAGCATTCAGCATGTGTAGTGCGTGGGGTGGGCATAGGCACTGGGCAACACAAACATTACATTACATTACATTACATTACATTACATTACATTGACAACAGCATTCAGCATGTGTAGTGTGTGGGGTGAGCATAGGCACTGGACAACACAAATATTACACATTACATTACATTACATTACATTACATTGACAACAGCATTCAGCATGTGCAGTGTGTGGGGTGGGCATAGGTACTGGACAACACAAACATTACACATTACATTACATTGACAACAGCATTCAGCACGTGTAGTGTGTGGGGTGGGCATAGGTACTGGACAACACAAACATTACACATTACATTGACAACAGCATTCAGCATGTGTAGTGCGTGGGATGGGCATAGGCACTGGGCAACACAAACATTACATTGCATTACATTGACAACAGCATTCAGCATGTGTAGTCTGTGGTAGGCACTGGACAACACAAAAATTACACATTACATTGACAAGAGCATTCAGCATGTGTAGTGTGTGGGGTGAGCATAGGCACTGGACAACACAAACATTACATTACATAGCATTGCATTACATTACATTACATTGACAACAGCATTCAGCACGTGTAGTGTGTGGGGTGGGCATAGGTACTGGACAACACAAACATTACACATTACATTGACAACAGCATTCAGCACGTGTAGTGTGTGGGGTGGGCATAGGCACTGGACAACACAAACATTACACATTACATTACATTGACAACAGCATTCAGCATGTGTAGTGTGTGGGGTGGGCATAGGTACTGGACAACACAAACATTACACATTACATTACATTGACAAGAGCATTCAGCACGTGTAGTGTGTGGGGTGGGCATAGGCACTGGACAACAGATACATTACATTACATTGACAAGAGCATTCAGCATGTGTAGTGTGTGGGGTGGGCATAGGCACTGGACAACACAAACATTACACATTACATTACATTGACAAGAGCATTCAGCATGTGTAGTGTGTGGGGTGGGCATAGGTACTGGACAACACAAACATTACACATTACATTACATTGACAACAGCATTCAGCATGTGTAGTGCGTGGGGTGGGCATAGGCACTGGACAACAGATACATTACATTACATTGGGAAGAGGATTCAGCATGTGTAGTGTGTGGGGTGGGCATAGGCACTGGACAACAGATACATTACATTACATTGGGAAGATGATTCAGCATGTGTAGTGTGTGGGGTGGGCATAGGCACTGGACAACAGATACATTACATTACATACATTACATTACATTACATTACATTACATTGACAAGAGCATTCAGCATGTGTAGTGCGTGGGGTGGGCATAGGTACTGGACAACACAAACATTACATTACATAACATTGCATTACATTACATTGACCTGTAGTGTGTGGAGTGAGCATAGGCGCTGGACAACAGAAACATAAGACTCTTTTGTGAAGCAAAACATTACAATAAATGAGTGAATATACCAAAAGGTGTTTTGTCCTTCATAACAACATACAGAAAGGCAGAGAGACAGACAGACAAAAAACATCACACATATACAGAGAGAGAGAGAGAGAGAGAGAGAGAGAGAGAGAGGGGAGAGAGAGAGAGAGAGAGAGAGAGAGAGAGAGAGAGAGAGAGAGAGAGAGAGAGAGAGAGAGAGAGAGAGAGAAAGACACATTGAACACTCACGCACGCACGCATAGGCCTATGTACACGCACATGTACGCACGGACGAATATGCATACATGCACACATGCACAACAGACATAGAGTGGGAAGAACAGCCAGATAGACAGACAGACAGACAGACTGACAGACAGACAGACTGACAGACAGACAGACTGACAGACAGACAGACTGACAGACAGACAGACAGACAGACAGACAGACAGACTGACAGACACACTCACTAGGTGCATGTTTCTGACGCATTGGTGTCATAATCCCCATCACCAGGTAGCTGTCATCATTGCTGACACAGTCATTGACACAAACAGACAGACTGACAGACAGACAGATAGACAGACTGACAGACAGACAGACAGACACACTCACTAGGTGCATGTCTCTGAGGCAGTGGTGTTATAATTCCCATCATCAGGTAGCTGTCATCATTGCTGACACAGTCATTGACACAGACAGACATATAGACAGACAGACTGACAGACAGATAGACAGACTGACAGACAGACAGACAGACAGAGAGAGAGAGAGAGAGAGAGAGAGAGAGAGAGAGACAGACAGACAGACACACTCACTAGGTGCAGGCAAAATAAAACACATTGAGCATATACATAAGAAGAGTCAGTCCAGGATCTTTTGTTTACAGAGGCTAAGGAATATTGGTGTCTGTTCAGATATTCTTCAAACCTACTACCGATGTTGCATTGAATCTGTTCTTACTGTGTCATTTATCTGTTGGTATGGAAGCTTGAGTGTAAAAAGTAAGCGCGTGTTGAGTGATATGGTGAATGTGTGCAGTAAAGTTGTGGGTGCAAGGCAGAGTGGTATGCAAGAGTTGTATGACAGACAAGTAGTCAAGAAAGCCAGGAAAATTCTTAATGATAACAGTCATGTTCTGGCAAAATACTATGAAGTATTACCATCGGGCAGTCGATACAGAACTCTAAAACTGAAAATAAGAGCACAGAAAACTTTCTTACCAAGATCAATTAATCTGTTGAACTCTTAATGCACTGCATCGAGTGATTGTTTTGCTGAGCAGCCTGTCCATCTCCTTGGGATTGAATTTGTATTCGTATTCGTCCAGTTTGTTAACTACAATATTGCAGTGTTATTAGTTATTAGTTTATATTCTTTAATTGTTGATAAATGTGTTTATTGTTGTTGTTTTTTTGTTGATAAATGTGTTTATTGTTGTTGTTTTTCTTATGTGCACCTGGATGCAATTTCTCAGTTATGAGATAATAAAGATGATTTCATTTTGATTTTGATTTTGAATGTCACATGTCTGTGTGGCATTGGTTTTATAGTCCCCATCATCGTAATTATATGATGAGGCGTTGCTGACACTGTCAGTGACACAGACAGACAGACAGACAGACTCACTAGGTGCAGGCAATGTCACATGTCTGTGTGGCATTGGTGTCATAGTCCTCATCATCATAATTATATGATGAGGCGTTGCTGACACTGTCAGTGACACAGACAGACAGACAGACACAGACAGACTCACTAGGTGCAGGCAATGTCTGTGTGGCATTGGTGTCATAATCTCCCATCAGATAGGAGGCGGCATTGCAGACACAGTCAGTGACACAGACAGACAGACAGACAGACAGACTCACTAGGTGCAGGCAATGGCACATGTCTGTGTGGCATTGGTGTCATAATCTCCCATCAGATATGAGGCGGTATTGCTGACACAGTCAGTGACACAAACAGACAGACAGACAGACTCACTAGGTGCAGGCAATGGCACATGTTTGTGTGGCATTGGTGTCATAATCTCCTATCAGATAGGAGGCGGCATTGCTGACATAGACAGACAGACAGACAGACTCACTAGGTGCAGGCAATGGCACATGTCTGTGTGGCATTGGTGTCATAATCACCCATCAGATAGGAGGCGGCATTGCTGACACAGTCAGTGACACAGACAGACAGACAGACAGACACAGACAGACTCACTAGGTGCAGGCAATGGCACATGTCTGTGTGGCATTGGTGTCATAATCTCCCATCAGATAGGAGGCGGCATTGCTGACACAGTCAGTGACACAGACAGACAGACAGACAGACAGACAGACACAGACAGACTCACTAGGTGCAGGCAATGGCACATGTTTGTGTGGCATTGGTGTCATAATCTCCCATCAGATAGGAGGCGGCATTGCTGACACAGTCAGTGACACAGACAGACAGACAGACAGACAGACAGACACAGACAGACTCACTAGGTGCAGGCAATGGCACATGTTTGTGTGGCATTGGTGTCATAATCTCCCATCAGATAGGAGGCGGCATTGCTGACACAGTCAGTGACACAGGCATTGATCTTGTCCTCTCTGCTGCCAACTGTCTCCACTGGAAGGCGGCACACCACTGTCTGTATGCTCTCTGTGTGGGAACAGAAAGAAAGAAAGAAAGAAAGAAGGAAGGAAGAAGGAAGGAAGGAAGGAAGGAAGGAAGGAAGGAAGGAAGGAAGGAAGGAAGGAAGGAAGGAAGGAAGGAAGAAAGAGTGACAGTGACACAGGCGTTGATCTTGTCCTCTCTGCTGTCAACTGTTTCCACTGGAAGGCGGCACACCACTGTCTGTATGCTCTCTGTGTGGGAACAGAAAGAAAGAAAGAAAGAAAGAAGGAAGGAAGGAAGGAAGGAAGGAAGGAAGGAAGGAAGGAAGGAAGGAAGGAAGGAAGGAAGGGAAGGAAGGAAGGAAGGAAGGAAGGAAGGAAGGAAGAAAGAGTGACAGTGACACAGGCGTTGATCTTGTCCTCTCTGCTGCCAACTGTCTCCACTGGAAGGCGGCACACCACTGTCTGTATGCTCTCTGTGTGGGAACAGAAAGAAAGAAAGAAAGAAAGAAGGAAGAAGGAGGAAGGAAGGAAGGAAGGAAGGAAGGAAGGAAGGAAGGAAGGAAGGAAGGAAGGAAGGAAGGAAGGAAGGAAGAAAGAGTGACAGTGACACAGGCGTTGATCTTGTCCTCTCTGCTGCCAACTGTCTCCACTGGAAGGCGGCACACCACTGTCTGTATGCTCTCTGTGTGGGAACAGAAAGAAAGAAAGAAAGAAAGAAGGAAGGAAGGAAGGAAGGAAGGAAGGAAGGAAGGAAGGAAGGAAGGAAGGAAGGAAGGAAGGAAGGAAGGAAGGAAGGAAGGAAGGAAGGAAGAGTGACAGTGACACAGGCGTTGATCTTGTCCTCTCTGCTGCCAACTGTCTCCACTGGAAGGCGGCACACCACTGTCTGTATGCTCTCTGTGTGGGAACAGAAAGAAAGAAAGAAAGAAAGAAGGAAGGAAGAAGGAAGGAAGGAAGGAAGGAAGGAAGGAAGGAAGGAAGGAAGGAAGGAAGGAAGGAAGGAAGGAAGGAAGGAAGGAAGGAAGGAAGGAAGGAAGGAAGAAAGAGTGACAGTGACACAGGCGTTGATCTTGTCCTCTCTGCTGCCAACTGTCTCCACTGGAAGGCGGCACACCACTGTCTGTACGCTCTCTGTGTGGGAACAGAAAGAAAGAAGGAAAGAAGAAAGGAAGGAGGAAGGAAGGAAGGAAGGAAGGAAGGAAGGAAGGAAGGAAGGAAGGAAGGAAGGAAGGAAGGAAGGAAGGAAGGAAGGAAGGAAGGAAGGAAGGAAGGAAGAGTGACAGTGACACAGGCGTTGATCTTGTCCTCTCTGCTGCCAACTGTCTCCACTGGAAGGCGGCACACCACTGTCTGTACGCTCTCGGTGTGGGAACAGAAAGAAAGAAAGAAAGAAAGAAGGGAGGAAGGAAGGAAGGAAGAAAGAAAAGAACGAAGGAAGAAAGAAGGAAGGAAGGATGGAAGGAAGGAAGAAAGAAATGAAAGAAAGAAAGAAAGGAAGGAAGGAAGAAAAGAAAGAAAAGATAAAGAAAGAAAGTACAAAGAAAGAAAGAAGGAAAGAAGCAAGGAAGAAAGGAAGGCAGAGAGAAAGAAAGAAAGACAGAAAGAAACACTCTCACTTATGCGGAGAGAGACACCATGACACATCAATGCACACATGATATATGCCTACTGTGCAGATGATCTGTGTGTGAGAGTGTGTTTATGCGCATGCACATGTGTATGTATGTACATGTGCATATATGTTTGTTTGTTTGTGTGCGTACACGTGTGTTGCTGTGTCGGTGTGTATGTGTGTGTGTGTGTGCGTGCGTGCGTGCGTGCGTGTGTGTGTGCGTGTGTGTGTGTGTGTGTGTGTGTGCGTGCGTGCGTGCGTGCGTGTGCGTGTGTGCGTGTGCGTGTGCGTGTGCGTGCGTGTGCGCGCGCGTGTGTGTGTGATGGCCAAGAAAAGAAATTAACATAATAAAATAATTATTATGTAAGATCAAAATGTGTGTCTGTATGTGTGTGTGCGCGCATGCGCGCTCGTCTGTGTGTGTGTGTGTGCATGCATATATCTATATTTTACATATATAAGTATGAACATTCATGTGTGTGCATGTGCGCCTGTTAGACGTTTAAGTTTGTGAGTCCGCAAGCATAGACATCTACCACACAACAGACAAGCATACAAAACAGGCTCCTACATCTCATGCACCAAATGATCAATCTCTTCCACCAAGGTATGCACAGAGTCTGTCAGAAAACAAAACACACTCCTACCTCTCTCATGCACCAAATGATCAATCTCTTCCACCAAGGTATGCTTAGAGACTGTCAGAAGACAAAACACACTCCTACCTCTCTCATGCACCAAATGATCAAACTCGTCCACCAATGTATGCTTAGAGACTGTCAGAAAACAAAACAAAACACATTCCTACCTCTCTCATGCACCAAATGATCAATCCCTTACACCAAGGTATGCTTAGAGATTGTCAGAAGACAAAACAAAACACATTCCTACCTCTCTCATGCACCAAATGATCAATCCCTTACACCAAGGTATGCTTAGAGATTGTCAGAAGACAAAACAAAACACATTCCTACCTCTCTCATGCACCAAATGATCAAACTCGTCCACCAAGGTATGCACGGAGACTGGCAGAAGACAAAACACACTCCTACCTCTCTCATGCACCAAATGATCAATCTCTTCCATCAAGGTATACACGGAGACTGTCTGAAAACAAAACACATTCCTACCTCTCCCATGCACCAAATGATCAATCTCTTCCACCAAGGTATGCTTAGAGACTGTCAGAAACAAAACAAAACACACTCCTACCTCTCCCATGCACCAAATGATCAAACTCGTCCACCAAGGTATGCACGGAGACTGTCAGAAAACGAAACACACTCCTACCTTTCTCATGCACCAAATGATCAATCTCTTCCACCAAGGTATGCACAGAGACTGTCAGAAAACAAAACACACTCCTACCTTTCTCATGCACCAAATGATCAAACTCGTCCACCAAGGTATGCTTAGAGACTGTCAGAAAACGAAACACACTCCTACCTTTCTCATGCACCAAATGATCAATCTCTTCCACCAAGGTATGCATAGAGACTGTCAGAAAACAAAACAAAACACACTCCTACCTCTCCCATGCACCAAATGATCAAACTCTTCCACCAAGGTATGCACGGAGACTGTCAGAAGACAAAACACACTCCTACCTCTCTCATGCACCAAATGATCAATCTCTTCCACCAAGGTATGCTTAGAGATTGTCAGAAGACAAAACAAAACACATTCCTACCTCTCTCATGCACCAAATGATAAAACTCGTCCCCCTAGGTATATGCTTAGAGATTGTCAGAAAACAAAACACACTCCTACCTCTCTCATGCACCAAATGATAAAACTCGTCCCCCTAGGTATATGCTTAGAGATTGTCAGAAAACAAAACACACTCCTACCTCTCTCATGCGCCAAATGATCAATCTCTTCCATTAAGGTATGCACGGAGACTGTTAGAAGACAAAACACACTCCTACCTCTCCCATGCACCAAATTATCAAACTCGTCCACCAAGGTATGCACAGAGTCTGTCAGAAAACAAAACAAAACACACTCCTACATTTCCCATGCACCAAATGATCAATCCCTTACACCAAGGTATGCTTAGAGATTGTCAGAAGACAAAACAAAACACATTCCTACCTCTCTCATGCACCAAATGATCAATCCCTTACACCAAGGTATGCACGGAGACTGTCAGAAGACAAAACACACTCCTACCTCTCTCATGCACCAAATGATCAATCTCTTCCACCAAGGTATGCTTAGAGATTGTCAGAAGACAAAACAAAACACATTCCTACCTCTCTCATGCACCAAATGATCAAACTCGTCCACCAAGGTATGCACGGAGACTGGCAGAAGACAAAACACATTCCTACCTCTCTCATGCACCAAATGATCAATCTCTTCCATCAAGGTATGCACGGAGACTGTCAGAAGACAAAACACACTCCTACCTCTCTCATGCACCAAATGATCAATCTCTTCCATCAAGGTATACACGGAGACTGTCTGAAAACAAAACACATTCCTACCTCTCCCATGCACCAAATGATCAATCTCTTACACCAAGGTATGCACAGAGTCTGTCAGAAAACAAACCAAAACACACTCCTACCTCTCTCATGCACCAAATGATCAATCTCTTCCACCAAGGTATGCTTAGAGACTGTCAGAAACAAAACAAAACACACTCCTACCTCTCTCATGCACCAAATGATCAAACTCGTCCACCAAGGTATGCTTAGAGACTGTCAGAAAACAAAACACACTCCTACCTCTCCCATGCACCAAATGATCAATCTCTTACACCAAGGTATGCACAGAGTCTGTCAGAAAACAAAACAAAACACACTCCTACCTCTCTCATGCACCAAATGATCAATCTCTTCCACCAAGGTATGCTTAGAGACTGTCAGAAACAAAACAAAACACACTCCTACCTCTCCCATGCACCAAATGATCAAACTCGTCCACCAAGGTATGCTTAGAGACTGTCAGAAAACAAAACACACTCCTACCTCTCCCATGCACCAAATGATCAATCTCTTCCACCAAGGTATGCACAGAGACTGTCAGAAAACAAAACAAAACACATTCCTACCTCTCTCATGCACCAAATGATCAAGCTCTTTCACCAAGGTATGCTTAGAGACTGTCAGAAAACAAAACACACTCCTACCTCTCTCATGCACCAAATTATCAAACCCGTCCACCAAGGTAGCTAAGAGACTGTCAGAAAACAAAACAAAACACACTCCTACCTCTCTCATGCACCAAATGATCAATCTCTTTCACCAAGGTATGCTAAGAGACTGTCAGAAAAAACCCGGAAAAAACCACTGCTACCTCTCCCATGCACCAAATGATCAAACTCGTCCACCAAGGTATGCACAGAGTCTGTCAGAAAACTGGCGGCAGGATCCAAGATGGCGTGAAACACGTTAGCTACGCTGTCCAATAGGAATCGTTTCTCCTTGTCCACTTCCGCTTGCAGCCCCTCTGCACTGCGCGCTAAGGCATTTCCGGTGAGGAGGCAGAGAAGGGGGATAAGCAGGAGGGATGTTTTCATGGTGACCAAGTTAGTTGGGTGGGTGGTTGTTCTGTTGTTTGGACAAATTTGATTTCAGTGTTTTAATGTGTTGTGAAAGGGATGAATGTGAGAGAGACAGAGAGAGATTGAGAGAGAGGGGGAGAGAGAGAGAGAGAGAGAGAGAGAGAGAGAGAGAGAGAGAGAGAGAGAGAGAGAGAGAGAGAGAGAGAGAGAGAGAGAGAGAGAGAGAGAGAGAGAGAGAGAGAGAGAGAGAGAGAGAGAGAGAGAGAGAGAGAGAGAGAGAGAGAGAGAGAGAGAGAGATATAGAAACTTCACACAGACAGACAGACAGACAGAAATAAGGACGCAATGATAGACAGTTAGAGGGACATAGAAACTTGACACAGACAGACAGACAGACAGACAGAGATAAGGACACAATGATAGACAGTTAGAGGGACATAGAAACTTGTCACAGACAGACAGACAGAGATAAGGACACAATGATAGACGGTTAGAGGGACATAGAAACTTGACACAGACAGACAGACAGAGATAAGGACACAATGATAGACAGTTAGAGGGACATAGAAACTTGACACAGACAGACAGAGATAAGGACACAATGATAGACGGTTAGAGTGACATAGAAACTTGACACAGACAGACAGACAGACAGAGATAAGGACACAATGATAGACAGTTAGAGGGACATAGAAACTTGACAGACAGACAGACAGAGATAAGGACACAATGATAGACAGTTAGAGGGACATAGAAACTTGACACGGACAGATAGACAGACAGAGATAAGGACACAATGATAGACAGTTAGAGGGACATAGAAACTTGATACAGACAGACAGACAGACAGAGATAAGGACACAATGATAGACGGTTAGAGGGACATAGAAACTTGACACAGACAGACAGACAGAGATAAGGACACAATGATAGACGGTTAGAGGGACATAGAAACTTGACACAGACAGACAGACAGAGATAAGGACACAATGATAGACAGTTAGAGGGACATAGAAACTTGACACAGACAGACAGACAGAGATAAGGACACAATGATAGACGGCTAGATGGACATAGAAACTTGACACAGACAGACAGACAGACAGACAGAGATAAGGACACAATGATAGACGGTTAGAGGGACATAGAAACTGGAAACAGACAAACAGACTGAGATAAGGACACAATGATAGACGGTTAGAGGGACATAGAAACTTGACACGGACAACAGAGAGAAAGAGCGCACATACCCCTGTTGTGGTGTTGTAGTAGTTAGACAAACAATGACAGAGAGAGAGAGAGAGAGAGAGAGAGAGAGAGAGAGAGAGAGAGAGAGAGAGAGAGAGAGAGAGAGAGAGAGAGAGAGAGAGAGAGAGAGAAAGAGAGCGCACATACCCCTGTCGTGGTGTTGTAGCAGATGAACAATGAGAGAGCGCACATACCCCTGTCGTGGTGTTGTAGTAGTTAGATGGACAATGACAGAGAGAGAAAGAGCGCACATACCCCTGTCGTGGTGTTGTAGTAGTTAGATGAACAATGACAGAGAGAGAGAGAGCGCGCACATACCCCTGTCGTGGTGTTGTAGTAGTTAGATGAACAATGACAGAGAGAGAGAAAGAGCGCACACACCCCTGTCATGGTGTTGTAGTAGTTAGACGAACAATGACACAGAGAGAGAAAGAGCGCACATACCCCTGTCGTGGTGTTGTAGTTAGATGAACAATGACAGAGAGAGAAAGAGCGCACATACCTCTGTCGTGGTGTTGTAGCAGATGAACAATGACAGAGAGAGAAAGAGCGCACATACCTCTGTCGTGGTGTTGTAGCAGATGAACAATGACAGAAAGAGAAAGAGCGCACATACCTCTGTCGTGGTGTTGTAGCAGATGAACAATGACAGAGAGAGAGAAAGAGCGCACATACCTCTGTCGTGGTGTTGTAGCAGATGAACAATGACAGAGAGAGAGAAAGAGCGCACATACCCCTGTCGTGGTGTTGTAGCAGATGAACAATGACAGAGAGAGAGAAAGAGCGCACATACCCCTGTCGTGGTGTTGTAGCAGATGAACAATGACAGAGAGAGAGAAAGAGCGCACATACCCCTGTCATGGTGTTGTAGTAGTTAGATGAACAATGACAGAGAGAGAGAAAGAGCGCACATACCACTGTCGTGGTGTTGTAGCAGATGAACAATGACAGAGAGAGAAAGAGCGCACATACCTCTGTCGTGGTGTTGTAGCAGATGAACAATGACAGAGAGAGAAAGAGCGCACACACCCCTGTCGTGGTGTTGTAGTAGATGAACAATGACAGAGAGAGAGAAAGAGCGCACATACCCCTGTCGTGGTGTTGTAGCAGATGAACAATGACAGAGAGAGAGAAAGAGCGCACATACCCCTGTCGTGGTGTTGTAGTAGATGAACAATGACAGAGAGAGAGAAAGAGCGCACATACCCCTGTCGTGGTGTTGTAGCAGATGAACAATGACAGAGAGAGAGAAAGAGCGCACACACCCCTGTCGTGGTGTTGTAGTAGATGAACAATGACAGAGAGAGAGAAAGAGCGCACATACCCCTGTCGTGGTGTTGTAGCAGATGAACAATGACAGAGAGAGAGAAAGAGCGCACACACCCCTGTCGTGGTGTTGTAGTAGATGAACAATGACAGAGAGAGAGAAAGAGCGCACATACCCCTGTCGTGGTGTTGTAGCAGATGAACAATGACAGAGAGAGAGAAAGAGCGCACACACCCCTGTCGTGGTGTTGTAGCAGATGAACAATGACAGAGAGAGAGAAAGAGCGCACACACCCCTGTCGTGGTGTTGTAGCAGATGAACAATGACAGAGAGAGAGAAAGAGCGTACATACCCCTGTCGTGGTGTTGTAGTAGTTAGATGCACAATGACAGAGAGAGAGAAAGAGCGCACATACCCCTGTCGTGGTGTTGTAGCAGATGAACAATGACAGAGAGAGAGAAAGAGCACACATACCCCTGTCGTGGTGTTGTAGTAGATGAACAATGACAGAGAGAGAAAGAGCGCACATACCCCTGTCATGGTGTTGTAGCAGATGAACAATGACAGAGAGAGAGAAAGAGCGCACACACCCCTGTCGTGGTGTTGTAGCAGATGAACAATGACAGAGAGAGAAAGAGCGCACACCCCCCTGTTGTGGTGTTGTAGCAGATGAACAATGACAGAGAGAGAGAAAGAGCGCACATACCCCTGTCGTGGTGTTGTAGCAGATGAACAATGACAGAGAGAGAGAAAGAGCGCACATACCCCTGTCGTGGTGTTGTAGCAGTTGAACAATGACAGAGAGAGAGAAAGAGCGCACATACCCCTGTCATGGTGTTGTAGTAGATGAACAATGACAGAGAGAGAGAAAGAGCGCACATACCCCTGTCGTGGTGTTGTAGCAGATGAACAATGACAGAGAGAGAAAGAGCGCACACACCCCTGTCGTGGTGTTGTAGCAGATGAACAATGACAGAGAGAGAAAGAGCGCACATACCCCTGTCGTGGTGTTGTAGCAGATGAACAATGACAGAGAGAGAGAAAGAGCGCACATACCCCTGTCGTGGTGTTGTAGCAGATGAACAATGACAGAGAGAGAAAGAGCGCACATACCCCTGTCGTGGTGTTGTAGCAGATGAACAATGACAGAGAGAGAAAGAGCGCACATACCCCTGTCGTGGTGTTGTAGCAGATGAACAATGACAGAGAGAGAGAAAGAGCGCACATACCCCTGTCGTGGTGTTGTAGCAGATGAACAATGACAGAGAGAGAGAAAGAGCGCACATACCCCTGTCGTGGTGTTGCAGCAGATGAACAATGACAGAGAGAGAGAAAGAGCGCACACACCCCTGTCGTGGTGTTGTAGCAGATGAACAATGACGGAGAGAGAAAGAGCGCACA
Organism: Phymorhynchus buccinoides; assembly: GCA_017654935.2. NCBI lineage: Eukaryota > Metazoa > Mollusca > Gastropoda > Neogastropoda > Raphitomidae > Phymorhynchus > Phymorhynchus buccinoides. Next base: position 126,984 of record JAGGCT020004208.1, read on the forward strand.
CACCCCTGTCGTGGTGTTGTAGCAGATGAACAATGACAGAGAGAGAAAGAGCGCACACACCCCTGTCGTGGTGTTGTAGCAGATGAACAATGACAGAGAGAGAAAGAGCGCACACACCCCTGTCGTGGTGTTGTAGCAGATGAACAATGACACAGAGAGAGAAAGAGCGCACACACCCCTGTCGTGGTGTTGTAGTAGTTAGATGAACAATGACAGAGAGAGAAAGAGCGCACACACCCCTGTCGTGGTGTTGTAGTAGTTAGATGAACAATGACAGAGAGAGAAAGAGCGCACATACCACTGTCGTGGTGTTGTAGCAGATGAACAATGACACAGAGAGAGAAAGAGCGCACACACCCCTGTCGTGGTGTTGTAGCAGATGAACAATGACAGAGAGAGAGAAAGAGCGCACATACCCCTGTCGTGGTGTTGTAGCAGATGAACAATGACAGAGAGAGAGAAAGAGCGCACATACCCCTGTCGTGGTGTTGTAGTAGTTAGATGAACAATGACAGAGAGAGAGAAAGAGCGCACATACCCCTGTCGTGGTGTTGTAGTAGTTAGATGAACAATGACAAAGAGAGAAAGAGCGCACATACCCCTGTCGTGGTGTTGTAGTAGATGAACAATGACAGAGAGAGAAAGAGCGCACACACCCCTGTCGTGGTGTTGTAGCAGATGAACAATCACAGAGAGAGAGAAAGAGCGCTCATACCCCTGTCGTGGTGTTGTAGCAGATGAACAATGACAGAGAGAGCATGTTCGGCATGTTCGGCAACAGTGGGAGGTAGGGGTAGGTCATGCGGAATAGTTAGCATATGTAAGCTTGTTCGGCAACAGTGGGAGGTAGGGGTTGGTCATGCGGAATAGTTAAGCAAAAGATTATGTAAGCATGTTCGGCAACAGTGGGAGGTAGGGGTAGGTCATGCGGAATAGTTAAGCATATGTAAGCTTGTTCGGCAACAGTGGGAGGTAGGGGTAGGTCATGCGGAATAGTTTAGCATATGTAAGCTTGTTCGGCAACAGTGGGAGGTAGGGGTAGGTCATGCGGAATAGTTAAGCATATGTAAGCTTGTTCGGCAACAGTGGGAGGTAGGGGTAAGTCATGCGGAATAGTTAAGCATATGTAAGCTTGTTCGGCAACAGTGGGAGGTAGGGGTAGGTCATGCGGAATAGTTAAGCAAAAGATTATGTAAGCATGTTCGGCAACAGTGGGAGGTAGGGGTAGGTCATGCGGAATAGTTAAGCATATGTAAGCTTGTTCGGCAACAGTGGGGGGTAGGTCATGCGGAATAGTTAAGCATATGTAAGCATGTTCGGCAACAGTGGGAGGTAGGGGTAGGTCATGCGGAATAGTTAAGCATATGTAAGCATGTTCGGCAACAGTGGGAGGTAGGGGTAGGTCATGCGGAATATTTAAGCAAAACATTATGTAAGCATGTTCGGCAACAGTGGGAGGTAGGGGTAAGTCATGCGGAATAGTTAAGCATATGTAAGCTTGTTCGGCAACAGTGGGAGGTAGGGGTAGGTCATGCGGAATAGTTAAGCATATGTAAGCATGTTCGGCAACAGTGGGAGGTAGGGGTAGATCATGCGGAATAGTTAGCATATGTAAGCATGTTCGGCAACAGTGGGAGGTAGCGGTAGGTCATACGGAATAGTTAAGCAAAAGATTATGTAAGCATGTTCGGCAACAGTGGGAGGTAGGGGTAAGTCATGCGGAATATTTAAGCATATGTAAGCTTGTTCGGCAACAGTGGGAGGTAGGGGTAGGTCATGCGGAATAGTTAGCATATGTAAGCTTGTTCGGCAACAGTGGGAGGTAGGGGTAGGTCATGCGGAATAGTTAGCATATGTAAGCTTGTTCGGCAACAGTGGGAGGTAGGGGTAAGTCATGCGGAATATTTAAGCATATGTAAGCTTGTTCGGCAACAGTGGGAGGTAGGGGTAGGTCATGCGGAATAGTTAGCATATGTAAGCTTGTTCGGCAACAGTGGGAGGTAGGGGTAGGTCATGCGGAATAGTTAAGCATATGTAAGCTTGTTCGGCAACAGTGTGAGGTAGGGGTAAGTCATGCGGAATAGTTAAGCATATGTAAGCATGTTCGGCAACAGTGTGAGGTAGGGGTAAGTCATGCGGAATAGTTAAGCATATGTAAGCTTGTTCGGCAACAGTGGGAGGTAGGGGTAGGTCATGCGGAATAGTTAAGCATATGTAAGCTTGTTCGGCAACAATGGGGGGTAGGTCATGGTGTTGTAGCAGATGAACAATTACAGAGAGAGAGAAAGAGCGCACATACCCCTGTCGTGGTGTTGTAGCAGATGAACAATGACAGAGAGAGAGAAAGAGCGCACATACCCCTGTCATGGTGTTGTAGTAGTTGAACAATGACAGAGAGAGAGAAAGAGCGCACACACCCCTGTCGTGGTGTTGTAGCAGATGAGCAATGACAGAGAGAGAGAAAGAGCGCACATACCCCTGTCGTGGTGTTGTAGTAGTTAGATGAACAATGACACAGAGAGAGAAAGAGCGCGCATACCCCTGTCGTGGTGTTGTAGTAGTTAGATGAACAATGACAGATAGAGAGAAAGAGCGCACATACCCCTGTCGTGGTGTTGTAGTAGTTAGATGAACAATGACAGAGAGAGAGAAAGAGCGCACATACCCCTGTCGTGGTGTTGTAGTAGTTAGATGAACAATGACAGATAGAGAGAAAGAGCGCACATACCCCTGTCGTGGTGTTGTAGTAGTTAGATGAACAATGACAGAGAGTGAGAAAGAGCGCACATACCCCGGTCGTGGTGTTGTAGCAGATGAACAATGACAGAGAGAGAGAAAGAGCGCACATACCCCTGTCATGGTGTTGTAGTAGTTAGATGAACAATGACAGAGAGAGAGAAAGAGCGCACACACCCCTGTCATGGTGTTGTAGCAGATGAACAATGACAGAGAGAGAGAAAGCGCACACACCCCTGTTGTGGTGTTGTAGCAGATGAACAATGACACAGAGAGAGAAAGAGCGCACACACCCCTGTCGTGGTGTTGTAGCAGATGAACAATGACAGAGAGAGAGAAAGAGCGCACATACCCCTGTCGTGGTGTTGTAGTAGGTCAGCGGATGAACAATGGGAAACCGAGCTTACTGATCTGAGATAAGTAACATGCCACCAGTCTTATTGTGTAGGACCGATCAATTCATTACTGATCTGAGATAAGTCACATGCCACCAGTCTTATAGTGTAGCACCGATCAATTCATTACAAAACCTAAAACGCAATCTCCCAAACTCCCTCTTGAGTCCGATTCCATTTTCTGGCACTGAAACTTACCGTGCCTAATCATTGACCTTTAAACCAGCATGACCAACGCATAGTACGTACAGTAGTATTGTATAATTCAGGATGTACATTTTCTCTCTCTCTCTCTCTCTCTCTCTCTCTCTCTCTCTCTCTCTCTCTCTCTCTCTCTCTCTCTCTCTCTCTCTCTAAATGAATCTGAATCCTGTATAAAGCCTGTTGACTTTGGTGTTCCCCAAGGTTCAGTCCTTGGCCCCATCTTATTTTCAATATACATTAATGATCTGCCTCTTTTTCTTACAACTCCCACTGAAATGTTTGCAGATGATACGACTATACATACTAGTGATTGTAAAGTAGATAAGGTTTTTACTTGTTTACAGGACAATGTTGACAAACTAATTGAATGGTCTGAAATTAACCATATGAAACTACATCCAAAAAAATCTAAATACTTAACATTACTAGACAAAAACGTCAAAATCTCTGCCTTGGTTCTCATTCGCTCTATATCAATGGTGAAATCATGGAAGAAGTTGACCATCACAAGATACTCGGAGTTATTGTTGATAACAATCTCTCGTGGTCCTACCAAATATCTATGCTTTGCAAGCAAATATCTAAAAAAAAGTCTATCAGCTTTCCAGAATTAAACATTTTCTTGATTTCGACAGCCGTAAATTGTTTTTCAATTCTTATATCCAATCACATATTAACTATGCTTCTACACTATGGGATTCAGCTAGTGGAAATAATCTAAAACCTTTATTTAGTTTGTACAGGCGTGGTCTTAAGTTGATCCTTCTGAAATCACCGTCCATTACTCATACGGACTATCAGCACCTAGGAATACTGCCTCTACAATGGAAACTTGAATATAACAAAGCCATTTTCATGTTTAAAATAATGTCTGATCCTGCTTTAAAACAAAAATTTGATTTAAACATCGTCCGCAATGTTCTTAAAATCAAAGTACCTCTTCCAAGAGTTGATCTCTTCAAGACTAGTCTGTTGTATTCGGGCGGTTGTTTGTGGAATACGATTTTAGCTTCTTTTAATGTTCATTCAAGTCTCAATGTTTTCAAGAAAAACTACCATAAGCACCTTATGATCAAACATATAAACAACATCACATATTAATCTCTTATGTAGCTTCTGTTTTAAACGTTTATTCATGACATGGTTAATTTGTACATAAATCTTGTTTCTAAACATGAGGTTTTTGTTTTTTGTTTTTTGTTCACTTTAAGGGGGGGGGGGGGGGGGGGGGGGGGGGGGGGGGGGGGGGGGGGGGGGGGGGGGGGGGGGGGGGGGGGGGGGGGGGGGGGGGGGGGGGGGGGGGGGGGGGGGGAGAAGGAGGAAGAAAGTAATTCCTTGTGTTTTGATGATGTCATACTCATAATACATTTGTTTAGATTGATTTTTTTCAGTCCTTCCTCCACAATGTATTTCCTGATTCTTGTGAATTCAATTTATATTAGTTCATATGATTACTGTGCTGTGTGCGAGGTTGGTGGTGGGTGGGGGGAGGGTGGATTGGTGAATGAATGTGTAGTTGTTGGTTGTTGTTTTTTCCCTTTTTTTTTCTTCTCCCCCCCCCCCTTGTTGCTTTTGTTCATTAATTGAAGTTTAATCATGCTTTTCTTCTTTTGTTTCGAGGGCAAGATGTAAACAAGCCCATTGTGTGCTTATTATTTTCCCTCAATAAACAAATGTTTCAAATGTTAAAAAATAAATAAATAATGTTTTCTCTCTCTCTCTCTCTCTCTCTCTCTCTCTCTCTCTCTCTCTCTCTCTCTCTCTCTCTCTCTCTCTCTCTCTCTCTCTCTCTCTCTCTCTCTCTCTCTCTCTCTCTCTCTCTCTCTCTCTCTCTCTCCTCCATTGTTCCTTCGCGACACGAGATGGATTGATGGATTACCATTTTATTTTCTGGCATGTGTTACAGTAAATTCGTGAAATCAGCAATTTCATGAAGTTCCTAAAAGCTTCAGTAATTTCAAGAAATCACTGTAACCGCCATAATATCATGAAATTACTAAAAACCCTAGTAATTTTATGAAATTTCTGAAATTCTATCTCACAGTTTACACACATTTGCTGACACGTTTCAATGAAATTGTGTATATCTTTTAAATCACTGACATCCCCAGAATCTTTTTTAATTCAATTAAAAAATATAAAATATTCCCTGTATCGTATCACGTTTCCTAAAATCCTAGCATACATTTACACAATTTACTGTTGCGTTTCAGCAAATTTGTGTAATTCTGTTGAATGACTATGACCCCCCCCCCCCCCCCCCCAATTTTATTGAAAGCACAACAATGCATGCACGCATTCATTGGCCCAACCCCCACCCCAATTTTATTCAAAGCACAACAATGCATGCACGCATTCATTGGCCCCATCCCCACCCTCCACCCCAATTTTATTCAAAGAACTACAATGCATGCACGCATTCATTGGCCCCATCCCCCACCCCACTCTAATTTTAGTGAAAGCACAACAATGCATGCACGCATTCTTTAAATTGCCAAACATGCTTACATATGCTTAACTATTCTTTAAATTGCCCCCACCCCCTACCCCACCCCAATTTTATTGAAAGCACAACAATGCATGCACGCATTGCCTAACATACTTACATATGCTTAACTAATCCGCATGACCTACCCCTACCTCCCACTGTTGCCGAACAAGCTTACATATGCTTAACTATTCCGCATGACTTACCTCTACCTCCCACTGTTGCCGAACAAGATTACATATGCTTAACTATTCCGCATGACTTACCTCTACCTCCCACTGTTGCCGAACAAGCTTACATATGCTTAACTATTCCGCATGACTTACCCCTACCTCACACTGTTGCCGAACAAGCTTACATATGCTTAACTATTCCGCATGACCTACCCCTACCTCCCACTGTTGCCGAACAAGCTTACATATGCTTAACTATTCCGCATGACTTACCCCTACCTCCCACTGTTGCCGAACATGCTTACATAATCTTTTGCTTAACTATTCCGCATGACCTACCCCTACCTCCCACTGTTGCCGAACAAGCTTACATATGCTTAACTATTCCGCATGACTTACCCCTACCTCCCACTGTTGCCGAACAAGCTTACATATGCTTAACTATTCCGCATGACCTACCCCTACCTCCCACTGTTGCCGAACAAGCTTACATATGCTTAACTATTCCGCATGACCTACCCCTACCTCCCACTGTTGCCGAACAAGCTTACATATGCTTAACTATTCCGCATGACCTACCCCTACCTCCAACTGTTGCCGAACAAGCTTACATATGCTTAACTATTCCGCATGACCTACCCCTACCTCCCACTGTTGCCGAACAAGCTTACATATGCTTAACTATTCCGCATGACCTACCCCTACCTCCCACTGTTGCCGAACAAGCTTACATATGCTTAACTATTCCGCATGACCTACCCCTACCTCCAACTGTTGCCGAACAAGCTTACATATGCTTAACTATTCCGCATGACCTACCCCTACCTCCCACTGTTGCCGAACAAGCTTACATATGCTTAACTATTCCGCATGACCTACCCCTACCTCCCACTGTTGCCGAACATGCTTACATAATGTTTTGCTTAACTATTCCGCATGACCTACCCCTACCTCCCACTGTTGCCGAACAAGCTTACATATGCTTAACTATTCCGCATGACCTACCCCTACCTCCCACTGTTGCCGAACATGCTTACATATGCTTAACTATTCCGCATGACCTACCCCTACCTCCCACTGTTGCCGAACATGCTTACATATGCTTAACTATTCCGCATGACCTACCCCTACCTCCCACTGTTGCCGAACATGCTTACATATGCTTAACTATTCCACATGACTTACCCCAACCTCCCACTGTTGCCGAACAAGCTTGCACATGCTTAACTATTCCGCATGACCTACCCCCCACTGTTGCCGAACAAGCTTACATATGCTTAACTATTCCGCATGACCTACCCCTACCTCCCACTGTTGCCGAACATGCTTACATATGCTTAACTATTCCGCATGACCTACCCCTACCTCCCACTGTTGCCGAACAAGCTTACATATGCTTAACTATTCCGCATGACCTACCCCTACCTCCCACTGTTGCCGAACAAGCTTACATATGCTTAACTATTCCGCATGACTTACCCCTACCTCCCACTGTTGCCGAACATGCTTACATAATGTTTTGCTTAACTATTCCGCATGACCTACCCCTACCTCCCACTGTTGCCGAACAAGCTTACATATGCTTAACTATTCCGCATGACCTACCCCTACCTCCCACTGTTGCCGAACAAGCTTACATATGCTTAACTATTCCGCATGACTTACCCCTACCTCCCACTGTTGCCGAACATGCTTACATATGCTTAACTATTCCGCATGACCTACCCCTACCTCCCACTGTTGCCGAACAAGCTTACATATGCTTAACTATTCCGCATGACTTACCCCTACCTCCCACTGTTGCCGAACAAGCTTACACATGCTTAACTATTCCGCATGACCTACCCCTACCTCCCACTGTTGCCGAACAAGCTTACATATGCTTAACTATTCCGCATGACCTACCCCCCACTGTTGCCGAACAAGCTTACATATGCTAACTATTCCGCATGACCTACCCCTACCTCCCACTGTTGCCGAACAAGCTTACATATGCTTAACTATTCCGCATGACTTACCCCTACCTCCCACTGTTGCCGAACAAGCTTACATATGCTTAACTATTCCGCATGACCTACCCCTACCTCCCACTGTTGCCGAACAAGCTTACATATGCTTAACTATTCCGCATGACCTACCCCTACCTCCCACTGTTGCCGAACAAGCTTACATATGCTTAACTATTCCGCATGACCTACCCCTACCTCCCACTGTTGCCGAACAAGCTTACATATGCTTAACTATTCCGCATGACCTACCCCTACCTCCCACTGTTGCCGAACAAGCTTACATATGCTTAACTATTCCGCATGACCTACCCCTACCTCCCACTGTTGCCGAACAAGCTTACATATGCTTAACTATTCCGCATGACCTACCCCTACCTCCCACTGTTGCCGAACAAGCTTACATATGCTTAACTATTCCGCATGACTTACCCCTACCTCCCACTGTTGCCGAAGATGCTTACATAATCTTTTGCTTAACTATTCCGCATGACCTACCCCTACCTCCCACTGTTGCCGAACAAGCTTACATATGCTTAACTATTCCGCATGACTTACCCCTACCTCCCACTGTTGCCGAACAAGCTTACATATGCTTAACTATTCCGCATGACTTACCCCTACCTCCCACTGTTGCCGAACAAGCTTACATATGCTTAACTATTCCGCATGACCTACCCCTACCTCCCACTGTTGCCGAACAAGCTTACATATGCTAACTATTCCGCATGACTTACCCCTACCTCCCACTGTTGCCGAACAAGCTTACATATGCTTAACTATTCCGCATGACCTACCCCTACCTCCCACTGTTGCCGAACAAGCTTACATATGCTTAACTATTCCGCATGACCTACCCCCCACTGTTGCCGAACAAGCTTACATATGCTAACTATTCCGCATGACCTACCCCTACCTCCCACTGTTGCCGAACAAGCTTACATATGCTTAACTATTCCGCATGACCTACCCCTACCTCCCACTGTTGCCGAACAAGCTTACATATGCTAACTATTCCGCATGACTTACCCCTACCTCCCACTGTTGCCGAACAAGCTTACATATGCTTAACTATTCCGCATGACCTACCCCTACCTCCCACTGTTGCCGAACAAGCTTACATATGCTTAACTATTCCGCATGACTTACCCCTACCTCCCACTGTTGCCGAACAAGCTTACATATGCTTAACTATTCCGCATGACCTACCCCTACCTCCCACTGTTGCCGAACAAGCTTACATATGCTTAACTATTCCGCATGACCTACCCCTACCTCCCACTGTTGCCGAACAAGCTTACATATGCTTAACTATTCCGCATGACCTACCCCTACCTCCCACTGTTGCCGAACAAGCTTACATATGCTTAACTATTCCGCATGACTTACCCCTACCTCCCACTGTTGCCGAACAAGCTTACATATGCTTAACTATTCCGCATGACCTACCCCTACCTCCCACTGTTGCCGAACAAGCTTACATATGCTAACTATTCCGCATGACCTACCCCTACCTCCCACTGTTGCCGAACAAGCTTACATATGCTTAACTATTCCGCATGACTTACCCCTACCTCCCACTGTTGCCGAACAAGCTTACATATGCTTAACTATTCCGCATGACCTACCCCTACCTCCCACTGTTGCCGAACAAGCTTACATATGCTAACTATTCCGCATGACCTACCCCTACCTCCCACTGTTGCCGAACAAGCTTACATATGCTTAACTATTCCGCATGACCTACCCCTACCTCCCACTGTTGCCGAACAAGCTTACATATGCTTAACTATTCCGCATGACTTACCCCTACCTCCCACTGTTGCCGAACAAGCTTACATAATCTTTTGCTTAACTATTCCGCATGACCTACCCCTACCTCCCACTGTTGCCGAACAAGCTTACATATGCTTAACTATTCCGCATGACATACCCCTACCTCCCACTGTTGCCGAACAAGCTTACATATGCTTAACTATTCCGCATGACTTACCCCTACCTCCCACTGTTGCCGAACAAGCTTACATATGCTAACTATTCCGCATGACTTACCCCTACCTCCCACTGTTGCCGAACAAGCTTACATATGCTTAACTATTCCGCATGACCTACCCCTACCTCCCACTGTTGCCGAACATGCTTACATATGCTTAACTATTCCGCATGACTTACCCCAACCTCCCACTGTTGCCGAACAAGCTTACATATGCTTAACTATTCCGCATGACCTACCCCTACCTCCCACTGTTGCCGAACAAGCTTACATATGCTTAACTATTCCGCATGACCTACCCCTACCTCCCACTGTTGCCGAACATGCTTACATATGCTTAACTATTCCGCATGACCTACCCCTACCTCCCACTGTTGCCGAACATGCTTAAATATGCTAACTATTCCGCATGACCTACCCCTACCTCCCACTGTTGCCGAACAAGCTTACATATGCTTAACTATTCCG
>JAGGCT020004208.1:142446-147446 GCA_017654935.2 Phymorhynchus buccinoides
ACACACAGCTCAAAGGGTTGGAAGCAGGTATCAGGCATGTTTATCAAATCAGAGGAAGTCAAATTTTATACTGGGTATGACGATTTCGTTCAAATTTAGCCAAGGAAGTGGCGTTTAGTAATTTCATGAATACCTGGTGCCTGATTTCAGTAATTACGTGAAATTACTTGGATTTTTAGTAATTTCATGAAATTCCTAACATTTTCAGTAATTTCATGAAATTACTGATTTGACATATTTATGGTAACACATATAAAACGGAGAAGTACTGAGGCCAAACGATGCTTTCTAATAATGCAGTGATATAATATGAGTTAATGTGCAAAAAAATCATGGGTTAGAAAGGCTCCTAGCGAAACCTATTAATACTTTTCCAAATGCAAGCTTCTAACACTAAAATGACGCAAATGAACTTGGTTCTATTTTGAGTCTTTTGTTTGGATAGAATAAGAATGCTTTCTAACCAAACACATGACAGTGTATGCTGTGATTTAATGTCTTCTTTATTTCTTAGTGCTTCTGATTGATATCAACTAGTCGTTGATTTTCTTTCATTTTAAAGGTGGACTTGGACGGATGAGTTTTTGCTAGAAACACGTCGAGATCACCAGTAAGACAGCCTTTTCAAGGATCGGAACACTCACTTTGCTCTGGTTTCTTAGAAATTAAACCGTAAAAACGGCGATTTTTCCTTGGCGTAGATGCCGGAGAGAGTAGCCATTTTGTATGGGGTGGGTGGATGTCACTCATTGTGGTTGAAGCGTTTTCTTTTTTTGTAGTGCAGCAAAACAAAAGGAGCTATTTCCTTTGTTGTGAGCGAAGCTCCTTTAGATAAACTGTATAAAATTTAAAAAAATAAAATAAAAAGGCTTGTATTGCGAAAAGTTCGTGCAAATGATTTGGTCTAAACACAGGTGGACATTCAAAAAGAGACAGCAAACACCTTCTCTTTGGGTGAAATAATTTGACTTCCAGCACCTCCGCCAAGGAGGAATCGACTTTTTGACGGCTTGATTTCTGGGAAACCAGAGCAAAGTGAGTGTTGCGATCTCTCTAAAGGGTGTTTTCCTGCTGATCTGGACGTGTTTCTTGCAAACACTCATCCGTCAGGGTGCCCCTTTAAGCTTTCCAGGGGTAGGTGTCACTGTCCAGACTTTGGGCCTTTCCAGGGGTAGGGTTCACTGTCCAGACTTTGGACCTTTTCAGGGTTAGGGTTCACTGTCCAGACTTTGGACCTTTCCAGGGGTAGGGTTCACTGTCCAGACTTTGGACCTTTCCAGGGGTAGGGTTCACTGTCCAGACTTTGGACCATTCCAGGGGTAGGTGTCACTGTCCAGACTTTGGGCCTTTCCAGGGGTAGGGTTCACTGTCCAGACTTTGGACCTTTCCAGGGGTAGGTGTCACTGTCCATATTTTGGACCTTTCCAGGGGTAGGTGTCACTGTCCAGACTTTGGACCTTTCCAGGGGTAGGTGTCACTGTCCAGACTTTGGACCTTTCCAGGGGTAGGTGTCACTGTCCAGACTTTGGACCTTTCCAGGGGTAGGTGTCACTGTCCAGATTTTGGGCCTTTCCAGGGGTAGGTGTCACTGTCCAGACTTTGGACCTTTCCAGGGGTAGGTGTCACTGTCCATATTTTGGACCTTTCCAGGGGTAGGTGTCACTGTCCAGATTTGGGACCACAGGAGGCCTTTCCAGGGGTTGGTGTCACTGTCCAGACTTTGGACCACAGAGGGCCTTTCTAGGGGTAGGTGTCACTGTCCAGACTTTGGACCGCAGGAGGCCTTTCCAGGGGTAGGTGTCACTGTCCAGATTTTGGGCCTTTCCAGGGGTAGGTGTCACTGTCCAGACTTTGGACCTTTCCAGGGGTAGGTGTCACTGTCCAGACTTTGGACCACAGGGGGTCTAATGTCGGACAGTTTAGGTTTAAAAAAAAAAGTCAAATTAATTTTTTGTTTTAATCTGTGAAACCAAAATTAGCAGGAATACAGAAACTTGTATTCTCTATTCAGTGTAGTCTGTGACATTTGTGTCGCGTTATTTATTTAGAAGGCTTTAACAGATGTATTCTGCACCCAGACATTTGGGGCCCTTACTCTACATTGCGTGAAGCTTTGAATAGTAGAAGCCTTTGACAGATGTATTTAGCACCCAGACATTTGGGGCCCTTACTCTACATTGCGTGAAGCTTTGAATAGTAGAAGCCTTTGACATATGTATTTAGCACCCAGACATTTGGGGCCCTTACTCTACATTGCGTGAAGCTTTGAATAGTAGAAGTCTTTGACAGATGTATTTAGCACCCAGACATTTGGGGCCCTTACTCTACATTGCGTGCACGTGAAGCTTTGAATAGTAGAAGCCTTTGACAGATGTATTTAGCACCCAGACATTTGGGGCCCTTACTCTACATTGCGTGAAGCTTTGAATAGTAGAAGCCTTTGACAGATGTATTTAGCACCCAGACATTTGGGGCCCTTACTCTACATTGCGTGAAGCTTTGAATAGTAGAAGCCTTTGACATATGTATTTAGCACCCAGACATTTGGGGCCCTTACTCTACATTGCGTGAAGCTTTGAATAGTAGAAGCCTTTGACAGATGTATTTAGCACCCAGACATTTGGGGCCCTTACTCTACATTGCGTGAAGCTTTGAATAGTAGAAGCCTTTGACAGATGTATTTAGCACCCAGACATTTGGGGCCCTTACTCTACATTGCCAGAGGCTTTGAATAGTAGAAGCCTTTGACAGATGTATTTAGCACCCAGACATTTGGGGCCCTTACTCTACATTGCCAGAGGCTTTGAATAGTAGAAGCCTTTGACAGATGTATTTAGCACCCAGACATTTGGGGCCCTTACTCTACATTGCGTGAAGCTTTGAATAGTAGAAGCCTTTGACAGATGTATTTAGCACCCAGACATTTGGGGCCCTTACTCTACATTGCGTGAAGCTTTGAATAGTAGAAGTCTTTGACAGATGTATTTAGCACCCAGACATTTGGGGCCCTTACTCTACATTGCGTGAAGCTTTGAATAGTAGAAGCCTTTGACAGATGTATTTAGCACCCAGACATTTGGGGCCCTTACTCTACATTGCGTGAAGCTTTGAATAGTATACATGTTATAAGCAATATGTAACATTTACTGAGTTTTCCCATTTCGGATGTTGTTGTTTTTCTCTTTTACCCTTTGTTTCTCATTAACGTTTGTATACTATGTGATGTTTCAATTTGGTGTCGTGTGTCAAGTCAAGTCAAGTCAAAATCATCTTTACTGAGGGTTAAAGAATAAACTGACCAAGCTTTTTTTCATCCTGCCCTTGTGTGTGTGTGTGTGTGTGTGTGTGTGTGTGTGTGTGTGTGTGTGTGTGTGTGTGTGTGTGTGTGTGTGTGCGTGCGTGCGTGCGCGTGTGCGTGTGCGTGCGTGCGTGCGTGCATGCGTGCGTGCGTGCGTGTGTGTGTGTGTGTGTCTGCCTGCCTGTCTGGGTCCATCTGTTACATAAAATCGTAATCCCCCATTCTCTTCACCAGTCGTCCATCGCCAATGGTGTTGGATAGGGTCTGCATAGCGCTCTTTAGCTCAGACACGTTCACGTAGGTTCCCTGTCACACACACACACACACACACACACACATAGTTGAAATCGGATAATAGAGACCAACACTACTCAAGGCTCAATATTAGGACCAATCTTATTTTGTCTTTATATCAACGACCTACCGCTACATTTACATTGCTCTTCCCAAATGTTTGCTGATGACTCGTCGCTGAAGTCATGTATTAGTATTCCTGATGACTCGTCGCTGAAGTCATGCATTAGTATTCATGATGACTCGTTGCTGAAGTCATGTATTAGTATTCCTGATGACTCGTCGCTGAAGTCATGTATTAGTATTCATGATGACTCGTTGCTGAAGTCATGTATTAGTATTCCTGATGACTCGTCGCTGAAGTCATGTATTAGTATTCCTGATGACTCGCTGCTGAAGTCATGTATTAGTATTCCTGATGACTCGTCGCTGAAGTCATGCATTAGTATTCATGATGACTCGTCGCTGAAGTCATGTATTAGTATTCCTGATGACTCGTCGCTGAAGTCATGTATTAGTATTCATGATGACTCGTCGCTGAAGTCATGTATTAGTATTCCTGATGACTCGTCGCTGAAGTCATGTATTAGTATTGCTGATGACTCGTCGCTGAAGTCATGTATTATTATTCATGATGACTCGTCGCTGAAGTCATGTATTAGTATTCCTGATGACTCGTCGCTGAAGTCATGTATTAGTATTCCTGATGACTCGTCGCTGAAGTCATGTATTAGTATTCCTGATGACTCGTCACTGAAGTCATGTATTAGTATTGCTGATGACTCGTCGCTGAAGTCATGTATTAGTATTGCTGATGACTCGTCATCGCTGAGGTCATGTATTAGTAGTCATGATGACTCGTCGCTGAAGTCATGTATTAGTAGTCATGTATTAGTATTCCTGATGACTCGTCACTGAAGTCATTTATTAGTAGTCATGTATTAGTATTCCTGATGACTCGTCGCTGAAGTCATGTATTAGTATTCATGATGACTCGTCGCTGAAGTCATGTATTAGTATTCCTGATGACTTGTCGCTGAAGTCATGCATTAGTATTCATGATGACTCGTTGCTGAAGTCATGTATTAGTATTCCTGATGACTCGTCGCTGAAGTCATGTATTAGTATTCCTGATGACTCGTCGCTGAAGTCATGTATTAGTATTCCTGATGACTCGTCGCTGAAGTCATGTATTAGTATTCATGATGACTCGTCTATGAAGTCATGCATTAGTATTGCTGATGACTCGTCGCTGAAGTCATGTATTAGTATTCATGATGACTCGTCGCTGAAGTCATGTATTAGTATTCCTGATGACTCGTCGCTGAAGTCATGTATTAGTATTCATGATGACTCGTCGCTGATGTCATGCATTAGTATTCCTGATGACTCGTCGCTGAAGTCATGT
>JAGGCT020004208.1:157446-160384 GCA_017654935.2 Phymorhynchus buccinoides
GGCGCCATTGAGCTGCTTTATTATTATTGTTGCATAATCTTATGCAGATTTTGGGAGTAAATAAAATACAAGTGTCAAATAATCCTGAACCCTGACTGATGAGAGTGGGAGTCTTGTAATTTCATGTAAAACCCTACTTCTCTCTGTCTGCCATTTAGAGCAATTCAACCACTTGTATTTCTTACAACCATACGAGCCAGAACCCGGGCACAAATATAAATTTATTAGATGAAAAGGGGCCGGGAAAGTTGCTCATCTCCCATACCCTAGAGAAGTGGGTTAAAGTCAAATTTTCTACTTGAAAATTTAACACACTAAAAGTCTTCCCTAGAGACTTAGCCTTTTAACCCATTACCTCGTCACACATATATACATCATAAGACACACACATATACACCATAAGACACACATACATACATCACAAGACACACATATATACATCATAAGACACACACATATACATCATAAGACACACACACACACACACACACACACACACACACACACACACACACACACACACACACATCATGACACACACATATACATAATAACACACACACATATATATACATCAGAAGACACACACATATATCATGACACACACACATACATCATAAGACACACATATACATCACGACACACACACACACACACACACACACACACACACACACAACACACACACACACACACACACACACACACACACACACACATATACATCATGACACACACACATATAAGCTATCCACAAAAAGTTAAGGATCACTTGCAAACTAATTCATAACTTTCCAAATAAGAAAGCCAATGCGTTGAATTTTGGCCAACATTTAATTCAATGCTTTAGTGATAACGATGCACAATTGCCTTCAATTTCGAGCAATCGTTTGGTCTGTACATTTGATCAAAGTGGGTACGTATCGAAATTTGATTTCCCAAAGTCATTGAAATCACAAGACAGGGCATTTTGATGCTCCCAAAAGTTCAGTAATGCGTGTATCCGCCATGGCTGTTCTGGCACTCGACGCAGCGAGTCCTCATGGAGTTGACCAGGGTGGTGAAGATCCTCTGTGGAAGCGCCTGCCACTCAGCCTGCAGCATCTGGTAGAGGTGCTGGGCATCCCTGGGAGGGGGGTGGTTGCTCCTCACTTTGCGATCCAGCTCATCCCAGAGGTTCTCAATCGGGTTGAGGTCGGGACTGCATGCTGGCCACTCCATTCTGTTGACTCCAGACTGCTGCAGGAAGTCGTTGACCACCCTTGCCCTGTGGGGGCGAGCGTTGTCATCCTGGTAGACAGCCGGCGGTCCCATCTGCTGCAGTGTAGGCACAGCCAGCGGTCGAAGGATCTCATCCCGGTATCGGAGGCCAGTCAGGTTACCCTGTACATGATACAAGGGTGTTCTGTGGTGAAGGCTGAAGGCCCCCCAGACCATTACAGAACCTCCACCAAAGGCCACCTTTTCTTGGACAGTGGCGTCAATAAAGCGTTCCCCTGGGCGCCTCCAGACCCTCAGTCGGCCGTCGTTGTGTTTCAGGGTGAAGCGTGATTCATCACTGAACAGGACCTGGGACCATTGCTGACGTGTCCACCTCACGTGACGTCTGCAGAAGGCGCGGCGTGCTGCCCTATGGGCTGGAGTTAAGCGTGGCCGTACAGCTGGGCGACGAGAACGGAGGTTAAACCCATGAAGGCGGTTCCGTATGGTCTGCTGGCTGATGTTGATGTTAGTAGCCACCCTCAGCTGCCTTCGAATGATGCTGGAAGAGGCTGTTCTTGTCTGCAGGGCTTGTCGTTCAATGAGACGATCTTCACGTGGAGTTGTCTTCTTCGGTCGACCAGATCTGCGTCTTTCATGGACCCTCCCAGTGGCTGTGAAGCGTTGAATCAGTCTGACAATGACCGAGATGGACACCTGAAGTCGCCTGGCCACTTCTCGCTTGGGAACACCATCTTGGAACCATGCAACAGCTCGTCCCCTATCCAACTCGCTCAATTTTCGTCGTGGAGGCATTGTCAAATCAGGCCTAATACTGGTGGTATGTCTTCTTATAAAGCCAAGCAAGAGACAGCATCTCACACATAAACAGCAGTGCTTGCACGTGCATAATGGTTTTTCCATCTGGCTTGTGCAATGTGTTCATGCAGAACGATCCAAAACAAGGTCCTTTTTCGCAAGTTTCCGCTTTTTCTTTTGCTGCCAAGCTCAGTAATAGAGAATCACGTGCAATGTTTCCACTAACACAACATCGCCCACTTACAGCTGAACAAGAATTCATAACAATTTGGCTTGACTGAGAAAAAAAGAACAGGAGCGAACGGAGTTTATTGCGCACCTGTTTTCTCATAGTGATCCTTAACTTTTTTGTGAGTAGTGTATATACATCATGACACACACACACACACACACACACCACACACACACACACACACACACACACACACATACATCACAAGACAAACACATATATCATGACACACACAAATATATCATGACACACACACACACACACACACATACATCATAAGACACACACACACACATCAGGACACACACATATACATCATGGACACACACACACACACACACACACACACACACACACACACACACACACACACACACACACACACACATACACACACACACATATGCATCAGGCAGGACACGCAGACATATATACCATCATAAGACACACATATACATCATAAGACACACACACACACACACATATATACACCATAAGACACATACACACACACACATCATAAGACACACATATATACATCATAAGACACACACACACACACACATATACATCATAACTAACACACACACACCACACAGCATCATAAGACACACACACATATACATCATAACACACACACACACACACCTATGCATCATAAGACACACACCTATACATCATAAGACA
>JAGGCT020000420.1:5000-12500 GCA_017654935.2 Phymorhynchus buccinoides
AGAGAGAGAGAGAGAGAGAGAGAGAGAGAGAGAGAGAGAGAGAGAGAGAGAGAGAGAGAGAGAGAGAGAGAGAGAGAGAGAGAGAGAGAGAGAGAGAGCGGAGAGAGAGAGAGAGAGGAGAGAGAGAGAGAGAGAGAGAGAGAGAGAGAGATTCGGAGAGAGTGACGGTGAGAGAGAGAGAGAGAGAAATATTCTGAGAGAGAGAGAGAGAGAGAGAGAGTGAGAGAGAGAGAGAGAGAGAGAGAGAGAGAGAGAGAGAGAGCGTTAACATTTTCTTTTACTTATGAGAGACAGATTAAGTTTTACTTATCTTCGTTCATTTAGTGCCAACCCGGCGATCTGAGACAACGTATGGTTTATCCGCAAACGTGTAGGATAATCTCCTCCACCTGATCACGTTAATCAGTCCGTTATTTTTGGCCGCCGAGCGAGTAGAAAGTAACCGGAAAGCTGCCTGTCGCGTGCAAATTTGCAGCTCTACAAGTGCAGTTGTAGTGCACGCGCACTATAACTTCACTTGCGCTCCAAGTGTCAAGTGTACTATCCGGGACAGAAAATATTAGTTAATTTTTTTTAACGGAAAAAGTGATATTTACATTCTTCAAATCCCCTATAGAGACAGCACTTTTCCCGTCTAAAATCGTTCAGATAGTGTTTTGATACACACTCTCATAGTAGCGAGCTGCAAATTTGCACGCGACACTGCCTACCTATTAAACCTGTTTGTTTGCAGTCAGCCATACAATATTAGCAGCTAGACAGATATTGCTGATGCGGTGCAAATTTCATCCGATCAGTTCACTGAGGAAGGAATGATAACGATTAGGCCCTAGACCAAGATTCAGATTTTTAGTTTTTAACTCATGTTGACCACAAAAGCACCCAGGCAAAACTACGCCTGGTATATAAAACGGATATTGTTGAGAACGTGCTTTGAGAATTCTGATCGCTTCTCGGCCTTTTGGCTAAGACAGTGATTCAGGAACATACATTTTTGTTTATACCATGGTTGGTTTGTTCAGCCCGTCGTACATGGCGAAAGCCGATACGCGACGTTAAACTGAACTTCCATCCAGAACGTGCACAACACGTTCGCAAGATTCCAGACTTAGTAAAATTTTTGCTTGAAAAAAAACCCCAAAAAAACTGCAAGCAGCATTAATGCAGTTAGCATATTAATTAATTAAGGGTAAAGGTCAAAATATTGTTTCGTCCATTTTTTATTAAAAAGAGGGCGTGGTGAGAAAAAATAAACCACATCTCTCTCTCTCTCTCTCTCTCTCTGTCTCTCTCTCTCTCTCTCTCTCTCTCTCTCTCTCTCTCTCGTGTCGTCATGCCAGCCTTTCTGATTTTCCCGATTTACCTGCCAGCCAGCTGTGGCGTTTTGTCAACGTCAGGCGGAACTGATTTGGCAGAAATGACATTGGCTTTTTGCTGAGACTCCATTTTGGACTCGACGACGAACACGGCTTGTTACAGCGACGGTGGTTGGCTGGCTATATTTAGCGGACGAATGTCAGAGCAGTGGTGCAAGCATATCAGCGTTGGCTGGTCCACGGTGTACACAAACAGACGACCGCGTGGAGAGCTGAGCAGACGACAGTGAAACGCTGTAAATGCAAGGTTCCGTTTTCAGTGTAACCACTTTGTCCCGACGTTGTTACGACGTCAGTGCAAACGCCCACGATTAATCAATACTTGGGTAATATTCAACGACAAAAAGAATAAAGAAAAAAATTGTGATCTGCAATTTATTGAAAAAAAAGTGTTTGGATTATATTGTCACTGTGTCACTGACAGTTTCTTTCAATGATCGATGAGGTAAGTGGTTACACAAACGTTTGCAATCGTCGGGCGTTTACTCAACCGTAGCCTTGGTTTTGAACTGTGTTTTGGTCGGATGAAATCGGTGTTCTAGACTGGAACCATCCTGATCCAGCAGCACCTATCAGGATTTTCCCCCTATGATCTGACCTGTGCAAACTAAGATTCCTGTCTGTTGTGGGAGGCTACAGCCTGTCCTTTCAGACTTTTTTACGGCTGTTTGTTTTTACGCTTACATACATTGAGTAGTTACACGCCACATCGTGAATGACACTATTACATTGACTATTACCAGCATCAGTGCATACTACCCAGTCATAACTTTGATTCCATGGTATTTTGACTTAAGTTATATTTTTCAGCATTGAACTTATACGTAAACATTTTTTCGCAGGTTGGTTTGTTGTTGTGTTTGTTTGTTGTTATTTTTATTACACGATTATTTCTTGTTTTGTTTTTGTTTTGTTATTTCAGCATACTATTTTCATGAGTTCCCAGGTAACGTATTACATGCGTTGCTAAAATCCTTCATCGAAGTGATCGATTGAGAAAACAAAACATAGTCGTGAATTCTGTCATGGATTTTTGTTCCCTAAGTAGGCCTATGACAAGTTGCTTGTCGACAGGTTTCCTGTTGGCTTATTGTTCATTAAAGGCAATTTTTACTCAAATGCAATTAATCACTAACAACCTCAAGTTTGAGCCTATTATAAAGTGAGAGTGAAAGATGAAATTGATTTTTCACATCAAAGCTTAGTCTTTTGTGAATGACACCAACAGTTTTTAATTTACTGTCCTAAAGTCCTCCAGCTTTCCAGCTCTTCTGTTTGGAGGGCATCGTCGGACACGTGCAGACATTGCTCATGAATATCGATGTCAATTTGACGACGACGAAAATGGTGTTTTACGTCCTCTTGGTCTGAATCAGACACATATGGGACATTTGTAAATACAAATATGGTGGGAACAATACTGGAGGCAATGCCCGGAGGCAGTACGAAACCAGTAAAGTCCCGATGTTTTAAATTTTAATACAGATAGGTGTAGCGGTAACCACGCCTCGGTTAAACCTCATCAACTATGGCACCGCTACTGATTATGATCGATGTCAATGTATTGAAGGTCGATGTTACTGTAGTCTGTGCATTCCATACTGATTTTATACATTTTTTGTGCGTTACCTTTTGTTGTCCATTTTTTAGCAATGCACCTTGCGTTTGTTGCATCTATAGGGAAAGTTTGTTTATCTTCTTAGTGACGGAGTTTTTTCGTATATAAATAGTTGCTCTTCCTTTTTTTCAACGTCCGTGGTTAGATTACTTGATTAAAATCACCATTTTACCATGATCGTTTGCTAACATCAATTGAATGCTAAAAATAGACTGCTAAACAAACAAACAAACAAACAAACAATGACCATTAACAAAACTACCAGTGTTGAATTACTGAAGTAGCCCTAGTCCTGTTCGTTTCGTGTACCGGTGTGTATTTCGTTTCATTATTTGTTTCTAATAATTTTCTTTTCGTCATGTTTCGTGCAAAGTTGAATCGTGTTACTGACTCTCCAAAGTCCGCGCGCCATGTAAATGCAAAGAGCTATGTGGTTGCACGTGCAGATCATGATCAACAGCAGCATGCCTGTAGCCTCCCCGTGGACCAACATGCCAGAAGTGGATTCGCCCAGCTTCCTACCAGAGCACAGCAAAAACTTCTTCGACTACGCGGAACCAGACGAGGACCCGTCCGTGAACGACCCGGAATCGTTCTACCCCATTCCGGAGAGCGTGGACAGTAAGGCGGACTCTGCCCAGGTGCCTCTGACCAGTTTTATCGTGGAGGACTTCATCTCTATGGACGACATGGAAGAGGCGTTCGTCACAGCGGACGCCCAGCTGATCGTCAGTGTGGTGGGGAGTGGGGAGGAGGTATTGGGGGAGACCTCCATCCCTTCCACCGCCATGGAACTCGTCATTGAGGACGGGGAGCGCGTGCAGTTCTCTCAGCTCGATGGCACCAGCGCCCCCTTAGTCCTGAACGCTAACGCTTTCTCAGCTCCATCCCACCACCCGCCGACCCCACTGTCATGCCCCCCTCCTGCCAGCCCCAGCCCTTTCTCACCGCCCGGATTTAGCAGCTACCCTCACCCCCCTTCCACCCCGTCCTGCTACTCCAGCTGCAGCAGCGATGACGTGGCTTCTTCCATCGGCGAGGTCAGCACGCCCGGAGTGACGTCAGGCGAGCAGTTCGTCATTCCGGTGCCGGCGGACGACAAGATGGCGGTGGCCACGATGACGGCGCTGCAGACATGCTCCCTGACGCCGCTCATCAAGGAGGAGCTCAAGTACACCATCCAGAGCAGGAGGCTGGCCGCGGGCAAGCCCGAGCTGGTGGTGGATAACTCTCCCCCCGTCAGAGCCAAGAAAGTGGTAAGTTGGATCACCGTACAGGGCTCCCAATCGTCCCGCAAAACAAGGGGTCCCAGGGACTCCTTCACTTACAGCATAGAGGGGTAGAGGATCACAGTGGCATTGCGAATGCTAAAAAGATTTTTTTCTAGTGCATCCGTGGGACCCCACTGCATATTCTTTTAGAGGGTCCTTTAGAATGTTAATGCTTCATAGACCCCCAAATGGGGGTCGATCCCTGGGAGCCCTGCCGTACTAATAGCTAGCCCAGCCGTCCGGAATAGCAGATGCCTCCTATGCTGTCTTGCTGTGAGTCATAGTCGGAGACGATAGGCTGGCATGCGTACTAATAGCAACAACAAACACGAACAAAAATACAGCAATCAGCAACAAGCATGGCAAATGTATGCAACACAAACAGATCAGACAGGAACAGCACACTGAAGAGGAAGAATTGCAAATCTGCCCCAGCCCCCCCAAAACACACACACAAAAACACACCCCAACAACCAACAACAACAACAAAACAAACAAATCCAACAACAACAAACAGAAACATTTTGGGAGAGGCGTGTGATGGTTGTGGGTATGTGAGTAGGTCTCATGTGAGTAAAAGCGTACGAAGGCAATGGGGGTATACCGTTCTTTTCCTGAAAATGAGGTTATCAGTCATATAATACATTATATTCGTATCATCCCAATACGCTATCCTCGATTTTGTCCTTTAGAAACGTAAATGTGCAAGGTCACTTTAGCATTTGGTAGTTGAAAATGACGACTGCCGGATCTAATTACCAGGATGAAGAAAATCATGAGGAGAAGGTAGTTCAGTGATCTGAGGGAAGTAGACATTGGAGACGAAGAGAACATTATCTTCGAAAGCTCATCAATGTCTACTTACTCAAATCGGAACTACCTTGTTATCATCTTTTTCTTTGTCAAAACTAGCATTAATTTGCTTACTGCAATTTATCTGCCTTGCATATTAATCCGGATTATAAGGCGGATCCAGTTGGCCCTCTCCCTTCTACGCTAGTGTGCGTGTCTTTGCGCATTCCTGCTTCTAATTGGCCTTACTTTACAACAACAAAATTTTCAATGTGTGCTTGTGTATGTCCTCACAATCACCCAGGCTGACAAACAAAGGGATAGTAAACCTACCTAACCCAACACGATTTTTTTCTCTCGTTGGGATAAAGAAACCCTATAGTTAGTGGTTGGAAAACCGTGTCAGCCTTCTCTGTGCGTGTGCATTAAGCTCTGTTCAGTCACGCGTGTCTGTCACAGTGTGTTTGACGTAGCACCTTGGCAACTGATCAACTTTCCGAGCTATACGTGTATGACTGACCACGATGGAGCCTCTTCGTCTGACCCGGATTCAGTTTCTGTTTGGGTTTGGGTTTCGGGGCATTGTTTACAAGCACACGGAAAACATACTGCACCCTCTTCAGCAAGAGAGTGTTTTCCTGGAAGGAAATAAGTTTATGTGTTAAAAGCAGTGACGCGAGTGTTTATATGCACGCGCATATACGCACATGTACGCATACACGCGCATTAGCACATACACACGTTCACACACCGCACCCCGCACACTCATAATTATGCACCCTTAAATGGAATGTACTCCTGCTCCACTAAATACGTTTATACAAATAGTGCATAGGGGGCTAACACTTTAACACCCATACTTGCTTCTAGTGCCTTGTAACACACACGCACGCACACGCGCACACACCACACACACACACACACACACCGGCACACACACACACACACACACACACACACACACACACACACACACACACACACACACACACACACACACACACACACACACACACACACACACACACACACACACACACACACACACACACACACACACCGGCACATACACACACACACACACACACACACACACACACACACACACACACATTCGCGCGCGAGCGCAGAGAGAGAGAGAGAGAGAGAGAGAGAGAGAGAGAGCTTCTGTTGATTTACTATAAGAGAAATTGAGAATGTCAGTCTTGCGTGACACGTAAAGGTCTGACAATTTTCAATTAAAGTCCTGTTATAGTTGTGTCAATAACGATCGTGTTAAAACATGAATCACGATTTATAGCAAAAACATTTTGATTAATGATAATGATAAGATTCGAAATGTAAAGCGTTGCTGTGATACTACCCTATCCCCCCACCCAACCCCCCCCCCCCCCCCCCCCCCCCCCCCCCCCCCCCCCCACCACCACACAGTATTTTATGTTAAAAACAGTTTGGAGTAAAAGTTGTTCATGCACAGGAGACACTCAATACTGTACACATAAACTGAACTTCTTCAGTTGAAGAGTGTAATTACATGGAAAAGCACGCTAGGTTTTTCAGGTCGAGTCTGCTACTATGGCTAGTTTGCTTCTTTTTTTGTTTTGCAAGCCGTAGATGGTTGAAAGATTTGTTCGTTTTGGTGTAACCCTTTCACCGCCAACGTCGTATTTTTGCACCACAATGATTTAACACCCCTGTCACTAAAAGGCATCAAACCAGGTTTCTGTTATCCAAAGACCCTATTCTCTTAATTTTGGGAGGTAAGGATAAGCCTTACTTTAAATATGTCACAGAGGAATACCCAATATTACAGACAGACTTTCTTCTCTACCTAGGTACATTTAATGGAAAGTTTCGCTGAAAATGGCTGGCGGTGAAAGGGTTAAACGAATTTTATTGAAAGCCAATATAGCAGCAACATAAACAAATGCAAATGAGCACTACATCTTATGCAGGGCGCTTAAACACAGATATGTTACACAATATTGGCTGCCAAAAGTAATAAGACACTGGAACAGAACATAATAATGAAATAACAGCAAACAGGGAACAGTAAAGACCCAGTGACGCACCACGATTAAGTCCCTTGGTTTTTTTCTGGGCTGCTGTGACCCACATATAAATTTCCCCATATTCAAATTGAGGCTGCTCTGTAAACTGATGTGTCGGTTTTAATTTGGGGCCATTTATATGGGAGTCAGGCTTGGTCAAAACAAGATTTCTTTCCAGTTATAAGAGGGAAAACACGTGAAACCCGTGATTTTGACACGTGATCTGGTGGGTCTTTAAGAGAAAATAACAAGTGAATGAATATACACAACACGAACAAGGCAGCAACAGTAACAACAAAATTATAGATAAATCTCACAAAACTGTAACATAGTTTGAACTTGAGGGGAGGGGTGTTCTCCCCTGCCCCCCCCCCCCCCCTCCCCACACACAC
>JAGGCT020000420.1:15000-17500 GCA_017654935.2 Phymorhynchus buccinoides
AAATTTCAACCACGAAAGAGAGTGGCCTTGGGATGTACCCTTGCAAGGCATCTCCACTGTACACACATTTTAGCCCAGCCCAGCTAGCCAGAATAGCGTCTGCCCCCTCTGCTATCTGGTTGTCATAGTCGGAAACGACTGACTAGCATACAAATTTCAACCACTAAAGAGAGTGGCCTTGGGATGTACCCTTGCAAGGCATCTCCACTGTACACACATTTTAGCCCAGCCCAGCCGGCCGGAATAGCGGCTGCCCCCCCCTCTGCTATCTGGCATTGCCTGTGCACTGCATAGTATACATGCCATTGCAGCCCGTGATGACGTTGTCCATGACGTTGTTTCAGATGACGAAGGAGGAGCGGGAGAGGGCGCTCAAACGGCGGGAACAGAACAGAATGGCGGCCCAGAGGTTCCGGCAGAAGCAGAAAGACACAGCGGATGTACTGCACAGGGTGAGTAGAACACTGTGTTATGACAATAGATCGTTCTGTCCCTTAGTGCTGTAGCTTTAGGGACTGGTTGGCCGTTGGGGACAGTCCCCACCCAACTCCAGCTTTCCGCAAATCTTCGGATCTGGCCGAGATAGTAGGGCAAGGCATCTCCGCTATAAACAAATTCTATCCGGGCCATGTAGAACAGCAGCTGTCCCCTCTGCTGTCTGGCAGTCATAATCGGAAACGACAGGACGTCCTGACTGTTGTATGTAGTAGAAGCAAAGATGTGGCTGTAGCTGCAGGAGGAGAGGGGTAGGGAGGGGGGTGAGAGAAGGAGGAGGAGGAGGAGTAACAGCACTAGCAGCTATAGCATTGGAAGTAGTAGTGGTGGTAGTAATAGTAGTAATAGCATGAGGCCTAGTGGTTGTAGTAGTAGTAGTTTTTGTTGTTGCTGTTGCTGTCTTACATATGCGCATGGCGGCAGCATGACGTATCTGCGCTCATAATTAACAGGAAAACTGTGCGCGATCGAAGAAGAAGAACAAGTTAGATTGAAAGAAGATATGTTACACAGTATGTTACTGTGGGAGAAAATTGTCAATGCTCAATTGTTCATGTAGACCTTGAACTCGATCTAGGACTTGACAGCTGCGGGCACCAGTAGAGCGTGGAAGAAAGGAAACGCCCTCGGGCTTGCCCTATAATCCCTGCTTATTTTTTTCCTCTGACCGCACCTCCACCTCTGCCCTCTCCCCCACTACCTACCTGTCTCCTTAACCCGGGTACTGACCTGGCCAGTGGTAGTCTTTCCAGAGAAAATCCACACCTGAAAATAATTATATTCTTCTTAGGAAGTAACTGTCTTATGGTTTTCTTCAATAGACCCTGTACATTTCGAAACTAAAGTTATTATGTTGTTTGCTCCGTTTGATGCATGCACAGTGAAAATCTACCCCAAAAATACTGAGCGACTTAAGCTTGATATAGTACTATTGAACCAGTTCAATGTTGCTGCCAGATGTGCTTCTTTAAAAACAGGTCATTGTTTGGCCTACTGATTTGTTCAATCTTAACTTTGCTGTTGCTGCTTCTACTATTCTTTTGTTGTTGCTGCTGTTGTTGTTCACGTAGAGCTGTGAAACATCATCTTCAAGCTTGCGAGACATAGATCTATGCTATCCTATTTCACTCAAGTGTGTGGGTTTCTCTTGTTTTAAGCAAAGTTTATTGACATAATGCATTGCAGTGTACACAAATTATTTCATGAGCACAACAAGCTATAAGCTTATAAGCGCACTCAAAAACGTTTCAGTTACAAACATAAGGCTGCATCATGAATGTACTTGAATAGCTAAGAGATTATCAATTGCATTGGAATAAGAAAAA
Organism: Phymorhynchus buccinoides; assembly: GCA_017654935.2. NCBI lineage: Eukaryota > Metazoa > Mollusca > Gastropoda > Neogastropoda > Raphitomidae > Phymorhynchus > Phymorhynchus buccinoides. Next base: position 16,821 of record JAGGCT020000420.1, read on the forward strand.
TAAACTAAGGAAAGATAACAATACATCATGCACCAATTTATAACTAGAAAAAACACCCAATAGAAGTAAAAATGTTAAAAGAAACAAGAAAAAGGAAAGAAGAAGAAAAAACGAAAAAAAAACCGAAGAATCGGGGTGGTGTTGCAAAATACAACATACTAAGTACACTATAAACCAACAATCAAATAGGCTAAGTTTACAGCAGTAGGTACTACATCATAGTACTACATCTCAACAGGGCAAGCTGCTTCACACAACCTTCTGCTCTGTTATATTTAGTGGATTGTGTGTGTTTTGCGGTGGGGTGGGGTGTGTAATTGAATGGGAAGGTGGGTGGGTGTTTCCAAAACACCAAAACAGTTATAATGATGTTGCAGCAAAAGAGAACAAAATACCTTGAGGTGGTTCTAAAAATAAAAACTCTCCAAGTCCAGCAAACTGCGCAGTTGCTTAATTTGCATGTGATGTGGCTGTCCAACAACCTAACAGTATGTGCTAAGGCCCGCTTCCGGAAGCAGTTGACTGCGCATGGTCATTGAATCCAGAGTTCTGGTTTACTGTTTTTTGCGTGGTAGATCCTTGGTTATGCTATCAGATAGATTACCTGGCCATCAGTGTCATGGTTTTCTCTGATGTGGAAATATCACAAGACATCGTGGTCCTTCTGGGTTTCGTAAAAC
>JAGGCT020000420.1:22500-25000 GCA_017654935.2 Phymorhynchus buccinoides
ACCACGGCAATAACTGAATAAGGACAGAACGATCTTGACATGTCTTCATACTGACTGTGTAAACAACACTAAATCCATTCACAGTCGTTATCCGCAGAACAAAATATCTGTATATTGTTTGTATGTTGCTTGTTATTACCATCAAGTAATGCGTGTAGGACTGTTGTTGGTTTAAAAAAAAAAAAAATCACAACTGCTTTACGTTGTCAACCCGGCTTTGATTATGTGCATCATTAAAGAATGTTCGCCTAGTTCAGGAACAAGTGTGGCTCATAAATTGTGAGAGGGTGGAGGTTGGAAGGCGGATGTTGTGAAGAGTCATAATGATGATAGGCCTCAATGTGACTGTTTAGTGTCACTCCAGGATTGTGTGGGTTGGCCTCATTGTTGTGACTGGCCTGCAGGGATGGGTGGAAGGGGGGTGGGGGTATTGAGAGGTAGGGGGTAGAGTGACCTAGATGCTTTTATTTGATTATCCTGTCATTCACACACACATGCACATACACACGCGCACGCACACACACACACACACACACACACACACACACACACACACACACACACACACACACACACACACACACACACACACACACACGCACACACACACACACACACACACACACACACACACACACACACACACACGGATACGCACTAACACACACCGTGACGATACATTATATTTGTGAAAGTAAGCAAAATCATAGAGAACAGCATGATATCTGATCAGTAGCGTTCTTCAATGCCCAAATCACAAAACCAGTTGCAAATGGGCTGCCGTTTCTTTGATACTTTAACATATTTTTTCTCTTAACAGGGCATTGTTGAAGTAGCTTCAGGGCATTGTTATTGATCATGTATTATTAAAATCAAAAGAGATCTTTTCACCACGACTGCGTTTATGTATTTATTATATGCTTGATACACAATGTGCGTATATGTGATTGGCACACTGACCAAACATAGTCAGTTTCAATGTAGAGTTTCTATCAGTTTTTCCATGATGAAAATGATGTTTTACGTCCTCTCGGTCATAGACACACGTGGGACATTTGTCATTACTTCCAGGCGACGACGACGAAAATGGAGTTTTACGTCCTCTTGGTCTGAATCAGACACATATGGGACATTTGTAAATACAAATATGATGGGAACAATACTGGAGGCAATGCCCGGAGGCAGTACGAAGCCAGTAAAGTCCCGATTTTGTATTAATACAGATAGCTGTAGCGGTGACCACGCCTCGGTTAAACCTCATCGGCTATGGCTCCGCCACAAGTTAGTATAATAATAAATTCAAGTCATTACTTCCACAGAGAGAGAGAGAGAAAGTGGAGTTTTACGTCCTCTTGGTCTGAATCAGACACATATGGGACATTTGTAAATACAAATATGGTTGGAACAATACTGGAGGCAATGCCCGGAGGCAGTACGAAACCAGTAAAATCCCGATTTTTTAAATTAATACAGAAAAAATATCTGATAGCTGTAGCGGTGACCACGCCTCGGTTAAACCTCATCGGCTATGGCACCGCCACAAGTAGTGTCATTACATCCAGTTCTTTGTTTTTCAATTTTATTTTATTTATGCGTTCTTTGAAATGGCGTCAAAAGAAATACATGCTTTACTATCAACAGTAGATATTATGTGTGTAGATTAGTGAGACTGTTTCCCCTTCTTTCTTACTTAAGTGTGTCCAAAGTAAATTTCTTGTAAAAAGACAAAAGGAGGGCAACGAAAAGGATAACAAAATTAATACCCAGCCATATCTATTGGCCACTACAAAGAACACCTTTTGCAAGAGTGAATGCCCTTGGTGGGTGGGGGAAGATGGTTGAGTACTGACCAAACAAGGGAATAGCTCTCGCCAATAACCCTTTTTGAGGCCACTGAATGGCTGCCTTTTGCAAGAGTGAATACCCTTTTGGATACTGATCAACAAGGGCTTAACTCTTGCCGTCAATGGCGTTAATAACTCTAGTTGCAGTGGCCAATAGGAGCAGCTGAGTTGACCGTTTTCAGGGTGTGGCGTGATAAGGGACACAATCCCTTTTCCTTCAAATTTATTGTCTCCCTTTTCTTTGAACTAAGGTAGTAGGGACTGTCCGGAAGCTAGCTATTAAATGCTGCATGAATAAAATTTAAAAACAACACCCAGAAAATCCAGTTAAAAAATATTAATTCATTATTAGTGGAACATAATTATGATAAACTAAGCATTGCCCCACCCCACCCTTTTGTTGTTATTGTTGTTGTTTGGGTTGTCTTTCACACATTCTAGGTGCACATTCACGACAAGTCATCTCTGCCGTCTGTGTGACTTTACTACAGGCTTCTGATTGTTCGCAGTCAAACGTTATCAAGATATAAAAAAAATAGGACAGTGTTCTGTTCCAGCGGATCCGTTATCAGCCAACGCGACGGTCAGTATCGATCGCTTCAACTCTGATCGTCAACAGCACTGTGTAGTGAGCAAAAGACGTCAATCTTGTGCTT
>JAGGCT020004209.1:0-41418 GCA_017654935.2 Phymorhynchus buccinoides
CGTTCATTGAAGACATTGACGATGAGGAGGATTAAAAATGTTGCTGACTTGAAATTTTATTAAAATAGACAAAATTGTTTATGGCTATAGTGAGGCCAATGCGAGCCAGGAAAAGGATCTCTGACAGTGAGGACAGAAGAAAAAAGAGTTTATGATATGATAGATAGGAATAAGGCTCTGCTAAGCATTTATTTTTTTTATAGCCTTTTGCCCTCTACATATTGACTTCATTCGTTTTTGATAATCAGCGTAAAAACTGATGGCTACTTAGCAGTTGTGTTATTCTACTGATCCAACTTGGTAAGATTTACTGCATAAATAATGCTTTGAAAGTGATTATCTAATGAATTTTTAAACACATTTGATTTAATGATTTTGCATTTACTGCCTCATTAGTAAGATCATATGCATTAAATTATTATCCGGTTAGTAAATGACGTTTGTGCCAGTGTCACTGTTAGTAGGTTTTCTTGAAAAGTTTATAATCTATGTCCACGTGTTCTATCCTCCTCACACAGTGTTAATAAATTTGTTGTGGTAGTATGATCATAAAGGCCATGTACAATTTTATACACTTCAATAATATCACCTCTTAATCTTCTATACTCCAAACTTGGTAATTTTAAGTACTGTAGTCTTTCCTTATAACTCAAGTTGTTTGTCCCCTGGATTTTCTTAGTAAATCTTCTCTGTACCCACTTCTATGAGATCTATATGCTTCCGTAGGTGTGGACAACACGCTGGGTTTCCATACTCAAGAATCGGCCGTACTAGTGATTTAAACAAGGGAATCATAATCTTCTTTGATTTATTTGTAATTGTTCTGACTAAAAGTCCAGAAATACGGTTGGTCTTTAATACAGCACTAGCGCAACGCCCCGTACTGGCAATGCACCATACTGGTAACATGCCTCGTAACGGTAACGCCAAGTACTGGTAATGCTGAGTACAGCAATTATGAAGCGATCCGGTTAAGAAACGGCGGGAGTTATAAGGCCCCGTTTCCGCGTTAGCACTGCTCTGAGAGTGACACGTTCTCTCAATTGTCTTCCAATTTGCTGCTAGGTTTTGTCCGGGCCATAGCAAGCGTGACAGCAAATTTGAATCAATTCGGTTAAGAAACGGCGAAGTTATGCGTTCACCTTTACCGGTCTTTCTTTGCAGGGGGGGGGGGGGGGGGGGGGGCCGGGGGGGGGGGCAGGGCACAATCTTGGACCTATCCCAGAAAGAGTGTTTCATAATCATAGTTGGGCCTTTCGGCATGTGGGGCATTTGTAATTACAAAGATTGTGGGAATAATACTGGAGGCAATGCCCGGAGGCAATGCGAAACCAGTGAAGTCCCGATTTTTAATAATACAGATACGTGTAGTTTGTCATCCCCTTGTAATCTCCACTGCCCCCCCCCCACCATCCCTCCGCCCATCCACCCACCCCCTACCCCACCCATAACCAGCTGGCTGACCTACTGGTCACCCCAGCACTTGTGAACCATGGTCATGCCCCCCCTTTAATAACAGCACGTTTGGACAGATGTCGTTTCGCCTAGTGAGCAAAACTGTAAATTGGTGCTTTTCGCGCGCATTTATGAACAGATGCTGTTCCAATTTCCTGCCATGCTTTGCCCGGGTCATAGCAAGCCTGACATCAAATTTTAGGCGATTCGGTTAAGAAACGGCGGAGTTTAGTTATTGTGAAAAGGTGAAGCGGCGTGTAGCGCGGGGCGTTTCTGAACCGATTCGCTTCGGTTTGGCGCACGAATAGTCCCCAGCCCCGGTCATATTCGACTTCGAGAGGAGGCGATCAGCCCAGAAACGCCGGAGATACGGGCGCCAGAGAGGCCGGCGGATAACACGTTTCACGCATTTGAGAAACGGCGCAAATGACACGGCCGCCGTTTCGGTTGCCGTTGCCATCGCCCCGTGAGGGCTCACAACAAATTTGAAGCGATTCGGCCGAAAAAACGGCGGAGTTATAATGCGCGTTCCGTGGAGGGCACACACAGCAAATTTGATATGATTATTCATTATGTGGAAAAACGTTAAACCAGGGTCAACTAACGCCCCTAGATCCCTTTCCTCTGTTGTGGTCTCGACTGAGCACTCTTTTCTCCTCACCGTCATTTATATAGTATGTATGCATGGATTATATTTTCCTAGATGCATGACTTTACATTTTTGACTGTTAAATTTCATCAACCAAGTATCTGCCCATAGATCCCTTTCCTCTGCATATTCAGTGGTCTTAATGAAACGAAAAACCCTAGCCAATGAGAATGATATAAATATTATCATGGACTAAATATAGCATCCATGATATTATCCAATGAACTATTAGTGTCATCGCAGATGCGTGGTGCTCTTTCGCTGCGCTTCCGGGTTATGACCTGGGTCTGCTCCATTAGGCCTACTTCCAAATCGTTTTTGTGGAATTTATACAATTCCAGAAGTAAGTAATAGGGCGCATGCAGCTACACAGCATTTTCTTTTTTGTGTTTTAAGGGATACTGCCGACCTAAATGCTTAAATATTTGTCATTACATTGAGCAGTCTGCAGAAGTTGAATGTCGCTGGCGTGACCGGAGAAAACGACCCCTGACCAAAACGGTCCCTACCAAAACTGGCCTTCCTTAATTCCTCTTCTTCTTCTTCTTCGCAGTACGTAGCCACAATCAACACACTGATTATTATGCCACGGAACCGGGGAGGTTCACCCACATATGCCGGAAGAAAGGGCCAGGAGGCCAAAGATTAAAGAAAGAGAAGAGAGGACGGAAAAAGGAAAACGCCTAGCTTGATGGGAATCTGCTGGGAAAGGGGAGAGTGGAGAGGGGGGGAAGGGAGGTGGGGCTTTTGCTTGGTCGCTAGACTGATGACCAGTGGGGCCACCAGCCGCAGCAGGTGCAGCAGGCGGGTGTCCTTTGAGGAACTTCCAGACTCCGGCTGCGAAGCTCTCTGGAGTTCTGGCCTCCACTGCGGGTGTTGGCAGGTCGTTCCACTCCTTGATTGTTCGTGGAAAAAAGGAGCTTTGACGGTACTGCGTCCGACGCTGGGGGATTAGGAGCTGTTGTGAATGACCCCTACGTTGCCGCTCAGGCTGAGGTATGACTTTGCAGTTTGCTCCTGTTCACACTCACCATGCCATTGAGTATTTTATACAGCATGGTGAGTCTGGTGGCTTGTCGGCATTGCTGCAGTGGATTCCATCTGAGCCTCTAGCATGTCAGTAACGCTGGCTGTCCTATGGCTATGGTATCTATTTAACTTTTTAAGACAAATCTGGCAGCCCTGCGTTGGATTGCTTCCACCTTGTCTATACTGTAGTATACACTCTTCTGAGTGAAGGGGTCCCAGACCGTGCATGCATACTCAAGGAGAGGTCTGACAAATGCCATGTAGGCTTTCTCTCGCAGTTCAGTGGAGGCTATCTTCAGGTTCCTCCGTAGGAAGCCTTCCTTTCCTCAAAGACAAAGCGACCACAATCATTTGCTGATTAGTCTGTCACTGTAAATTTATGGGGATCTACAGAAAATATGCGCGGAATACTTCGGCCCTAATCTATAAATAAGGAGAAGATAGAGAAGGAGGGGGGGGGGGGGGAGAGAAAGGGCAGATTAGATATATAAGATAATCACCACCACTCTATTCTACGTGACCCAGCCAGTCAGGGACCGTTCAGCGTAACCCCAACATGATGCCGAATCGGACAGGAACCACCTAAGCTACTGAATGGGGGGGGGGGGGGGCAGTGGGAGGAGGGGGGGGGGGCAGTAGGAGAAGGGGGGAGGGTGAAGCGTAGTATGGTTATTGAGAGACAGTTGCCCTAGACACAAAGGTGTCCAGAGTCTCCGCCTCAACAGCCTGATGGGAGAGGTCATTACATGCTTTGATGGTTCGGGGTAGGAAGCTGGCCTGCCCTACTTGTTATGAAAACGGCCCGGGGGCTGTACTCAAGATGAAAACGGCCCTTCTCTTACCAAAACGGCCCCTGGATTAAAAAAAAACGTTTGTGTTCTCTCTCTCTCTCTCTCTCTCTCTCTCTCTCTCTCTCTCTCTCTCTCTCTCTCTCTCTCTCTCTCTCTCTCTCTCTCTCTCTCTCTCTCTCTCTCTCTCTCTCTCTCTCTCTCTCAAGTTTAACTTTCTCAGGTGGAAACACGTGGAACTCCTTGCCATCTTATTTAAAGCAAAACCCCAGTATTAATTCATTTAAAACTGCCTATCACAAATTTCTGTTTAAAAGATTAAAGGATAAAATGTGAACGTAACCATGCTAATAATAACAATAATAATAGCTTCATAATTCTTTTTTGTCACAGGTTTCAATTATTCACCTGATGTGTTGGACCTTAGTATACTGGTTGCATGCTGAATGAGCACTGGCTGGCCAGGTCATATATAAAAAACTTTAGATTAGGGCATGCTTTCCCGAAGTTCTTTATGTTTATGCCACAATCACGACAATGTGGCCGTATCAACTATTAATGCAGATGCCGAATATTGGAAAGAGGATAGGGATGGAAGAGGGATGAGGAAGGGTGGAGTCTGGCAGGTTCTTCCCCTTCTTCTTCATTCTGGTTGCCAACTTCATCATTTGGTTGGGTTGGGGGGTGGACAGAAAAAGAGTAGGATGTAGCAAGGGTGGTGGCAGCAGAGGGAGTGGGAGGTAAGGTGAGAAATGTGGAGGGAGGTGGCAGGGGAGGGGGGGTAGGTGGGAGTTATAGTTGGAGTTGATTTTTGAAGGCTTCCACCGAGGCTGATGTTACTACCATGGATGGAACTAGGTTCCGCTCGGCATTGGTCCGACCGAGGGAAGTGCTGGCAGTTGGTATGCCTCAACATGTAGGTGCCGAGTAGATCTTGTAGGAAGACAAGGGTGGGCTTCTTTGAAGAGTTGATGACCACCTCTCCACGATGGTGTTTGAAGAAGGTGGTGATTCAACCTTCTTTCGTTGCTCGGCAAGTGGAGACCAGTCGAGTTGGTTGTAAATTTTTTCCACACTGAACGTTTGTCGATGCCGATTGACAACCCATCATGCTGCCCTTCACTGCACTGCCTCGATCTTGTTGCCGTTTTTGATGGTGTAGGGATCCCTCACACTGCTGGAGTATTTGAGCATGTCTTACCACGGCTTGGAAGGCTCTGTCTTTGATCTCGATGCTCCAGACCTTTTTTGTTCTTTGGATGAAGCCTAGGGTCTTGTTGGCTTTGTTCACGATGATTGTTATGTGGGAGTCCCAGTGTAAATCGTGAGATAAGGTGACACCCAATTATTTTATCTCACCAGTGTTGCTGAGGGTGTGCCCATGAAGGTGGTAACTGCCTTTTGTGGGATTCCTCTTCTGTGAGAATCGTATCGACTGGCAATTCTCAGGGTGAAAAGACATGAGCCAGCGCGTTTCCCAGCCTGTCAAGATCCTGCTGCAGGGCTTGCTGGTCAGTGGGAAAGGTGAGAGGTTTGTGGCAGAGCGTGTATCGCGAAGAGGCGTGTTGAAGCTGAGAGTCCTTGGGGCAGGTTGTTTATGTACAGCAGAAACAGGGTGGGTCCCAGGACATATCCTTGAGGCATTCCCTATTCTATTGGCACAAATCGTGATGTGGCCCCCTCAACCACTACTGCCTGCCTGTGGTCTGCAAGGAAGTTCCTCACCCACTTGTTGACCTGGCCTCTCAAACCGTAATGACTCAGTTTATGGACAAATAGAGAATGTACACCTTGTCGAAGTTCTTGGAGAAATCCATGACGGGAGCGGGAGTTTGTCCAAGTTATCGGTGAGCTCATCCACTAGACTCATTAACTGGCTTTCAGTTTCACAGGACCGTCCCCTACGGAATCCGTGCTGCTGCTGGCATATGATGCTGTTGTCTTCATTCAGCAAATCCCATGATGGTACTCATGAGGTTATATGTTCCATGATTTTGCATGGGATGCTGGTGAGACAGATAGGGTGATAGCTCTCTGGTCTGTATCTTTCGCTCTATTTTAACGCTGGGGTGATGTGTGCAGTCCTGTGGTATGGTGCCTGTGGAGATGGAGGACATGTAGAGCAGAGTCAGGGCTGGAGCATGCTCATCTCAGAGCCCTGGATAACTTTAGGGCTGATACCGTCTGGACCTGGCACTTTAGTAGGGTTACTTTTGAGTTTTGATCCTCCTGTACCACTGACGTGCTGTGCAACTGGTGGACATTTAATTAATAATTTATTCTTTTTGTTTTTTTCATAGGTGTTTAAATCTATTCATGTAGAAGTAGAACGACCTCCGTCATTGCAAGTTTTGTAAGCAAGGATGTGATTTGTGCGAACCTAGACTTAAAGTAAAACTAAACACACTAACACCTCCACTCACACCCCATCCTCACACACACTTGACTCCTGCTCAACAAAAGTTTCTGCAATTGTGAATAATCTTGTTTGGGGATTTTGACGTCATTTTCTTCTCCTGATGACAGGCTTAATGTACCCCACCCCACCAAAAAAAACCTGTTCAACAATTATTCCTGGTTGAAGGTTTTGACATAATTGTGTTCTGTTGAAGATGACATCAAGAATTGGTGGCTGCCTTCTCAATACATTTTGTGGAAGTTTTAGGTTTTTGGTTTTCACGATCATTCGTTCACTGATTCAGGCATGGTAGACCTCCGTGAATCACGGAAAATCCGCGAAACAGTTTGAAACAAAATTATTAAAAAATGCATTGAAAAAGTGAAAAATTTCACTGATTTATTAATGTTATTAGATTTTCTTCGGCCCCCTGGACCCCTGACCATTTTCCTTCAAAACCACTTTGCCCCCACTACCATGCCTGTTCATTCCTGGTTTGAGTTTTTTAAAGAATTCTACTACCAAGTTTTTGGACTTCCTCCCACTAGTACACATATAAAACTAAAAGGCTGAACATGTGCCTGTCAATCCAATATATTTTTTGAACTATTTCACAGATTCAATTCAAATTTATACACTACTAAAGTAGTATTTCATTACCTCAAGATGTAAGGGATCAAGACTTTATGGCTTTCTAGATAACACCCAGTTATGTATGTTGATCATAAAGTAATATGAAAATCTGTCTTTAAATACAATGTAGTTTAATTGTAGAAGTACTTATGTTATGGTTATGGTGGTGTGTGTGTATATATATATATATATATATATATATATATATATATATATATATATATTTGTCTGTTTGTGGATGGATTTTTTTTTCTGTTTGATGTTTGTTTTGTGGATTTATTTTAAACTTTAAAGATGATATTACAAGTGAAATCATCAGTATCGAACAATGTGATAAAGTGATAATATTTTTTAAACAATACAATTTTCAGACTTTTGGTGATCAGGGAGCAGCTTTGTCCTGTTCCAGTCATGGAAGCAAAAAAGACTCACCCAGTGACCCAGCATCCTGGAAAGCGCACAGCTGTTTCCAGTCTGCCAGAAGAGGAAATGTCAAGAACCTTCACTGAACCCCTGTGTCGGTGAGTGAAGCTTAGCCTGGGTCTTTGTGTTGTTGGGTTGTGTGCGTTGTCCGCATGAACATGTGTGTGTTTTCAACTCTGTATCAGTGTATGATAATGTGTGTACACATACATATGTGCATGTGTGCATGAGTGTGTTTTGTTCTTCTTCATCAGTCGCTCAGTTTCCTGCCAATTATGAGCACAGATACGTCATGCTGCTGTTATGCGCCTAACTAAAAAATAGTTAGGCCCAGCATGTCCATCTTAGCTGAAGAAAATATTTGTAGGAATATCTTGAAAAAAGGCAAGATAGAAAAATAGTAAATGATGCAACTTGGAGGAAAATTACAGTCAAAAGAGAGTAACAAATTATAGTAGGGAGTTAGCGTTTGTACCCTCCCAGTATCCCTGCGGGGGAAGTGGGTGTTTTCAACTCTGTGTGTGTGTACACGTTTGAATGTGTATGCATGTGTGTTTTCACCTCTATGTGTGTTTATATGTGTATGTGTGTGGTTTCAACTCTGTATGTATGTACATGTGTGTGTGTGTACTGGTGTGTGTTTTTAACTGTATGTGTGTGTGCAACAGCATGTGTGTGTCAGTGTGTGTGTTTACGTGTCTTTGTTCTGTGCCTGTTTGTGTGTGTTTACCTGTTTGTGAGTGTGAGTGAGAGAGCAAATTAATCTGTCACTCGTTCTTTCAGTTATTGATGTACCCTGGCTAAAAGACTCCAGGGATCATCCCAACAGTGGAAGCACTTGAACACTATAGTACAAATGCATCAGCTAGGGATGAGAACATTGTGTGTGTGACAGTTTCTGATTACCCCGATATGTGGGCAGCCACACTCCATCTTCGGAGAATTTTGGAGACTGATCATGTTATGCTAGGAGCTAAAGACAATCTCTGCATAGCTATGCATAGCACAACATTTTGGTGTAGCCCTAGTGTTCTAGCCTATGTAAATGGGCCTGCCATAGCCTTAAGCGAAGGTGCATGTTTCAGTGAAGAACTTATTTTTGTAGTTAATTCTGTTTTGAATTTGTACAATGTATCAATAAAAGTAGATTTCCGAACATTTTGGAGTTGTTCAGGATTGTCATTCAGGAATTTAAAAATATACATTGGGATATGTTTTGATGATATTTTTATATTTTTGTTTTGCTTTGCAGTGTCACAAGATACAAATTGCCCACATGAAAAAGGGTGACATACTGGGCAACTGTCTTCTAGTTTTATTGGACCTCATGCTGCTCAGGTGAGTGTCTGTGTGTCGTGTCATGTTGTTGTTCTTGTTGTTTGCGTTCCCCAGCTTAAACGCTCTGGGGGCACACCCAGTGCCATGTGAACATTTATCATGGCCTTGGGTGGGAAGATTACGTGAATGGCTGTTTTTAAAGGCCCCCGCCACATTGGCGGTCATACTCCGACTTCCGGGGAGTCATGTTTATTTGAGGAGGAAATGAGGAACAATGGATAGGCATGCTAAAAATTCAGAGCTTCAGATTGACTTCACGGACGGCAGTTAGCAGTTTCAGAATTCATGGGTCACATGACCCTTGGCTGTACACAAAGAGTTCACTGACACGGACCCCTAGATAAACTGAAGCTCTGAAAAGGATTATCCTTCTTGTTTCTTTAGCAATAATTATAAACCTTTTCCCAGACAAAATGCAGTGTATCAAAACAATTGGATTGGAGATTGGGATGTAATTGGCCTTTAATTGATTTTTTGTGGAAATGAAAAATATCATGAGTTCTCTGGCAGCTTAAGAATAACATTATTCAGGCATGCTCCTAAAATTAGGATTGAAAAGGCTGCTAGGAAGAGTCTTCAGGGTTGGCCATCTTGTCATCCAGATCCATGGTAATATAAAATCAACATTTCTGTCAAGATTGATTGCAAATCAAACAAAAATGATATACAGTGCAATTCTGACAAGTAAAAAAACAGCAGCTCAAAAACACTGGGTAACTCACAATAATTTTTGGGTCCCAGTTTAAAATATTGTCCATCTCAAAATAAAATGTCAGTTCCTTCAATGTTGACTTATGCCTTTGTCACTGTATTTGCTATTCTGACACTATTCCAACCCATCCTGTATACACATACACATACACACACTGGACAGTATTTGTTAATGTGGTCACTACTTCAGGGTTGGGAAGATTCAGAGAACATAGTAGTGAAACATGTCATTTCAGGATTGAGAGAATGTAAATACTTTTACCCATTTTATTCCTCCAAAGTCGGAGTGTGGCTGCCCAAGTGCTGGGGTAATCAGAAACGGTCACATGCTTTATGTTCTCATGCCTGACTGGTGCATTTGTACCATAGTGTTCAAGTGCTTCGGCTGTTGGGATGATCCCTGGAGTCAGCCAGGGTACGACAACAACATCAACAACCCATTTTATTATTTGGTCAATTGGAGTGATGTTCAGATTGTAAAATAATGCAAAATGTCATTATTGTAGGGTTGTTGTTGTTGTTGTCATTATTTGGCTTAAAGACTCCAGGGATCATCACAACATGGTACAAATGCACCTGCTAGGGATGAGAACACTATGTGTGTGACTGTTTCTGTTTACCCCAGCCACACTCCGACTTCAGAGGATTTTGAATTGATGATGTTATGCTAGGCGCTTGCTAAGGCTTAAGACAATCCCTGCATAACTATGCAGAACATATCATTTTGATGTAGCCTTGGTGTTCTAGCTTATGTCAATTGGTCTGACACAGCTTTATGCCAAGGCAAATTTTTATAGGGTTGATTAGTGTGTGACTGCAGCCATCTTTCAGATTAAAACTCCTTCAGTTTTCCTTCAGTGCCCTATATATGTAACCTTCTTTCTATTATGTTGGGGAGGTACCATTACATTATTTTTTTTATCTTTTTGAATGCATAGTGCAGTTTGTTCATCTATTTTAAGAACTAAGTTTATGCTAGCTTTGTTGCCATATTTATTTTTCTGGTGTTTTTTTTAAATCCCCCCCCCCCCCCCTTCCTGATTTGAAAATGGTTGTTACAATGAAGATGCTAAAGCAATTGTTTTGTAGGAATAAAATGTAGGTATTTTATCGTTGTTAAAAATAAATAAATAAATAAATAAAAAAAGCATGGGTGCAACTTTTCCTGGAATACAAGGATTTCCTGTTTTTGAATTTTACCAGAAAAGGAATTTCCTTTTTTTTAAAAATTTGTCAAACAAGATCTTTGTGTGTCTACTGTATTTTTCAAACACTTTAAAATAGGCATTTGTATAAATTGTTCAAAAAGCAAACTAAAATACCTTCATAAATCCATTTTTTTCTTCAGCTGCAGGGGGACATTACCCCTAGACCCCAGCCTTTCAGGTTTTTTCCTTTGAAGTAGTTGCACCCATGGAAAAGTAATATATTTGTCATTTGATTATTCCCATGGAATCTGTTGCTATTAGATAAATTGTATGTCCTTCAGCTGGCGCAAGACTCCAGCAGAACCTAGACAGCTGTTGAAGACTTCGGGGCGCCTGGATCCAACGAACTGTGCTGCTTGGCAGGATGTAAACACAATGGTGAGGACCTATTTTTCCATTTTCTTGAAGATAGTGTCTTTGAATACAGCTTTACAAAAGCCAGTCACCTGGCAACAATTGTCATCTTACTCAGTCATAAGATTTTACAGGACATTTCCTGATTTCAGGAAATGTTAAAACCAGCAGGGTTGTTCTTGAAATTAGTGTAAATCAACTTAGAAATGTGCCAGGAAAACTACCTGCTACTGAATGTCAGCAAGATGAAGGAAGTTGTGGTAGACTTCCAAAAAAAAATCCTAGCTCCTCTTTTCCCAGCAGATCAACGGTGATCGGGTTGAGTTCGTCCAGCAGTACAAGTACCTGGGCAATTTCCTCAATTTTAAACTGGACTGTTATAGAAAATTATCTGACAGCATTCTACCAGGTGACAGTGGAGAGCATCCTAACCTAAAACAGCCTCTACGTTTTTTGCAACTTGTGTGCAGGGGACTCTTCCATGCTGCACAAGCTGAGTAGAACCATCAGCAGCATCACTGAGCGTCCCCTGATAGACCTGCTGGCCCACCACTACAGGAAGGCAGTCAGCTGGATCCAAGCTGTCCTCTACCCATCCCATCCACTGTACAGCGTGCTGACGGCCCAGATACTGAGATAGCGTCCCCTGATAGACCTGCTGGCCCACCACTACAGGAAGGCAGTCAGCTGGATCCAAGCTGTCCTCTACCCATCCCATCCACTGTACAGCATGCTGACGGCCCAGATACTGAGATAGCGACCTGAGGACACGGACCTGCTGCTTCCTCCCAGTCCTTTGTGCCGTCCACCATCAGACTGTGCAATCAGTATTCGGGCGTCATGTGTCGCAGAGTGTGCAAGCTGGAAATGTCTTCCTGTGGTGTGGCAGGGGGGTAAGGACATGACAGAGAGGGTGGGTGGGGTGGAGCTGTATGGCAGGTAAAGAGGTGTAACGCAAGAAACTAATGTGGGAGGGGGTGGGGTATGGGGGGAGGGACTGTTACCATGTCTTGAAAGATATTTTGTACAGAGTTATTACTGTATATTACTGCTTCCTGTTTTGTAGTCATTTATTCAATCATTCTTTAATTTTTAAACAATTGCTAGCTTTAATTACTTATTCAGTTACTCATTTCTGTTCTCTCTGTACATCAGACCTGTGTCTGATGTTATTGACCGGCACTCTTTGTTGCATGAGAGCTTCTCTGACGACTCGCAGCTGCATAAATCGAGCTCTGTATCTGAACTCAAAGACGTTGTCAGCAGTACCTAAAACTGTGTCCAAGATTTGAAAGAATGGATGACTGTGAACAAATTGCAGCTAAATGATGGAAAAACAGAAGTTATGCTCCTTGCCCCTCCGAGACTCCAAAATCACCCTTCCCACCCTTCTTCCATTAGCATTGGGAGTTTTAATATTTCGTTTTCGTCTCAGGCCCATAACCTTGGTGTTACATTTTACCCCACCCTCGCGTTCAAGCAGCATGTCTCGAATATCTGTTAGGTGGTCTATCTGGACATTCGTAAAATTAGCTCGATCAGGCACTTCCTTTCCACTGAAGCCACTAAAACTTTGGTCTGCTCGTTAGTTCTGTCGAGACTGGACTACTGCAACAGTCTCTTGGTGGCTCGCCAAAGTACCTTCTGGACAAGCTACAGAAGGTCCAGAACAGTGCCGCCAGACTTGTTTGCAGGACATCTAGACGTCAGCATGTTACTCCCCTGTTACAGTCCCTCCACTGTAACAGTTCAGAGTCGTATTGACTATAAGCTGGCTTCAATCTGTTTCTCTTCTGTCTCTAGTACTGGACGGCAATATCTGTCAGACATCCTCCCCATCTACACCCCTTCCCGTTAACTTCGCTCATCTGCTGACACTCGTCTTTTATGTATTTCATCTGCTAGAACAAAATCGTTTTGTCAGCGAGCGTTTTCCTTTCAGGGACCAACTGTATGGAACAGCCTTCCTGCGAGTGTTAGGCATTCACTTTCACCTGCAGCCTTCAAGACTGCCACAAAGACTGTCCTATTCAAACGCTCCTAAAGCCCTCCACCCTCTCCCCATCTGTTCTTCCCACTCTGTCTTTCTCTGTATCCAGTGTATGAAACGCTAAGTGTTAGGCTATGTAAATATGTGAGTGCAGAACGTTCATTTTATTTGTGTGTGCGTCCGCACACTTCGTGCGCTCGCGCCCATGTGTGTGTCTTTTGTTATGTTAACGTGGGAATGAGTGTGCGTGCGTGCATGTGTTTTGTTATTTTTGTTTTTGTTTTTTCATGTAAGATATATTATTTATGCATGTGGAATCCCTTGTACATTATAGAAATTTCTTAAGTTGTGCACATGTGTATGAACATGGGAGGAGATTATTTTGTTATAAAGAAACTGTGATGTCTTCTGTCTTTTCAGGCTTGAGTGAAAGATTAAAATTCTCGAACAATCTCCAACTAACTGCTGTGCAGCAAGCAAGAAAGCCTTGAATGAGAGGTGTGGAAGAACTCAGAATGACAACTGTATTTTATGAACTATAAGACGAATCTTATTGTAAGGTGCAGCCCATAAAATCTATACAAAATGTTGTTTTCCTTATAATATTGTAGTTTTCTACCTTATTATTATTATGACTATTCGCATGAGTTCCAGTCTTCAAAATAGGATCGCCTTATAGTTCCGAAAATACATGATAATCATAAGTGTACTAATAAATTAATTTAAAATGAAAGGCAAGATTGTCTTAATGTCATGTAATCTTCTTCTGCGTTCTGAGGCCACAATGGGTATGTGTGTGTCCATTCTGTAGTTTTCTCTGGTCTCCTCACTGCATTCAGCCGACACATTCCGATTTCGGAGGAGCTCAAACGAGGAAACTATATGGAAGGTTTTTTTTTGGGGGGAAAGGCAGGAGAATGGGCCAAACAGTCTGAAAGATAGTAGATGAGACAAAGCAAGGAAAAAGGCAGTCAAAGACAGACAGATTAGAAGTTACAGGCACAGAACTTCCAGAATTGGTTGTACAGAAGACCCCCCGGTATCCCCATGGGGGAGTCATGTAATCAAATTGGCCCATGACTGGGCCTCTCCAAACATCACTGCAGACCTGTTTACTCTACTCTTTTCGAGTAGTATTCTACTCAATTTGGACCTCTACTACTCTTCAAAATTGAAAAAAATGCTATAATTACTCATTTTCAGTTAACATTATTTCATGGTTTAATGAAGAGGACTACTCATTTCACACCAAAAACTACTCATTTCAGCTATCCAGACTACTCAAGACTAATGTAGGAGGTAAACAGGTCTGTCACTGTTCATCTTGCCAATAATTATTATCTAAACAAGTTCACATGCATAAATTGACTGTAGACAGTAATACAAGTTTTGTTGCTTTATTTTTTAAATCATGTCTGTGTTATTTTACATCCTCAAATAGCATTAGAAAGAGTGAAGAAAATGGGGTGATCAATATTCACAAAGATTGTTTTATGAAAGCACAAAGGGAAAAGAGAAACTGATCACTGAATACTAACAAAGAACAGTCCAGAAAGAAGAGACTGCCAGATACACATATGTAAAAGAATAAAGCACAATTTCAATGCTGGTTGCTGGAACACATTGGGAAAAAAAGTATACTGAAACTGAAAGGACATTCTTCTTTTTCTTCTTCTTCTGTGTTACCAGGCCATACGATGATGTGGCCATAATGGTCAAGGTATGTATGTGTCCGGTTTTCATTTTTCACTGGTCTCTGCTGTGTACAGCCGACACATTCCTATTTCGGATGATATCAAATGAGAACAATTATCTGGAAAGTTTGTTTTTTAAGGCAGGAGAATGGGCCAAGAAAGGACATTCAATTTATATGTGAAAATTAGGACACATTGTTATGACAGAGCTGACTTTCACCATATTCAAATGAAGATGATATATCTTCAACATGGCTACTCTCTGCTCTCTCTCTCTCTCTCTCTCTCTCTCTCTCTCTCTCTCTCTCTCTCTCTCTCTCTCTCTCTCTCTCTCTTTCATAATTTGACGAAACTTTTCAGTATGTTCTTCATCATTCTCCTGATTGTAATCCCATGGTATAACCAAACCAAGCAAACCCAAAAGTGTTCAGATGGGGACTTGTAAGCAAGGCTGAACCGTGCACATTGTGAACGCAAAACGACCCTAGACAGTATAAAGTCAATAAGAGCAGAGTCCCACTGATGGCTAGGTTTCCCTGGAATCCATCCCACCCACAACTAAGAAAAGAGTGGTGCTGCACTAACGGCAACAAGCTATCCGCGTGACCTGAATTGCACAGAGGTGAGTGACTAGAAGAAGACCCACACCATTAATACCATAACTGAAATATATACTTTGAATTTTTGTTTGCTCTCACATTGACCTTAAGTTTCTACATTCCTCCTACAAGTGGAATACTTTCCATTACTGCCACCAATTTTCACTTTCACTCGGAGAAAATCCTATATTAAATTATATCAGTAGCCATCGGTTTTTACGCCGATTATCAAAAACGAAATGAAGTCAATATGTAGAGGGCAAAAGGCTATAAAAAGCCTACAAAGCCTTTTTTCATATATATATATACATTCTTGCACTCCGACGACGACGAAAATGGTGTTTTACGTCCTCTTGGTCTGAATCAGAAAAGGGATTCTTGCACTCCATCATCAGCACAAAGTTATATACGGGGGAGGGGCTTCACATGTGACATGGCAAAACAACATTTGATTGCCCAAAAAGTGAGAGAAACTAAACAAGTCCTTACAACTACTCTCTCTCTCTCTCTCTCTCTGCGTCATGCATGTGCGTGTGTCGGCGTACCGCTAGTCCCACGTCAGTGTAACGTGCATGTAATAGTTAAACACTGGATGGGCATGTGTGTGTATGTGAGTGCGTGCACACGCGTGTGTTTATCGGAGTTTGACAGACACGGGGAGAGATGATTTCAGGAATAGCGGTAGGCTATGTGAGACTTGCGTATTATGGATTTTGGGACTAGCGGTATGCGGTATGCGTCCATGTCTTTTTCACGTGGGTGCGCCTGGAGTCTCGGGCCTATATCATAACTATGTGCCTACGTTTAGGCCATAATTGGACGTACGTGGATGTTTTTGATTAACCACTTTCAGGGAATAAATCTGGAAACGGTAGGCCTACACACTGTCTGGATCATTTGAGAAGAATGGAACAGTTAGTAGACCTACGTACCACTGTGAAAAACAGGCAAACAATTATTTGTAGGCCTATGGTTCCCCGCTTTTTTTTAATATCCCTAGTGAAAAATAAACAATAAATGTTGTCCTCAATATTTATGCACATACACTTATCACGATCAAAGGGCTTAACCACCAATTAATTTTAAAAAATGCCACAGGAACGCAATTTTATGCACACACAACACTGTAGAAAGCGCCCAAGTCTTGTCACTTTAGATAAAGATTGAACAGAACCCTTGAACATCACTTATTGAAATGCTGTGGGTCTGCGTGAATGATGTGTGTGCGGATGGGGAGGAGAGGATTGGGGAGCACGTGTGTGTGTGTGCGTGCGCGCGCGCGCGCGTACGTGTGCGTGTGTGTGGACCCGTTTGTGTCAGTTATGCGTATAGATGCATGTCTTTATGTCTATGAATATGTCACAGCATGAGGGTGAGGGTGGGCATGCGAGCGCGTTTGAGTAGTGTTTGATATGTCTGTAATTTTGTATGTGGGGCGATTCTTAGTTTTTGTAAAGCGCCATGAGTGCTATATAAATATTCTTTATTATTATTATTAACCCTAAACATTGTATTGACTTCAGGACGACGACGACCCATGCAGAAACTTGTCCCTAATAGGAACAATTGCTACGAGGACGTAAAACATCCACTCAATAACTGTATGGGCTTGTAGGATTATGTAGGCCAATGCGTGAGTGTGCGCGCACACACAGAGAGGCACCGATTTGGACATAGTGGGCACAATGACGGTGATATAGAGAGACAGAGGCCCACACACAGGGGCAGTCTGTTTGCAAGAGACGGCAAACAGTGTGAGAAACCCTAAGGTTAGGTTTATATGGTCCGAAACCATAACTACGACCCTACCAGTATAACAAGCACAAGCAATCTTTCTAGCATGAGTTTCCTGATTGTACCCTTTCTCAACATATGTCTTAAGGACACGTAAATTTAAGCATCACACGCTGTGACAATGCATCTAGGCCTCCCCCATGCATCGTTGTGATGAATTGACACACACACACACACACACACACACACACACACACACACACACACACACACACACACACACACACACACACACACACACAACAACAACATACGGTATTTATACGGCGCTGAATCTTGATATGGCAAATCAAAGCGCACACACACGTTAGCATTCATAATGCATTCAAACAAAAATGCAATACAAAGCGAACACACACGTTTGACATAAACACACACACACACACACACACACACACTCTCTCGCTCGCTCTCTCACACACACACACACCATCACATACCCGTCTAATATCATGATATAGTCACACACACGCGCACTGACACACACATACATGTACGCACCACACAAGGATATCATATGCTATTAGAGGCGCCTTCAGGCGCGAGCGTAAGAGTGTGTGTGAGTGTGAAGTGCATAGATATGTGCATATGCCTACTGTGCACACGTACAGAGACGGTATATGCGATGGATCATTAGTTCTGCACACATACATGCCTAGGCATATGTGGCACAGGTGCACGCAGGATTATAGGTTTATGTAGGGCCTATGCCTCGTTACTGTTTCAAATAGGCCTACCAGGTCCAAACAGTGATGGTGAATAGATGCATTGTAATTCCTTCGTTAGAAATTCCTCCATCATATGTACTTAATTGTACCAATTGTACTGTACCGAGCAGTCTTTGATTGTACTGCGCGAGCGGCCGAAAAGATAAACTGATCCGTTTTGTGATTTAGGCACAGGCCTAATGATTTTGTTGTTTGAAAAGATGTGGGATGGAGGTTGTAGCCTAGTGAGGGGAATAAGGATGGTTTGTGGATAGGAGTGTCAACTGAAATACTGTCTATCAATAGCTTGACATCTTGTTGTTAATTGGTTTCCATTCAATTTGATGAGACATAGCGGAATTTTGTTTATGTCAATCTCCCCCTTTATGCACTCCTCTATGCATAACTGAGCTCTGTAGTTAGTGTCCTGCTATAAATAATGCATGGTACTATTGAGTTAATCCACGTTATAACTGAGCTCTGTAGTTAGTGTCCTGCTATAAATAATGCATGGTACTATTGAGTTAATCCACGTTATAACTGAGCTCTGTAGTTAGTGTCCTGCTATAAATAATGCATGGTACTATTGAGTTAATCCACGTTATGACTGAGCTCTGTAGTTAGTGTCCTGCTATAAATAATGCATGGTACTATTGAGTTAATCCACGTTATAACTGAGCTCTGTAGTTAGTGTCCTGCTATAAATAATGCATGGTACTATTGAGTTAATCCACGTTATGACTGAGCTCTGTAGTTAGTGTCCTGCTATAAATAATGCATGGTACTATTGAGTTAATCCACGTTATAACTGAGCTCTGTAGTTAGTGTCCTGCTATAAATAATGCATGGTACTATTGAGTTAATCCACGTTATGACTGAGCTCTGTAGTTAGTGTCCTGCTATAAATAATGCATGGTACTATTGAGTTAATCCACGTTATAACTGAGCTCTGTAGTTAGTGTCCTGCTATAAATAATGCATGGTACTATTGAGTTAATCCACGTTATAACTGAGCTCTGTAGTTAGTGTCCTGCTATAAATAATGCATGGTACTATTGAGTTAATCCACGTTATAACTGAGCTCTGTAGTTAGTGTCCTGCTATAAATAATGCATGGTACTATTGAGTTAATCCACGTTATAACTGAGCTCTGTAGTTAGTGTCCTGCTATAAATAATGCATGGTACTATTGAGTTAATCCACGTTATAACTGAGCTCTGTAGTTAGTGTCCTGCTATAAATAATGCATGGTACTATTGAGTTAATCCACGTTATAACTGAGCTCTGTAGTTAGTGTCCTGCTATAAATAATGCATGGTACTATTGAGTTAATCCACGTTATGACTGAGCTCTGTAGTTAGTGTCCTGCTATAAATAATGCATGGTACTATTGAGTTAATCCACGTTATAACTGAGCTCTGTAGTTAGTGTCCTGCTATAAATAATGCATGGTACTATTGAGTTAATCCACGTTATAACTGACTGAGCTCTGTAGTTAGTGTCCTGCTATAAATAATGCATGGTACTATTGAGTTAATCCACGTTATGACTGAGCTCTGTAGTTAGTGTCCTGCTATAAATAATGCATGGTACTATTGAGTTAATCCACGTTATGACTGAGCTCTGTAGTTAGTGTCCTGCTATAAATAATGCATGGTACTATTGAGTTAATCCACGTTATGACTGAGCTCTGTAGTTAGTGTCCTGCTATAAATAATGCATGGTACTATTGAGTTAATCCACGTTATGACTGAGCTCTGTAGTTAGTGTCCTGCTATAAATAATGCATGGTACTATTGAGTTAATCCACGTTATAACTGAGCTCTGTAGTTAGTGTCCTGCTATAAATAATGCATGGTACTATTGAGTTAATCCACGTTATAACTGAGCTCTGTAGTTAGTGTCCTGCTATAAATAATGCATGGTACTATTGAGTTAATCCACGTTATAACTGAGCTCTGTAGTTAGTGTGTCCTGCTATAAATAATGCATGGTACTATTGAGTTAATCCACGTTATGACTGAGCTCTGTAGTTAGTGTCCTGCTATAAATAATGCATGGTACTATTGAGTTAATCCACGTTATAACTGAGCTCTGTAGTTAGTGTCCTGCTATAAATAATGCATGGTACTATTGAGTTAATCCACGTTATAACTGAGCTCTGTAGTTAGTGTCCTGCTATAAATAATGCATGGTACTATTGAGTTAATCCACGTTATGACTGAGCTCTGTAGTTAGTGTGTCCTGCTATAAATAATGCATGGTACTATTGAGTTAATCCACGTTATAACTGAGCTCTGTAGTTAGTGTGTCCTGCTATAAATAATGCATGGTACTATTGAGTTAATCCACGTTATAACTGAGCTCTGTAGTTAGTGTGTCCTGCTATAAATAATGCATGGTACTATTGAGCTCTGTAGTTAATCCACGTTATGACTGAGCTCTGTAGTTAGTGTCCTGCTATAAATAATGCATGGTACTTTGAGTTAATCCATATAACTGAGCTCATAATGTGTCCTGCTATAAATAATGCATGGTACTATTGAGTTAATCCACGTTAAACTGAGCTCTAGTTAGTTTCTTGCATGGTTTTTGATACTGAAAGCTTATATAGTACTCTGAGTTAATCCACGGTACTGAGCTCAGTTACCCCTGCAAATAATGCATGGTACTAGAGTTAATCCACGTTATAACTGAGCTCTGTAGTTAGTGTGTCCTGCTATAAATAATGCATATATATTTAAGTCAGTTGTGAGAATGCATTTTGTTGGTACATTCTTTTTTTTCTGCTATAAATAAATTATCATTAATCCCCTTTAACTGTAGTTAGCTCCCTCAAAATAATAAGGTTGAGGAGCCCGAACTGAGTCTAAAACCCCTACGACCAGACATGCATACGTACCTTACTTACCCCATGGCGGTGACCTGGAAACAACAGCAGTCCTAGTTAGTCCTCCCATCTAATGCATTTCTTTAATGAGTTAATCCACGTTCCAGTCTGTAGTTAGTGTGTGTACTATTGAGTTAATCCACGTTATGTGCCTTTGATTAAGTTAAATTCTTCTGCTTGAGTTAGTAGTGGTCCTGTCCTGCCTTTCAACTCCAAATGAAAATCAGCAGAATTGTCAGAGATGTTAAGTATCACTTTGTAGTTAATGCCGCATGGTTTAAAGATTGTTTTTGTAGATCTCAAAATAATGCATGATACTCTGAGTTAATCCACGTTATCGACTGAACCCTCTGTAGTTAGTGTGTTCTGCTATAAATAATGCTTCTACTTTCCTCTTCCCCCATGGGGATAACTGAGCTCTGTAGTTAGGGCTTTTGCTACAAATAATGCATGGTGACTATTCTGTAATCCACGTCACTCACTTGGAAGCTAGTGTCCTGCTTTAAATAATGCATGGTACTGTCAGTTAATCCACGTTAAACTGAGCTCTGTAGTGTCCTGCTATAAATAATGCATGGTTTAGTGTCCTGCTATAAATAATGCATGGTACTATTCTTAATCCACGTTATGTGAGCTCTGTAGTTAGTGTCCTGCTTAAATAATGCATGGTACTATTGAGTTAATCCACGTTAAACTGAGCTCTGTGTTGTGTCCCATTGGTACTATTGAGTTAATCCACGTTAAACTGAAGTTAGTGTTCCTCTAATGCATGGTACTATTGAGTTAATCCACTTGAGCTCTGTAGCCTTGTCCTGCTTCTGTGCATGGTACTGATAATGAGTTATAATTGGCCTAGTTAGTGTGTCCTGCTATAAATAATTTACTATTGAGTTAATCCACGTTAAAATCTGTCCAAATAATGCATGGTACTATTGAGTTAATCACGTTAAACTGAGCTCTGTAGCATGTGTCCTGCTAAATAATGCATGGTACTATGGAGAGTTAATCCACGTTATAACTGAGCTCTGTAGTTACTGTCCTGCTATAAATAATGCATGGTAAGTTAATCCACGTTATAACTGAGCTCTGTATAGTGGCCTATAAATAATGCATGGCAGAAAAAGATAACTGATGTATATATTGCATGGTATTAACGTTATAACCTCCCTTCAATTCTGACTTAAATTTATAACTGATTAGTTTCCTGCTATAAATAATGCATGGTACTATTGAGTTAATCCACGTTTTGAGCTCTGCAGTTAGTGTCACCTGCTAAATGATGCATCATTGATAATGGTACTGAGCTCTGTAGTTCTGCTATAAATAATGCATGGTACTGAGAGTATGACTGAGCTCTGTAGTTAGTGTGTCCTGCTATAAATAATGCATGGTACTATTGAGTTAATCCACGTTATAACTGAGCTCTGTAGTTAGTGTCCTGCTATAAATAATGCATGGTACTATTGAGTTAATCCACGTTATAACTGAGCTCTGTAGTTAGTGTGTCCTGCTAAAATAATGCATGGTACCTTGAGTTAATCCACGTTATGACTGAGCTCTGTAGTTAGTGTTGCTATAAATAATGCATGGTACTATTGAGTTAATCCAGCTATGACTGAGCTCTGTATTACTGTGTCCTTCTAAATCTTGTGGTACTAATAGTTAATCCACGTTATGTGAGCTCTGTAGTTAGTGTCCTGCTATAAATAATGCATGGTATATTGTTAATCCACGTTAGACTGAGCTCTGTAGTTAGTGTCCTGCTATAAATGATGCATGGTACTATTGAGTTAATCCACGTTAACTGAGCTCTAGTTAGTGTGTCCTGCTATAAATAATGCATGGTACTATTGAGTTAATCCACGTTATGACTGAGAGTAGTTAGTGTCCTGCTATAAATAATGCATGGTACTATTGAGTTAATCCACGTTATGACTGAGCTCTGTAGTTAGTGTGTCCTGCTATAAATAATGCATGGTACTATTGAGTTAATCCACGTTATGACTGAGCTCTGTAGTTAGTGTCCTGCTATAAATAATGATGGTACTATTGAGTTAATCCACGTTATAACTGAGCTCTGTAGTTAGTGTGTCCTGCTATAAATAATGCATGGTACTATTGAGTTAATCCACAACTGAGCTCTG
Organism: Phymorhynchus buccinoides; assembly: GCA_017654935.2. NCBI lineage: Eukaryota > Metazoa > Mollusca > Gastropoda > Neogastropoda > Raphitomidae > Phymorhynchus > Phymorhynchus buccinoides. The sequence continues at coordinate 22,805 of JAGGCT020004209.1, forward strand.
TAGTTAGCTATAAATAATGCAGGTACTATTGAGTTAATCCACGTTATAACTGACTGTCCCTATAAATAATGCATGGTACTATTGAGTTAATCCACGTTATACTGAGCTCTGTACTTTTGTCCTGCTATAAATAATGCAGTACTATTGAGTTAATCCACGTTATGACTGAGCTCTGTAGTTAGTGTGTCCTGCTATAAATAATGCATGGTACTATTGAGTTAATCCACGTTATGACTGAGCTCTGTAGTTAGTGTGTCCTGCTATAAATAATGCATGGTACTATTGAGTTAATCCACGTTATGACTTAAATTAAATAGTAACCAAATATAAAACCCTCCACTTGACTGAACATAGGCCAGCCCCGTATTTAGCCATGTCCCATAATGTACCCTTTGATCGGGTCAAGAGGACGCCAAATCTAATATTTCTTTGGTTTTTGATAGAAACTTATATAGTCTCTGGTGAAGGTAGGCCAACCCCTGCACAAAAGAAGCTTATGTAAATGGAGGGTTTTTTAATATATATTTAAGTCAGTGTGTGAGAATGCATTTTGTTGGTACATTCTTTTTTTTTCGCAAGAAATTATCATGAACCCCTTTAACAGCCAAGCTCCCTCAAAATAATAAGGTTGAGGAGCCCGAAGAGGCTAAAACCCCTACGACCAGACATGCATACGTACCTTACTTACCCCATGGCGGTGACCTGGAAACAACAGCAGTCCTTTTAGTCCTCCCATCTGTGCATTTCTTTGCCCGCTTTCCATCCAGTGTGTGTTGTGTACCTTTGATTAACTAAATATCTTCTGCTTGAGAGCCTTTCAACTCCAAATGAAAATCAGCAGAATTGTCAGAGATACTCAGTATCATTTCACTAATGCCGTTTTAAAGATTGTTTTTAGATCTCAAAACATTGGATATCTGATACCGGGGCAGCGAACCGGGTGTGGGTGTACGTGGGGAGGGTGTGTGTTCCCCCACCTTCTGTGCTTCTATTTTCCTCTGTCCCCCATGGGGATAAGGGGGGGGGGGAGTGAGGGCTTTTGTACAAATAGTTGCTGGTGACTTTCTGTAATCCGTCACTCACTTGGAAGCTAGTGCCTTTTTCCTGTGCTTACTGTCATCTGCAGTAAAACTCTTTCTGCCTTACTGGTCCATTCTCTAGCCTTTGTTCTAGAAATATTTACAAAGATTTTCTTCAGCCGAAAATGAACATGATGGGCCCATTTATTGAGCGATCAAAGAAGTAACTTCCTCTAATCCGTCACTCTCCTTGAGTCTGCCTTTTCCTTTCTGTCATGTACTATATGAGTAATTGGCCTATCCCCCTGCCTTTTTTTGAAAACAAAATCTTCCAAATAATGTTCTAATGAGCTCCTCTGAAATTGGCATGTGTGAGCTGAATCAGAATGCAGTGGTGAGACCAGTGAAAACTGAAAAATGGACAGACACGTAACTCACCATTAGTCAATGGCCTGGCAGAAAAAGAGGAAGGATATTATTTCAATATTAAATTTAAGCCCTTTCCTGACTTAAATTTCCACTGATTTTGATCAGAACTGAACATGTTCTACAAGTTTTGGCAGCAGTGCAGTGTCACCTTGGTGAGCATCATGATAATGGTACTACAGTTCTTGGAGAGGGCTGAGAGTATAGCTGGACATTGTTAAGATTATCTGTGTAAAATCCACACTGAGTACATAAAAATACTGGTAAATGAACAATTATCAAGAAAAAACACACCTTGCTAGTCCATCAAACTCTCAAGCTGTTTGAAAATGCATATGCAGCTATTTGATTGATAACTTTCTTCTCAATCTTGTGTGAATAGTTAATTTTGTAACCTAGTTTGTGATTATGTATATTGTTAAAGAGTCCTTACTGGAACTTTTGAGGTGAAACATGTATCCCAAGAACTTCTGCGTCACACAAGAGAAAGTAAGAGAGAGAGAGAGAGAGAGAGATCCTTTTGAGAGAGACAGAGAGAGAGAGAGAGAGAGAGGTAGGTAAAAAAAAAGGAAATGCCAACTACAAAAAGAAGTACTTTATTTTGACAAGGGCTTGAAGTACAGAATGAGGGGTGCCAGCAACAATGACCTATCACTAGAGGAATACAGAAGGCAGATAGGCACTTCTTGCAGGCATTCCAGAACATAGACACAACTCACACACCAAAGACAATTTTAACATATTTTTGAGACTATAACAAGGCACACTGGTAAATGTAGAGATCCCCCCCCCCCCCTTCAATTTCTCGGCTCTCAGGGCATTTTCAGACTTGCCTTTCTTAGCAAACATTTAAGCTGTATTTTATTAACTTTTTAAGCTAATTATCTTTGTTGAATAATTAATACAGTCATAATAAAGGCCATTATCTAATAGGAACCCCCCACCCCCCCAGCCTATATGTAGGCAATACACACAACAGCTGCAGAGCATTTGTACAGTCTTGGTTCATTGCATTCTTTCCGTCTTGCCGTCATCTTCTATTATTATTGAATGGATATTTTTAATTATGTAAATGAATAAAAATTAACGTTAAACATAGTAAACGATAGAGCTTGAAGTGAAGTACTCAATATGCAATAAGAAAGGCAAGACTGAAAGAAATGGAAAGAACAGAGAAATCAAAGAGGGGGTGTGGATCTTCACCTTTACTTATTACAAGGCCCCCCCCTCCCCCAAATAATTTTACACAAAATTCAGATTTTTACTTATTAGTCATTATCATTATGCGCAGGGGTCTTAGTCTGGGGAAAAGTATTGCCTTACAGTCTGAAAAACATTGTAAACATTGCTTGTACTTTCATATAGGCTTGGAAAAACAAACCTGAAGATTCACAAAATCAAACATTTATTGTTTTTTAAAAAACCCACACATTTTTGTGGATGCACATATAAACAGTACAAATATTTTTTTTACAAAAGCCGAAACACTCTAAATGCTATGTACAGTTACAGAACCCGCTTATAAGAAAACCCGCTTATAAGAAAGCAATTCGTGTTACGCATTTTGGGGGGTTGCTACCTGTTTATCCTTTTGGACACTTTCTAAACCTATCTCTGAGTTTCTTACTGTGGGCAATTGGGCGGCCTGAATAGTGTAAGGGAATCTTGTTAGTTCATTTTACGTCATCTTGATCCATAGCCAGCTTGAGCCTATTTTGGCTGCCTCTTCCTTTGCTCTCAGACCCTTGTGGTCTCCTTTCTGCTGGCTCCAGCCCCTGTGGCAGCTACGTTGTACAGGTGGTGAACTGCTGGCTCCAGCCCCTGTGGCAGCTACGTTGTACAGGTGGTGAACTGCTGGCTCCAGCCCCTGTGGCAGCTACGTTGTACAGGTGGTGAACTGCTGGCTCCAGCCTCTGTGGCAGCTACGTTGTACAGGTGGTGAACTGCTGGCTCCAGCCCCTGTGGCAGCTACGTTGTACAGGTGGTGAACTGCTGGCTCAGTGGCTAAGCAGGATTCCAGATGAGGCAGACACACGGCCAGGAAGATGTGCACCATCTTTTTGCCTGGAAAATAATTAATCGTTGTGAGACAGGGTTCCATTAAATAAATCATTAAAGAGATCTTGAAGAAATTATTCAAACATAATCAACTTTACTTCAGGCACCAGAATAGTGTGAAGTCCAACCCTCTGAGAACCACAGTATATACACATATATATATAGTTTGCTTCGATAATTTCTGTGTCCAATGTCTTTATTTGTGAACCTCAGAAACAAAACCAGTTAACGTTAACTTTGAGTAATGTTCCGTGTTCCCAAAAAAAAAAAATGTGCTGATCTACTTTTTCTCCCAATGGGGGAGGGACAGTGCCTTATGCAAAGACAGCTGTTTCGATCTTGAGACGATCTCATCAGTTTGCATGATTGGCCTGCAAATTGACTGTCCAGTGGATGCCAACCTGAGCAAAAAAGACATTCTACAAGAGAATGGTGTCTTCTTTGCATCAAATCGAAAATCCACAATAAAAGCAAACCAGCACAAAGTTAAACCAGAAATAGTAAAAATCTTATGAAAATCTTATGTAAAATGAACAAAATAATAATGTTCTGAAATTTTAATTTCAAAACCTAATAGACATGACTAGAGAGGGCCAACTACTGAGATGATGTCCAAATTAAGGATAAAAATAGTATGAAAGAAAAATCTCAGTGAATAGCCAGCTCCGTACCCCTACTCTGAAGGACTGAAAAGTTAGTGCATTTTTTTTTAACACGGAACATTACTCAAAGTTAACATTAACTGGTTTTGTTTCTGAGGTTCACAAATAAAGACATTGGACACAGAAAAGTTTTATCAAAGCAAATTATTCTGCATTTCAAATGCACCAACTTTTCAGTCCTTCAGAGTAGGGGTACGGAGCTGGCTATTCACTGAGATTTTTCTTTCATACTACATATATATGACTCTCTTTACCAGTGTGTGTCATTCCTGAAGAAGAGAGGACACCCTCTCGAAAGCTTGAATTAAAATTGGAACGACCACGGATTTGCTGTAGTTTTCTTTATTTTTTTTATATATATATATATATATATATATATACTAATTATATAGTACGAAAGATAAATCTCAGTGAATAGCTGAGCTCTGTACCCCTATCTCTGAAGAATTGAAAAGTTGGTGCATTTGAAATGCAGAGTAATTTGCTCTGATAAAACTTTTCTGTGTCCAATGTCTGTACCGTAATTTTCGGACTATAAGGCGATATTTTTCTCTCCAATTTCGACCTATGCGCCTAATAAACGAGGGCTCCCTATTAGTGAACAAAATCGTGAGAAGAGAGGCAATGATTGCCGTACTTAGTACAGTCTACTGTGAGTCACAACATCGAAAGTGGCAACGAGTCGCCAATACGACAAATACTCACGTTAAAATGCTTCAAAATCCCTATTATCGTCCGAGATACCGTCCAGCAGATGCCATAACCCTTCATTGGATGTAAAAAGCATCGTTGTAGAGCTTAAAATGCCATAATTCTACCAGTTTGCGCGAAGAAAAGTCCAAACACAACAACCGGAAGTCGCAAAAACAGAAGTTTCGATTATTTGAGAAGGGAGCCAACTCGTTTATGACAACAGCAATGGAGGTCGGTAAGCGTTTACAGGACGTGTATGGGCTTCAAACTTCGACTTTCTTTTGCGAGGTGTGTATCGCCTTATAAACGAGGGTGCCTTTAACACATTGGTGACGGGTCGCAACTTTAGTAGGAACTGCAGTACATTCTGTGTGGACGGGTCGCGACTACAGTAGGGTCACGGTATAAGGTACAAAACTCATGTGTTATTTTCCAGTACAGAACAGGACGTTCTGTGAGTTGTTTCCCTTGTTCGATTACTTCCGTTTCTCGAATTCCCTTGGTTTCGATGTACAATTTGACAGCAATTAGTGATGAAAAATGGCATATAAACGAAGTCTTACGAGAGAGGAGATTCTTCAACTGCTTGACTTGGATGAACATTACGACAGGGACCCAGAATTTGTTTTTTCTGACTCTGAAAGCAACGAAAGTAGTGAGGATGATTGTAAAGCTAGTGACAGTGTGCCTGTGGCTTCGACAAGTCAAGAGACTGAGTCTGTTGGTCGTGAGAGGGGTAGGGGGTGTTGTCGAATGCAGCCAGGTGTGAGGGGGGCATGTAAACAATGAATCGTTCCTGTTTTTCAAGTCGGCATGTAAAAAGCGTTATTCCTATCAACTTATAAATCACATATGCGAATTAAACAGCCTTTTTTCAGTAAGTAACCAAAATTTGGTCGCAAAAGGACATAATTGAGCTACGTAAGACGCGTTTGTTTACAACCACCCAATTTCTATGAGTAGTACCGCAGCAGGCTCGGGCCTGCACTGAGAATTGGCTGAGGCAGCGCCAGTCACAATAGTGTTAACTTGAAATTGTTCAGATTTTTCTTGAAAAATGCCCTATTCGCCTTATACACAGCAGCACCTAATGATCCGAAAAATACGGTATTTGTAAACCTCAGAAACAAAACCAGTTAACGCTAACTTTATGAAATGTTCCGTGTTCTAAAAATAAAAGAAGTGCTGATTTACTTTTTCTCCCAATGGGGGAGGGACAATGCCTTATGCAAAGACAGCTGTTTCGATCTGTGAAAATCCCATCAGTTTGCATGATTGGCCTGCAATTTGACTGCATTCATATGTGGGCTCAAAAAATTGGCATTTACACTACTGTCTTGCCTTTCTTCTTCTTCTGTGTTCTGACTTTCAATTTTCAGGGCAAAAAAAGACAGTTGCTTTCAAGAAAGACAAGTTGTTTACAAAGTGTTTTTACTCCTCAAAAAGGGAATTTTCTAAACACAGGTTTCATTGGAAACTGTTATTTTCTGGAGTTCGCCAAGGCACCTTGGAAAAACAAACTACTGCAACCTTAAATGCAATGGATCTTCTTCATAAACATGAAAAATCAGAATGATAGCGTTATTATAAAAAAAAATATTTATAAACGATTTTGTGGGTTGGATTTTATTTAGTACAATACTGCTGCAGTTTGCTGCTGCAGGGGAACTGGACCTGTTCATATTTTTTTTACGTTAAGTTTAAGAAGACAATTACCATGAAACCTCCAACCTGGAACATTTACAAACAAAAAGTTTTGTTGAGCAAGGTGGGGTGAGGAAGGTGGTGGGGTGAGGAAGATGGTGGGGGTAGGGGTGGGGGCGGCAACACTGTTTACGTCAAAATCACCTAAGTTTTACTTTAAGCACACAATTGTGTCTGTCACGGGTTGACTGCCTATCCACTCATCTATGTTTGCCCCAGCTGATGATCTAGCGTTTTTTTTCTTTCTAATAGTTTCATATGCGGGCATTCGAGAGTGAAGAGCAGTCAAACCGTGTATTTTGCTTTGTAAGTAAAGAGAGGAAAGGAAAGGAACTTGATTTTATTGTGTGACTCGAGTTAAGAGTTTTTCTCGTGCGGTCCGGGTTAGGGTTCGAACCGCTCTCACTGCTCTGCTGTTTTGGTCTTAGCTTGCAGTATCATAACCGGCGCATTGGATTTCTGGCCTTCGTAGGGCAAAGTCGAAGAAGAGCCGTTACGGTCAGTCGTAGCCGCCAGGCACTCATCTGCCGTTCAACTGGGAATGCCAGCGCTCCTTCATTGGAGTGAGGAGGAGGGAGAAGAGGAAGAGGAAGAGGAAGAAGGAGAAGAAGAAGCGGGGACAGACAAAGAAGAAGCAGACTTAGAAGGAATTAATAGCATGGTTCGCGTTCGACCGTCTGACTGTCCGTCCTCCGGTTTTTTTAGCAGTATCACAGCTTGTTTGAAGGTATTTGTATTATAATGTTTAGAGTTTGGAATTTAAATATTCAAATGTGCTTAGTCATGCTTATGAAATATTGCCCATGAATAATATTAGTATTTTCGTCGAGGAGGCAAACTTTCGAGGAAATGTGATTATTTGGGCCATTCACATTGGTTCCGCACTATATAACCATTACTTTAGTGTGAAGAACGCAAAGTTTGGACTTTGTTATAAGGGAAGTCGTTGCCTTGTTGTTGTTGTTCTTTTCTCTTATCTTTATCTATATTTCTTCTTTGACAAACCAGTCGATAGTATGTGCTTCCTGGGCACGATAAATTTGTTTCCAAATTTATTCTAGTAGTCTCATTAGAACGACTGGTTTACACACTATCTATTTTTCTCCTTGCACCCCTGCGGCATCAATCGCTATTTGATGCAACTCGGGTGGCCTTAACCAGCCGCATGTCAGCTGGCGACTACGTTGTGGTTTCAGCTGCCTATTACTCCACCACCACTGGGCCTACTGTGCGTGCCGCCTTACCTGATGTGGAGCCGACGGAGGTCCCACCAGTCTAGTCGTCATCTATACTGACGTGCTGAGGGTGCTTAACCGCGGCTGGTGGGCGGTCTGGGGCAGCGAGACTGCTGCGCCTTGCCTTTGGTCGTCGTGTGGTCTAACCGAGTACTCGTGGACTCACTACTGCAGCCGGCGCTCCTATTGTGGACTGTGGACATCGTGACCTCTGCAGGAGTTGAGTGACTATCCGTGTGTGTCAGTAGCGTGTGATGTGAGCAAGGGTGTGGTCTTTTCTTCTATTTCTTCATTGAAAATTGTAATTGAATATTGGAATCGAATGTTGTAATTTCCCCTTCCCATGACAGCGGGTTTGGTCTGGTTTTGGTGAGGGGTGGATGGGTTAACAAAATCTCTTAGCTAGGTCCTGTTTTATTACTTTTTGAGGTTTAATATGTGTGTGATTTAGGAATAAATGAGTCGTTTTGTACTGTAAATTAACTGGACTGGTGTGTTCCGGTACGCGCGAAGGGTCTGCCTGACACAATGTTTTGAAACCTTGTTCCCTAGACGTAAAACTTGACATTTTGGGCGCTCGTCCCGGATTGTGTCAGTGCGCCTTCGAGCGTGCCAGTCACCCACCATTAGGATTTGTGGGTGGTTATTGGGTTTCCTCCTCTTTAGTTATTAATTTTGGGTTTTGTTTGGTTAGGTTATTTAGGCGTTAGGTAGGACTAGGACGGGTTGTGAATGGTTGTGTAGTTGCTTGGTTGCTGCGGATTTTTCGCAGATTTTGCTAGTGTTAGTGTTGATAGTGTACATTTATAACTTGTTAGTGTATTTGTAGTTGTAAGGCGTTCGCATTTCGTTATGGCGTCGTATTCGCCTCCCCTTACTCGTGCTGCCATCAGGGGTGAGTCTAGATATGGTAATGCCGTTACCGATACCCCTACAACCACGTCGGTTGTATATTCGGTGTCTAGCAGTGATACGCGTTCTACGCCCACGGTCGTGCACGCCGGTCGGGTCAAGCAATTAGTACACGGCTTACTTAAAGATACCCCGCTTTCTTCATTTACCCCGGAAAGCACACCTGAAGAACTCAAACCTGTCCAGCATGAAAGGCCGCCCGCGGACACGGCTTCCCAGATGAACATGTTGTCAATGTTCATGCAAATGGAAAAAGCTCGGCGAGAAGAAGAGGATAGGAGGGAAAAAGCTCGGCGAGAGGAAGAAGATAGGAAGGAAAGAGAGAGGGAACGAATTAGAAGAGAGGACCGGGAGGAGCGTGAAGAGGTAAGGAGACGAGAAAGAGAAGAAGGGTTAAGGAAGAAGGAGGAACGCGAGGAGAAGGAAGAAATGGAAAAAGTACAGAGATTAGGAAGAGAAGCTGCTGAGGCTGAAAGATGGAGGGAGATCTTGAGCGGGTTTCATAGTAGAGAGGAGAGACAGGTGGGACAGGGGAGACCTAGTGGTACGAGGCTGGCACCCCCTTCGTTAAAGTTTTCGGAACTTCGGCCAGAAGACGATATCAACGACTTCCTTGCCCATTTTGATACAGTGGCAGACCAGTTTGCCCTGAGTCCCCCTGAAAGGAAAGTGTACCTGGCTAGTGTTCTGTCCGGGAGGGCCCGCGATGCTCTTAAGGGACTAACTGCTGAAGCCACATACGAAGACCTCCAAAAGGCGATCCTGGAGCAGTATCAGTTGGGCATTGGAAGCTACAGGAAGAGGTTTCGGGAAATCAGCAAGAGGGACGACGAGACGTTCTCTCAGTTTGGGTTGAGGATGATCAGGGCGCTCAACCAGTGGGAGACTATGTCTGGCATGACCCTCCGTGACCTCATTCTTCTGGAACAGCTCGAGTTGGGTATCTCCGACGGTCTAGCTGAAAAGATCTACGAATCCGAGCCCTCCAGCTTTGATGACGCCATCAAACGAGCTGAGGCGTGTGCGGAAGCCCGTCGCAATGTGAGAATAGGAAGTTCGTTTGGGAAGCAGCTGCACCCGTTCCGCAAACCGGCCTTACAGAATCGTAGGACGACCCAGGCCTTCAAGAGAAGCGAGTCATCCCCACCTCAAACCCCACTGCCGTCTGATCAAACTTCATCTAGCCCAAGGCCAGGATTTCAACCTCCTCCTAAGCCTCCGACCTCAACAACTGCGTCTGAGAGGAAGCTTACCTGCTATTATTGTGGGGAGTTAGGACATGTTAAGAGGAGTTGTCCCTCTTTCCGCAGGGATCATAAGAGTCACCGCGGGATTCCACCAAGGTCCAGGGTGCAGAGACTCGAAGTTCGTCAAGAAGATTGGACCTGCCCCACCTTTTTGTCTAAGGTCAACGACGAGGTCACCTGTACTGTCCGTGACACAGGAGCCACCACAGTCTTCGTTGACGCAAAGTTGGTTCCCGACGATGCGCCAAGAGGCCCTGTTTGTGAAGTTGTAGGAGCTGAGGATCAGATGAAAGCGCGTAGAGAAACAGCCTTGGTGCATATGTCTACCCCTTACTTCTGTGGGAGAGTTTGGGCTGTGTTGCTTCGGGATCCTGTTAACTCGTTGCTACTGGGAAACAGTGTCCATTTTGAGGACGGAAGAGCCAGTGAACTGTCTACTGAGTTGCCCAGGGAGACCCTTGGGGCTGTTACCACCCGCGCTGCTGGAAAGCAACGTGATCTCCTGAGGCCTGTGCTTCGCCCTGTGGGAGAAGAGGTTGCCGCCCAGGTGTCCAAGGAGCAGTTCGTCGATATGCAACGTCAGGACACTACCCTGGATGGACCCAGGCAGCTTGCAGCCAAGTCCTCAAAGACAAAAGGGGCAGCGCGCTACTTTTTCAAGAAGGAAGTCTTATACAGAGTTTTTGAGAAAGGCACGGCACGCGCCAAGCAAGTGATGGTTCCCAGGAAGCTGAGACCCTTGGTTCTGGAAGTCGGTCACAACACCCCTCTGGCTGGACACCTTGGCAGTAAAAAGACCCTTGAGCGCATACGCCAGTCCTTCTATTGGCCAACACTGGATCGTGATGTGAGGAACTATGTCAGATCCTGTGACATCTGCCAGAGGACAACGCCCAAGGGACGCAACACCAGGGTGCCCCTAGGGACAGTGCCCATTTTGGGAGTTCCCTTTGAAAAAGTTGCTATTGACATCGTAGGACCCATCATACCCTGCAGCAGGAAAGGTCATCGGTATCTGTTGGTGATCGTGGATTATGCAACAAGATACCCGGAAGCATTCCCTCTCAAGGGAATCGATTCAGAGACTGTCGCGGGTGCTTTGTGGGAGGTATGGACAAGATTGGGTTTCCCCAAGGAGGTTGTCACCGACAATGGAACCCAATTCACATCCGATTACATGAAGCAGGTCAACCAGTTTTTGGCAATCAAGGGCCTTGTTACTAGTCCCTATCATGCCCAGGCAAACGGTCTTGTCGAACGCTTCAACGCGACCCTGAAAACCATGATCAAGCGCCTGTGTCAGGAGAGACCAAAGGACTGGAACGAATATGTGTCAGCTGTGCTGTTTGCATACCGCGAGGTACCCCAGGAGTCGAGTAGATTCTCACCCTTTGAGCTCCTCTATGGCCGTACTGTACGAGGTCCCATGGCTCTGTTGAAGGATCTTTGGACAGCTGAAAGTCAGGATCCAGGAAGCCGTACTGATGCAGAGCACATTGTCGCGCTTCGGAGCAAAATTGCCGACACCTGTGCACTTGCTAGGCAGCATCTGCAGGAAGCTCACAAAAAGCAGAAGCAGCGTTATGATCTTAAGGCAGTGAATCGGTACTTCCAGGTTGGAGAAGAGGTGTTGTTGTTGATTCCGATCCGTCACAACAAATTACAGATGACGTGGCAAGGCCCATACAAAGTCACAGAACGTGTGGGTGATTGTGACTACAGGATTTGCATCAACGGCAAGGTCAAGTTGTACCATATCAACTTACTCAAGAAGTACCATCGCCGGGAGAGCTGCGCTGCTTTGGTGTCACCTGTGGTGATTGTAGAGGACAGCCACATCCGGGGAGATTGAGGAATTTTTATTAATTCTACTATCTATTTTATCTATATACTTACCATTCCACTACAAAGTGCATATTTGTACAAGATTAGCTTGGAAGACAGAAATAAAACCAAGAGTGTCTTACTACCACAACTCCCAATCCACGTAACTTCCGGCCAAGCAGACTACTCACTTTCTTGAAAGCAAGCATCTAATAAAAAGGGAAGGTACACGTTCAAAAACCATTAGGAGGGAGGTGGGTGGGTCAATTAAATGTAGTGGAATGGTAAGTATATAGATAAAATAGATAGTAGAATTAATAAAAATTCCTCAATCTATTCTATCATCCTTACCATTCCACTACAAAGTGCATGATTACCAACAAGGAGGTGGGTAATGGTTAAGCACTACTCTGAGAACCATGGAACAAACCATGACAGAGATACCACATAAACACACACATACCATCTAAAATAAGAAGGTAAAACAGCAAATCATGTTTACATATCCCCCAAAAGACATAAGTCTATAAAAACAAACAGACAATAAGTCAAACCTCAAAAGGACACCGTCTTGGAGGACAACACAGCACGTCGAATGCCAAACGTGTTGTCCTGCCGGAGAGTAGAAAACTCGCGCAGGCAGAAAGAGGTAAATGTAGTCTCCGACTTCCAGAAGGCGGAGGACATAAGGAAGGGACTGGAACACCCCTGACCAAGACTAGTGAGGTGCTAATAGCCCTAACTTCGTGAGCCCGTATACCTGGGGGCGCAGAACGATCGGCGTGGGAGTAGGCTAGTCGAATCAACTCGACTAACCAGCGAGCCAAAGTGGCCTTACGGATATCATTTGAATAGTTGGAATTCAAAGAAATGAAAAGGCGGCGTTTCTGGCTACGGAACGAGACTGAACGAAGGAGAAATGCCCGCAAACAGCGAACCGGACACAAGACATTTTCCTCATCGTCCGGAGCGAGGATGTTAGAGAGACTTTCGATGACAACCAACGGAGAAGCTTGCTGAGCCGATTGATTTTTCGCACGGAATTCCGGTAGAAAAGCCAGGGAGATCGAGGAACCATCCTCCGCGAATTCATAATCATTAACTAAACCGCTAAAAGCGTGGATACCACTCACACGTCTCGCTAAGGCAAGACTAACGAGGAAAAGCGTTATAACAGAAAGAAGCTTAAAAGATAACGAAGAAAGCGGTTCACATTCTGACCTGAGAAAGTGAAGCACAAGAAAAAACGTCCCATAGCGGAAGTCTGATGGTTGGGCGAATCGACTTATTACGCAAACCAACCAAAAAATGGGAAACCAAGACAGAAGAAGCAAAGGAAGGTTGACGACCAGTAGCAATCGAAATAGTGCTAACTGCCGACTTATAACCTGACAAGTTTGGTCCAAGAGGCCCTTCTCATTATGCAAATGAGACGAAAAGAAAACAAACTGAGCACCAGTCGGGTGCAAAGGAGAAAAAGACTCATTGAACAGAAATTGAACCAAGAGGTCCAACGCAAGGAAAACAAGGTATTCATGCTTTGACGACGGGATTGAAGAATCACTTCAAAGGTTTCACCTTTCAGACCCTGTGACCGCAATCCTGACCGCAAAGTAGCCAAGCGGTCAGGTGAAGGACGGCAGGATTTCGATGTGGAACGCCTGTCCGCGGTTGAACAAGTGACTTGGTGACAACTGGAGGGGAACACCCGGAACGTGGGTGAGAGCTAACAGCTCGGGGAACAACGGACAGTTTCCCATCCTGACGCTATGAGGATCAGAGCAGGACGCTCCCGAGCACACCTTTCCAACACCTTTGGAAGAAGAGCTGTGGATGGGTAGGCGTAGGCCCACAGACCCGTCCACTGGAGACTGAAGGCATTTCTTGCCCATGCCAAGGGATCTGCCAACGGGGAGACGAAAAGCGGAAGACGCCGGCTGAAGCGAGTTGCAAACAAGTCGATGTGTGGGTTTCCCCACATTGACCAAATGGGTTGAAGGACCTGATGGACGAGAGTCCACTCCGTTGCAATCACCTGGTTGGAACGGCCCAGCTGGACGGCGAGAACATTCAACTTCCCGGGAAAGAACTCCACGGTAGAAGAATGGAATTCTGTGCAGTCCAAAGCAGGATCTCCTCTGCCTTCCTGGAGAGTGAAGACGATTTCGTGCCCCCCTGACGCCGAAGGTACGAGAGGCAAGTGGAGTTGTCGCCACAAACTGTGACCCACTTGCCTCGTAGCAGGGGAAGTAGCGCTTTGAGCGCGAGCGAAACCGCCTCCATCTCCAGAAAATTGATGTGGAGAGACGAATCTGCTTGGACCACAACCCCGAAACCTCTCACCGGTCCAGATGAGCCCCCCAACCTTCCTTTGATGCATCCGTGAAAAGGAATTCTTGATGGTGGAGAGGCCGACTGGGAACAGAGGACCCCAGCCAAACCGGATCCAACCACTGGAGAACTGAGCCGCGAAACCACGAGCCCAAAACAATCTGAGATTCCAGAGGAAGATGAGAAACCCTGAGTTCCGCACACTTTCGTTGTAACGGACGCCTGTGCAGACGTCCCAGAGGCAAGAGGTCTGCCAAAGACTCCATGATGCCCAGCAACTTGAGAAGTTGACGAACCGTTGCTGAACCTGCCAACAGAACACTTTCCCGAAAGGACTGAATGGACTGGATCTGATCCGGAGACGGACAGACCGTGAACGTCTGGGTATTGAAGACCATCCCCAGAAATTTGAATTCCTGGGCCGGAGTCTAATCCGACTTTTTGACGTTCATGTTGAAAACCAACCTGGACGGACAGGTCCTGGAGCTCCGAAGTGTGTTCCTGGCACCGGTCCCTGGACTGAGCCGAGGTGAGCCAGCCGTCCAGGTACACCTTGAGCCGGATCCCTCTGGACCCGGCCACGCCGACGAACTCCCTGACCACCATGGTGAAAATCCAAGGGGCCAGAGAGAGCCCGGAGGGAAGGGCTACGAACTGATAAGTCGTGTTCCCCCATACGAACCTCAAGAGATGCCTTCGATCTGGGTGGATCGAAATATGGAAAAAGGCATCCTTGAGGTCTATGGAAGTCGCCCAATCCCCCGGCTGGATGAAGTTGTGAACCGAAGCAGCCGTCTCCATTCTGAACGCCATGGGGCGTAGAAAAGCATTGAGAGGAGACAAGTCCAGCACTGGACGGAACTCACAGTTCTTCTTTGGTACAGTGAACATGCGCGAGTAGAAACCCGGGCCTGGGTTGGGTACTGGAATCACAGCACCCTTGTCCAGAAGGGACTTGACCTCTGCGTCCAAGATCTGAAAGCGAAGAGGATCTGCAGGCGGAGAAAAGAATCGGCACCCACGAGACAGAAGGGTACCGAAAGCATCATCCTGGGGCAGAACCTGAGTGGACTCCACCGAGACAACATCCTGGAAAAGCAGCCAGGAGATGACAAACTCCGCATGGAGTCACCTAGAGCAGCCAAGGCCGAAACAAAACGGACTATGAGTGGCCGGACCGGGCCACCACACGCTGCTACGCCCTTTCGAACCAGAAAAATCGAAGTGGCGAGTCTGAGTCAAAAACAAAATGGCCCACATTTGGACAAGACTTGTTCAGAATGGGCAAGCAAAGGATCGATGACGGGAAGAGACAGCTAGTACTAAATGATTAAGATGAGAATCCGCAAAACAGCAGATTCAACCTCTGAACTAGCAAACTGAGAAGTCGTAACCAACTCTACATGCTAAGACCGTTGGAAGGTAAAAATAAAAAACTACCTCTGACGTAGGGACAGACCGAAAGAGCAACATAGTTGCTATCGCATGACGTCAAATCTAACCAGATGACGCGGAAATGTCCCCACCGAAAAGGAAAACATGTAGACAAAAGGCGAAACAGTGTGCAAACGTGACGTAGACTTAACCCATTTCAACGCCACCCAGTCAAACAACTGAGCTGACGGCTGGGCATGGAAGATCATGTTAGCCGGACAGAATAGTTCGATCGGGACGGAACCAGACCAAAAAGGATTACTGGAACGGGTGAACGAGACAACTGGTTGAACAACTCATGGTTGTAATCAGAAGAAACCATGCCTGCCAGAACAGACATCATTCGAAAGAACGGCGAAGCCGGGGCCGTTGCCCCCGCAAAAATTCGTTCAGAAGGAAGACAACAACACCCGGGGTTCTCCGGAGCGGACCGGCCACGGCAACATGGTCTCGCGGGTCCACCACGGGCACGGCGGCTACGGCCTCTCCCGTGGGTGGTCCCTGGCGACGGCAGCCTCGGTGCCTTGGGTTGCAACCGTGAAAGAAGGAGCGCAGTAAGGCTGCAAGGCCGCCAGATACCCTTGAATGACAGAAACAGAAGGATCTGAAAAAACCTCTTCCATAGAATCCACCGTGTGACCCGAAGTCGTAACTGACGCCGCTGGTTGAGCTGACTGACTGAAGGAAGAACAACCCGACAAAAGGTCCATAACCTCCTGGTGAGAGTAGGTCCGCTGAAGAACCATACCAGCGGTAACGGGCGTGACCGGTACGGGCTGAGGCAAACGTCCCATGGACTGACTGCCCGCCGTCGTACGGCCCTGGGTCTGGGGACTACCCACGGGAGAGGCCGTAGCCGCCGTGACCGTGGTGGACCCGCGAGACCATGTCGCCGTGGCCGGTCCGCTCCGGAGAACCCCGGGTGCGGATGCCGGCCCGGTGCCTAAGGCACCGAGGCTGCCGTCGCCAGGGACCACCCACGGGAGAGGCCGTAGCCGCCGTGCCCGTGGTGGACCCGCGAGACCATGTTGCCGTGGCCGGTCCGCTCCGGAGAACCCCGGGTGCGGATGCCGGCCCGGTGCCCAAGGCACCGAGGCTGCCGTCGCCAGGGACCACCCACGGGAGAGGCCGTAGCCGCCGTGCCCGTGGTGGACCCGCGAGACCATGTTGCCGTGGCCGGTCCGCTCCGGAGAACCCCGGGTGCGGATGCCGGCCCGGTGCCTAAGGCACCGAGGCTGCCGTCGCCAGGGAAGCTACCCCCATTAGCGGCATCGTCCGTTTTTCGGCCGGCATCACCAGGCGTAATGGTGGCATCGGTGGGTACCGCCCGGTTGTCTATAGCTCTGTAAGACAAGTCGGACAGCACCACCGGTTTCTTCGCAGCTTCTTCTTCCAGAACCGGAAGTGCCCGTGCGGTATCATGAACGCCAGGAACCAATGGGGTACGGGAGCTAGCTTGGCTAGAAGAGCCGTACTGACCTTGTTCGGGAAAAACCCGGATGCCGGTTGCAGCTCCATCCGTGAGAGATCTTCAACGGACAACGAATCCTGGAGTGGAAGACCAACCGTTGAAAAGGCCGGGTCAACGTCCAAAACACCCAACAACATGAGAAACATCCACCGAAATGTGCTGGACCAAACCAGCCGAATCCACTTGGGAGAAGGAGAACGGCATGGCCGAAGACTATTCGCCCGTAGAACGCAAATGAGCCAGCAATTCCGACACCACTTGCTTTGTAACTTGAACCGAACGCGAAGAATGAGACTTACTCGAACTTCTTGACCGAGATTTGACTTGGACAAAGACTTTTCTGAAGGACTAGATTTTAGAAAACGGTCTTTGTCATCCCTGGGAGGAGAAGGCTGAGGTTCCTTAGTTGAACTACTTGAAGGTTTGCTAACTAACGCCGAAGAATCTACAACCTTCTAAAGAAGGAGTAGATTCCAAAACGCGAAACCCGAAGCCAGAAGCCACGCCCACCTTTTGACCAACAGGCCCGAAATCTTCACAAAGATTACAACCAAAAAAGGGGGGAGGCCGAACGAACTTACCCAAGTAGCAAAGCAACACAAAGAAAACCAAAGGAAAACAAAAGACACTCATTAAGCTGAAAGCAGGAGACAAAATTCCTGGAGAAACAGAAAAACAAACCTGCCTTCCATGCTAGCTTGAAAGAAAGTGAGTAGTCTGCTTGGCCGGAAGTTACCTGGATTGGGAGTTGTGGTAGTAAGACACTCTTGGTTTTATTTCTGTCTTCCAAGCTAATCTTGTACAAATATGCACTTTGTAGTGGAATGGTAAGGATGATAGAATAGATTGTGTGTTTGACATCCCTGCCATACCCTTGCAGCCTTCTGAAACCTGGAGAGATGTCAACATGCCCTCTGATCTCGCTCCAGCGCAGCAAAGAGAATTACGGCAGCTGTGCGAAGAAGCCCAGGACATTCTTACTGATCTCCCTTTGCATTCTGCTGTAGGAGAGTGTGAACTCCTATTGTCTGATTCTGAACCTGTGAGAGTGAAACAATACCCTCTGCCTCACTCGCAAAAAGAGCAGATTGAGAAGGAAGTTCAAGAGATGCTGAAAATGGGCGTCATAGAACCAGTTTCATCCCCGTACTCAGCACCGATCGTCCTGGTGAAAAAGAAGGATGGCAAAATTCGCTTCTGCATAGATTATAGGAAGCTTAATAAGACTCTTATCTTCGACGCAGAACCACTCCCGAACGTGGAAGAGATTTTTGCCCGTCTTGGGAAAGCCCGGTACTTTACCAAGATAGACTTGTCAAAGGGGTATTGGCAAATCCCTATGAAGCCCGAACACCAGCAGTACACTGCCTTCACTACCCCCGGAGGTCAGTTTCAATGGCGTGTTATGCCATTTGGCCTGAAAACCGCAGGGGCTATCTTCAGTAGGGTGATGAGGAGAGTACTGCAGCCCATGAAAGACCATGACATACAGAACTTCATGGATGATGTTCTTGTGGCTAGCGGAAGCTGGAAAGATCACATGGCTAGCCTCAAGTCCTTGTTCCAAAGGTTGAGAGAGGTCAACATGTCTGCAAGAC
>JAGGCT020004209.1:41918-61918 GCA_017654935.2 Phymorhynchus buccinoides
TCAACATGACGTTCCGAACTATCGACCTTCCTGGCTGAAGTTAAGTGGGGCGAATGTTGGTTTACGGCTTAGACTGTTGCTTTTAAGTAGCTTCGTCTCCCTAACCCTTTCACCGCCAGCCATATTTCAGCTAAAAATGTTATTAAGTTTTTTTGTTTTTTTTTTTACCTGGGTAGAGAACAAAATCCATCTGCAGTTATTGGGAGTCGTCTGTGACATATATAAATAAGGTCTATCCTCTAATCCGAAAGCTGAGGACAATAGGGTCTTTGGATAATAGACCCCAATTGGATGCCTTTTAGTGAAATAGGGTTAAATCACTGTGGTGATTAAAATGCGACTTTGGCGGTGAAAGGGTTAAAGGTCTGTGTACACGTAACATTTTCAAGGTGATATTTCTATTTCCCCATTGCAACACAGTGATAGCCCACTCTTAATCACGGACTACAGCTCACTGTGTTGCATGGCGAAATCAGAAATATCACGTAAAAGGTTCGGTACACGTAACATTATTCACGGGATATTCCATTTCCCCATGGTAACACAGTGAGCTGTAGATTTCCAAAACAGGCGCATAGTCCAATGAGCGCGTTTTATAGCCCCATATAGCGCGTTTTTTGATGCCCATATTGAGCGCGTGTTTTCTAGTATATTAGTATTAGCAGATATTAGCAGATTCTCGTCTATCCCATGCGCGGTGTCCACGATTCCAAAACGCATCGCACGTTAGCGGAAATAACTACTCACGTCAATGCAAACAAGTTCTCTGGGTTAGGGTTAGGGTTAGGGGAATTAACACTATGTGAAGCGCGCTGCCTCGGCCTATTCTCCGTGCAGGCTCCCAGCCTGCCGCGGCACTCCTCATAGAAATTGGGTGTTGTGAACAAAACGCGTTTTACGAAGACTGAATTGATGTCTTGTTGCAAACCCTTTTGTATACTTACTGAAAAAGGCTGCTGAATTCGTCTGTGTATTTTTAAGTTCATAGGGATAATGCTTTTACATGCCGACTTGAAACATTGGAAAAAAACGGGGGAAAAACGACACCCCCCTGCCGCACCCCTACCACGGCCAACACTCTCAGTCTCTTGATTTGTACTAGTAGAGCACGACACACTAGCTTCGTTTTCATGTTCCTCCTCACTACTTTCATCACTTTCTGAGTCAGGAACAGAAAACCGAGTATTTCTGGATGGGTATCATCAGGGTAATAAAAATCCAAGAAGGTGGGGACCCCTACTCTCTCGTTAGACCACGATGGTTTGGCATTTTCGTTTGTAATTGGCGTCAAATCGGCGATTGAACACAAAGAAATGGAAGATAACGGAAGTGTGCTTAAAGGGAAACTACTCGCGAAAGTAAGAGAAAACTCCATGTCCCCATAGAGTGCCTACCCGGGTCGAGAGACGTAAACACCAAAATTCATTCAAGTAAGGAAAACTGTGGTCAAGAGGTTTGCATGAGCTACACCTTATTACCGTTGGGGACTTTAAAACGCAAGCCCGGCAGTGGGTGATGTGCTTACTGTAAAAAATTAAACTTGTAATGTAAAAGAACATATATTGGACGTGTAAATATAATAATACAGAGAACTAGTTCAAACTATTTTTACCACAAATTTAATAACTTTTTATAACACGCATTAAACATATGCGCATAATCAAAGAGACAGCGATCCCTATAATTAGAGTAATTAATCTGCTCTTTTGTACTATTAACTCAAAGCTTTCTTTTTAAAATGTTGATATTGCCCAGACTTCAGCCCAACTTTTTGTGGAAGCTGAGTCAGGAGGGGCGATATTCCTTTTCTGAAAAAACTAAGTTTAGGGATCACCACTCTATAATCCATAAATAAAACTTTTCATCTAACTAATGTAACATACAGATAAAGTATATGGTCTTAAAACAACAATTTAGGCTTATGTAAGCCAATCATCGGGATTTTAACATTTTTAAACTTTGGTTAATAAGAATATTCTGTAGGACTACATATTGTTTATATCTAAAAGACCTTTCTTCGATGTTAAAAAAACCATAAAAAAATTGTTGTAAAAAAAGTGGTTCCTGGAAATTTAGATAGCTCGAGGGAGTCAAGATCAAGGCATTCTAATACAAACATTTTAAAAACAAACTGTAGTACAGAATTTGAGTTTAACGTTCCTCTCGACCCATAAGGGCACATATGGACATTTTGTATTTAAATTTGTTTGGGGCGACAGGACAAAAAATATAAAAAACGTTACAGGACGCGACTACATCGAAAGAATTTAGGGAGATTCTTCTAAAAAAGCGCAAGTTTATGGATCTAATCTGACGAAGTTTTGGATTTCTAAAAGATAGTTGTAGTGCCGGGTCACACTTGTTAAACAATTTAGGCAAAAGTTTTAAAAAATTTTGTTATCGATAAAAGTCTTTTGACATTTAGCCTTTTGTGACCACCGAAACCTTAAACTCCCCGGAATTAAAATTTAGGGCTACAAATGTTAAAAGAAGATCATACTTCTGTTTTAATAATAAAAAAAACAATATTGGCCCTTATCTATTTTTAAAAGTGCTTATATACATACATTTGTTCACTTATTTACAAGACATAGTGGATAAAAAAGATAGTTTACAAAAAATGTAAGTGTCCTACCGGGGAAAGAAACATCGACCTCCGGGACTTCCCTATAAATTAGGGGGAAAATATACATCGCGGACTTAAAAAAATGTTATTGTGTCCTACCAGGGGAAGATAACTCTACCCCCGGGACTTCCCTATACAGGTGAAAATTTACATCTCTGACTTATTAATTTAAAATGTTTAAGCTATTATAATATGTTATTAAAAGATTTTTGTTTAAATGTTTCTTATTTAATAACCGAAGAGAGGCTCTTTTGTGTAACTTGACATTATTCGAGTTTATGATGTAAGGCACCATGATAAGTTCAAATGGTGGTATTTGGAATAGGCTTTCAACCAATCAATGAGACGTCAACCAAAGTCTCCTCCCCTCCCAAAAGGGGAGGTATTCATGTTAAAAGATTTGAGTGGTTGGATCCACCATAGTGAGTAATAATGATTAAAAGGATGAAGTAATAAAAATGATCTATATCAGGGTATATGTAATGTCAAAGAATAGTTTATTAAAAGTTACGGTAAAAATTTAGGAGGTAGTTTGCAATATATTTCAGTAGACATTAGTATATGGTGTATATGGTATATGGTATTGTGAGATATTGTTTGTTGTGTAAAAAGTAATGTGTACGCGCGCACCCGAAGTATGTGAGCAATCGCGAGGGAGGTCCAACTGGCCGACTAGCGATCAGGAGACGGTCATATTTATGAAAATGTGGAATGTAAGACTATTATGGTGGAAAACAGCGGTGGCTATTTTCCTGTACGATGTTAGGTTTTTCCACCGTTACCCAAGCTACAAAGTCTCCCCCGCCCCTGATCTAACATTGGAGCTCGGTTATCTTCATGTAAGTAATACAAAGTTTATTTTTGTGGCACGGGAGCCCAGGCAAAACGGGATTTAAAAAGTAGCTGTAGATGAGGAGGAGGCGGTTAACAATTCTTACGTACTCGAGGCGGAGGGATGGAGGGAGGGAGAGGGACCCCTCCTCTCCGACTCGAGCAGTGGAAAGACGCCGCTTGAGTGGTCCCAAAAAAGGAGGGGGAGCACAAGCGATAAAAGCCTTACGACTATGAAAGAGGCCTCCGGTGCATGCGCCGGACACCCGCCCACTGTTTTTTTTTTTTGTTTTCTGGGGAGGGAGTTAAAAAAGGGTGGGCTCAAAAAGGAGCCACTTCAGCGACACGCGCGCATATTTAAATAAAAAGGGAAGGGGGGAGAGGGGGGCAGGAGTGTGGGCGGGTGTCCAGCCCGCGGCCGGGAGGGACTCCACCTCCACCGTTACCTTAATTGAGGTTCTTTTGTTTTTGTTTTTTTATTAACAATGCTGTTTAAGTGAGGAGTTGTGTATGGCTTCAGCTAGCCACACTAGGGGGGACCATTCCTTATCACCTTTGGTTAATATGGCTTTTTGGGTGAATGGAATATTAACAGATTTAAATTTTAGTTGCAATTCGTTAAGTTCCTTTTGAATGTATTGTACAGGATGAAAAAAGTTCTGAGGTGATCGAAAATTTAGAATGTTTTGGCAGTGCACAAATATTGTTCTTGAATTTGTTGTAGTACGCTTTAGTTCTTATACGAAAAATTAGGCGTTGTATATGACGTGGAACAGTAAGGAACAGTCCCCCTTGTACTATATTGTGATCCCAGGAATGGGCCTTGGCGTAAATTTCCAATTCCTTGGCCCACTCCTGGAAAGATGCTAGTTTTAGTAATGATTTAGCTTCGCCAGTGGATAGGCCTATGTCCTGTATAATCCCGGACCGATGGGAGGCCGCCAGTTTGGCCTCGTGATCGGCTAGGTCATTGCCAATGAGACCACAGTGGGATGGGATCCATACTAATGTAATGTCTTTGCCTTTGCGATGGAGTTGGTGAATTAAGTTTTTAATCTCGTTTTTAATTTCAAGTCGGTTGTTGTTGTATCCCTGTAATGCTTTGATGGAAGAGAGTGAATCTGAATAAATAACTATCTTAAGCGGAGCGTTGGGAAGATAATTTATGTAAGAAAGGGCTTCTAAAATGGCCCAGAGCTCGGCAGAAAAAATTGAAATATGTTTATTTAATTGAAAAGCTTTAAAAAAATTTAGTTTGGGAATAGTAAATGCACATCCAATTTGGTTGGCGCTTAGTTTGGAACCGTCTGTGTAGATGTCTGAGGTTATAATTTTTTTTCTTTAGCAGCAATAGTGTAGACGGTAATGTTCACTCATTCTTTGTTGTATTGTTGCGTGAAAGGAAAGATCATAATCGGGGGGGGGGGGGGGGGGGGGGGTCCAAGTACCATGTGGCAGCTAGTATTTGGTGTAAAAAGCAATGTTATTCATCAAAAGGTCAGACCTTTCGAACAACTCCTTAGAGAAGTCGTAAATGTTAATGTATTTACGGACTATCTTTGATGTGGCGAAAATATGGGTTCTGAATTGGCGTGAAAAAGTCTTTAGTAAAAATGCGTGTGCTGTGAATTCTGGTTAAGAAAGGTAGCACAATTTAATTTTATGGAGTACGATTTAAGGGGAGCAGCCTATGCTCTGTTTTTAAATCAAAGATGACAGCATAAAAGGGGAGGCCCAGGCAGTCTTTAAGGCTTTAAAACTCCAAAGCTGCTAGTGATTTAAATATTAGATTTGGTTAGGTTATAAAAAAGTTTCCCATGCCGTATGTTAATCGGCTGCAGACTAGGGCGCGAACCAAAAGATAAAAACTTAGGGTCCCGCCCGAGCCCATTTCTGTAGGAAATGACTTTAATAAAGTTAAGCTTTGGTAGCTTATTTATTAAGTGTGTAGTATGTGAAGTCCAAGACAGATTACGTCGTCAAAATGACCCCTAGGAACTTAAACCTGGGAAGGGGGTCTTTTAACGTGCACAAGAATATGATATTTACCAGCCGCCTGTGGTGTAGTGGTAAAGTCGCGGGACTACTGGCGGGAGGTCTGGGGTTCGAAGCCCCAGCAGAGGCGAGGGTTTTCCCCCGGTCCGGGACCGGAACTCATACCCAGAGTGAGTGGCTATGGCTCAATGAAGACTGAAAACACAGTTCGAGTTTCATCCGCTTAAACGGATGCGATGAGAGTGTTGCTCTAATTGCAAGACCAACACTGAGGTGTCTGTTAGTCCTCGGGCATGGTTAACGACGGGATATCATATGACAAGAAGCGTAGGTACAGCCCTGCCATTGCAGTATCCGACCGATACGGAACTCAATAAGTTATCATCATCATCGTTATCATCGCCTAATTTTTCCATCAATCATAAAATCTAAAAACAATGTATCAAATTCTGGCTTGATGCCCTGCTCCGATGGTGACCTCAGTTTTCGGTTTCCAATCAAGTCTATGCCTTGGTGCTTTAGGGGTCAAAGTTCATTGGGATCAGAGTGTTTCTGGGGAGCGTCGGTCGGACGGTCGTGTGGCGCCCGAGGAGGCGGACCTCACCTCACGCTGGCTCCGCGACTAAGAGATAGTGTAGTCAGTAGGGGGCTTAGTAGTGGTGGTTGTCCTGAACCAGGCTCCACTGAACTCCACCGAAGTGACTCAGCAGAAGTGCAGTGTCTTCCGCGGTGGTTGCCTCCCTGACGGCTAACATATAAATATACTCCCGATGGATCGCTAGTCTCGGTGTTCTGCGACTGAACAAACCCTGGTGTAGAACTGCGAATCTGGATTCGGAACGAGCGGCGGGAGCAACGCCATCCGTGTTAAGGCCAGACGATGGGACAAGCCAAAAAAAAAAAAAAAAAAAAAAAAAAAAAAAAAATGATCTTATAATCTTCGGTTTTTGTCCTGTCTGTTAGAGAAAAACCATAAAAATCACATTTCTCGTGATGATCTGTCCCCCCCCCCCCAAAGCCATTACAGGTAAGTAGTGAATAATAAATTTGTGTTATGCTGGTGAGCACCAAGTCTGGGGTAAGGGTTAGTTAATCCCGCGTGCAGTTTAGGAAAAGACCATATGGCTATATCGTCTCTGCGAACATGGAGATACGACGCCTTCAAATTTCAATTAGAGGATGTCGTCGAAGCATTATGTTGAATAGGATCGGAGCAATAATGCTACCTGGGGCAATCCAAATATCATGTAATGTCTGGTCGAGAGAGAGTGCCCCCCACCCTGACCTTAAAGTTCTTATCTTGAAGAATGAATATATTAAATTGTAAGTCGTTGCCCTCAATACGAGCCTGCTGAGTTTTTTAAGAGCCTCCCATGCCAGACGGAGTCATACGCACCTTAATGTCAAAATAAGGTGGCGAAGACTTTCCTATCGCCCCTGGCGAGTGCATTTCTGGACATGGGAGAAGCCTACTATTCGTCATGCAGGACCTATTCCTTCTAAACCTGCCTGGAAGGTGGGGATGATTCATTATTTTCGAGAAAATTTTCTAGTCTGTTTTTTACGTTCTTTCGTAAACGTTTACCAGTATGAGGGGTGAGGGAGATGGGGCGATAGCTTTTTGGATCCCTAAGCGGTTTTTCCTGCTTAAGGAATCCCTATCACCTGTGCCTCTCTCCAAGCTTGGGGCACAAATCCCCTCCTCCCCATACTGGAATAGTAATGTAATAAATTAAAAGAAGATGGGGGCAGTTTTTTTTAATATTTTGAGGAGATGAGCATGATCTACTGTAGCTTTATTGACTTTTCCAATCTGATAAGCTCCAGTAAGCTCGGTCATATTGAGGGGGAGTTGATGTAGTGAGAATTATTGTTATTTTTTGGATATGTGGGGACTGAGGCGTCTGTTTTATTCTTCACTTGATAGATATTTGGTTTGGCTGCCTGAGCAAAAGTATCGGCAAAAAACCTCTGCTTGTCTTCTAGTTAGTGGAAGTTAATACGTCACTGGTTACTCTGGGCTCGTACTCTGCCATTGTTATGATTTTGTTCACTTTCTTCCAGGCTTTGCCCAGGTCCTATAATCAAACTACATCGTTCTTTATCAAAAAAACTCTCTTTTAGCTAGCTTGATGGCATCTTCACATTCGTTTCTGCTTGCGTTTAGGATATGATTAGCGGGATTGGATGGCCTATAAAATAGTTAAAGATGTTCTTTTTTTGAAATTATGTTTTTGACTTGGTCATTCCACCCAAGGTTAGGTGTGGACGGTTTTGGTTTATTGTTGCTTTATTGGAGGATAATGGCGGCTTGTAAATTGTTTGTCTTATTTGTTCATAATGGGTATCAGGGTCTGGATGAACAGAGTTTTCTTGGATATTTGCTCAGGATTGACTGAGAATAAAAGTCCAGTTGCTTTCGAAATTAAAATGGTGTGGTTGTTGGGGAGGAGTATAGAGGTTGAATTGAGCTGAAACGTTATAGACATAGGTTTTTGATCAGATAATAAGGTTATCGAACATAGGGGACCTTCATGTTTGGTACAAAGTAAGACTTACTAAAGTGAGATCATCGGTTGGGGTTTTGATAGGATGACTGAATATGGGTACCTTCTTATGGAAGAGCATCGTTTAAAGAAAATTAGGTGAGAATTATTGATTTTCTGTAGCAACTTCGCTCCTCCGTATACACCTGGGAAATAAACTAAATAACTCCCAGGTCGGGTGATGCGTCCGTTGAAAATCCCACCACGACCCAAGAGGTTGATACGGCAGGGAGAAAAGCCAATTGAAGTGTTATAGCTTTTGGGGTAGAGATGATGACTATATTTGGTACGTGCCACTAATTTGTCTGATAGATTTGAATAAGAATTACCAGTAATGTTAGGTCAGGACTTGGTACTGATTAGTGGAATTGACAGGTGAAAGTAAGGGCTGTGTAAACCTTATGTTCCCTGCCGCTTGCTTGAACGGGGGGTAATGGTACCCTTGAATAGTGGTAATTTAGAATATTTCAGTGTTGAGAGAATTGAGACATAAAAGGATGAATACGTAGGCAGGTGCGTGACAAAAAGTAAATGAGATTGGTCGCCGGGTTTTTTTCGATGGAACGCAGTTCCACTGTACGAACGTTCAGCGGCCTGTTAACAGTAAAGGGGTTAGTTGAACTGCAGTTATTATGATTTATAACTCAATATAAGAAAAGTTGCTGTCGTTAGGGCTAAGGGATGGATTTTTTTGGAGGAGTTGGATCCAGATCTATATTTGATCCTGGAACCTCCCTCCAACAGAAGAGCTACAAAGGCCAGTCGGCAAGCCTCATTATAGGTAATTTAGGGTCTATTGGGGTTACTGGCGATGGAGGAGGGAAACAGGGAGACAAGTCCTCCAGGTAGTAGAGGGGGTTTCGGTATGCGAGCTTTCGCAACTTGTACGTGGCCCTGAGTAATGAAGGTTTCTGCCACTGTCTGTTTTTGATTGTTTTGATATCAACTT
Source organism: Phymorhynchus buccinoides (assembly GCA_017654935.2). Taxonomy (NCBI): domain Eukaryota; kingdom Metazoa; phylum Mollusca; class Gastropoda; order Neogastropoda; family Raphitomidae; genus Phymorhynchus; species Phymorhynchus buccinoides. The sequence continues at coordinate 50,866 of JAGGCT020004209.1, forward strand.
TATGTTTTCTATTTCAATTAAGGAAGGAGTTTGTTTAGCTGCAGAAGCAGTTGGTCTGTTTGTATGTTGGTTGTCGTATTGGTCATTTTGTCCGTAAAGTTGGGTAATCAGTTTGTTCATGTGTTGTGGTAGTTCTGTCATCAGGGAGTAGTGGTTTTGTAGTTGTGGTAGAACAACTGTTGTTTTCCGTTCTGAATTTTGTTCTCATTATTTGTTTTTGCTGCTGCAATTTGAAGTGCTCTGGCTTGACCGCGAGGTTCTTTTCGGGTTTTATGATGTGGAAGTGAGAAGTTATTCCTGGGTTGAGTATGATGTTATTAGTGGTTTCACTATGACCTGGTCTGGGGCTACAGCTGTATTTTGAACTATGACTTTTGATTGAGGTTTGTCGATTGGTTTGGCAGTTTGTGTATCCCGTTTTTAAAATGCGTAGCGTTGAGGGGATTGTTCGTCCTCCGGTCGCCAGGAAGAATCAACTCGGGGAGGGAGAAGGTGGGGAATTTGTGAGGCTAGAATCGGACTCCTGGGCCAATGGCCCGGCATTATGGACTCGGAGTAAGGGATGAATGTTTCTGCCCTGATCCGATTAGCTTTGAGCCTGAGTTTGAATTGCGGACATCCGCCATAAGAAGCTGAGTGAGCTCCACCACAGTTTATACATTTGGGAGTCTTTTGACAGGAAGTTGAGGAGTGGCCCAGTCCGGCACACTTTGTGCAGGTCTCTTTTTTGGACCTGCACTGATCTTTGGTGTGACCGAACTGGGCACACTTTTTGCATCGTTTCACTGGGGCCACAAAGGGCTGGACTGAAAATTCTTGAGCACATATTTTGATGAATGAAGGGAGAAGTGGTTTATTAAATACTATTTTAATCGCTTTTGATTTGGTTCCATCTTTGTTGTTTAGTCTAAGAACGCTTCTCGCATCCTCAATCAAAGGAAGGAGGTTCTGTGCGTCCTCCTCTAGGGGGATTGGACGGATGACTCCCTCGGTGGAGGCAGTCGGGATGAAGCATTTGATTGCGATTTTGGAGATTTCAGTAAGATTGGCAAGTTTTGTTTGTTGATCTGCAGATTGGCAGCCGATCAAAAGTCGGTTGCCAGCAAGGAACCTTTGGCTTGATATATCTCCGATAGCGTTTTGCCAGAGTTTCATCCCCGTGACTGGGCCCAGGCCCGATCAACAAGCATATTAGGTATTTAGGTACTTTATTAAGTAACAGATGCGTCTCTGTGAAAATCAAAGCGGGGTTGCTCCCCACCTGGATAGCAGGGCGGTCGCAGGCCAAGGAAGTTTTGGCGCCACCCCACAAATTTTTTTTTGGAAGGGCCGATTTTTGTGGGGACTGATGAGGAAGGGAAAACAGGGTGGGTGAGTAAGGTTTGACCACAAATGAAACAACTTTTCAAAAGTTCGTTGCCCAACTGAAGATTAAAAAAAACCGTTGTCTAAAGTGGCATGGGGCACAACGGAGAACCTTGGTTTTATTTTCATCTCACTCTGAAAAAAAAAGACTCCCCACGTTTCAGGGACCGTAAAAGGGGCCTAGTTGGCAAAAAAGTGAGAGGGACCAAAATCCCCCTGTTTACCCAAGGTTCTTTCAAAACTTCGGTTTACTTGGCCACAAAGGGCGAAAACACGGGTACCTAGCTCTGTGTCAAATTTATTTCCTTTTACTAGGGAGGGGGGGCGGTATACCAGGGACAGAAGATATTGGAGAAGTGGTCTGGAAGGTATAAACCATGAAATGCATTGGGGCCGTTTACGTTTTTATTAATTGTCATGTTTTTTTTACATATCTTTTAGAAAATCATAAAGGAAAAAAAATAATTAATCAAAAAGGAATGTTGATGCATAAATAGGTTAAGCAGTAGGGAAAAGGACGGGGTTAACAAAAAAAGCGCAATGGGGCGGGTTAAGAAAGGCCCACCCCAATTATCTCATGGAAAAATAAAGAAAAAAAATTTCAGGTCAAAATTGGGCCCATTGGGAGGACGAAGTGGGCTAGACATTTATTAACGCTCGTCTCATGGGCAAAAAATGAGGCTGAAATTGTATTCATTTCATGAGATAATTGGGGGTAGGGGCGTCTTTAACCCAGCACCATGGCGGGCTTTTTACCCCGGTCTTCCCCTAATATCGGAAGAAGAAAATCAGTGGTCTTAAAGGACAAGCCAAGCAATACAAAATGAATTCTCTGGAGTTTCTGGTAAACTTCCACAGGGCCCGGCCCTCAGTTTAAAAAGCGAAAAAAAAATATGGGGGACTCCCACAAAAGTTAGAAGAATTGATGATAATGAAAAATTGTGGGGAAAAAACACACAAAAATACATACGACCACCAAAAATAAAGGGAAAATCGATTTGGTGAGTAAAAAATTAAAAAAAAAAGAAAAAAAGGAAAAAAAAAAAAAAATTTTACCAGTTTTGCCTTCTGGTGTAAAAAAATTAATTATCTGCTAAAAAAAAAAACAAAGCAAGTTTAAGATGATTGTCGGTTTCTGTGCTGTCTCTCTGAGTCTACCCCCCCCCCCCTTTTCTCTCTCTCTCTCTTTCCCCTCTCTCCTTCTCTCTCAAATATTTTAATCAGGGCAATGCCCACCGACCCAACTACCCAATATGGTTTGTTGTCAAATGATTCAAACGCCATGGTTTTCAACAAAAAACCTAATGCTTGCCTTTGCCTAGAATTCGGGGGACCTTTTCAACAAAACATGTTTAAAGCTTTTTCTGGCGGGGCCTTGTGGAAATGCCATTATAAATTGGGCCAATCTTCGCAATTGAAAAAACAAGCCTTTAATTCTTTCAAAAAAAAAAAAAACTATCGGACATTTCTAATGGACCGAATTTTATAATTCAAGTTCTATAAACATATTGTTCATCATTAAAACCTTTTCCTAGATTCCACCACCTATTTCCTCAAGATACCCGATGTGAAAATGTAACAAAACTTTGCTTTTGTCCTTTTTTTTAAACTTCTTGACAGGAATGTGCGCACGCGCCGGCCGCGCGCGCGCGTGTATGTGTGTGTGTGAAAGAGGGAGAGAGAGACAAAGAGGGAGGGAGGAGAGAGAGAGGGAGAGGGAGAGAGAGATAAAATGTGTGTGTGTGGGTGTGTGTGTGTGTGTGTTGTGTGTGTGGGTGTGTGTGCGCGCGTGCGTGGCGTGCGTGCGTGATTGTACTTGCTTCTAATGGGTAACTTTAATTTCAATGTGTTTGATGTTTTTTCATGGTTATTTGATAAGTATGAATTTTGTATGTGCATGCTTTTTCACTTTCATTCTTTTTTAAAATTTTACATTTATTGTTAATGGTGGTGATTGTTTTTTCTTCTCCTTTTTCATTTTTTTATGAGGGCTGGATGTAAACAAGCCTGTATAGTGCTTAGTCTTTTCCCTCAATAAAAAAAAAAAAAGGTTCGTTCGTTCGTTCGTTCGTTTCTCTCTCCATAATTTTCTCTGCGTGTGTGTGTCGATGATCGTATATATAACATCGGTTATCATATAGTAAAAAGCCAAAACTGTCCGTCCGTGTGTGTGTGTGTGTGTGTGTGTGTGTGTGTGTGTGTGAAACACAAAACGGGTCTTATAACTCCGCCGTTTTTCGACCGAATCGCTTCAAATTTGCTGTGAGCCCTAACGGGGCGATGGCAACGGCAACCGAGGCGGCCGTGTCAATTGCGCGGGGGCAGTGGAGATTACAAGGGGATGACACTACACGTATCTGTATTATTAAAAAAATCGGGACTTTACTGGTTTAGCACTGCCTCCGGGCATTGCCTCCAGGATTGTTCAATACTTGCCATGGGGTTCAAACTGCCACGGGAATTAACTGCCACGGGGCGATTGCTAGTAAGAAATAAAATGTCCCCATTATTTTCTTATAAGCGAAGTTTACAGCAGGGAATAAACTCCTACTAGGCCTATTTGCTTCAACAGTGATGTGCTTGTTCTTAAAATACTAGTTATTTAGGCGTATTTCTGGTGTTTTTAATAAAAAACACACACGCACGCACACGCACACGCACACACACACAGAGTGTGTGAATGAATTGTACCTTTATTAGGCGTATTATTCTAAAGAAAACATTGGCCTGCTCCTCCTCCTCCACCATCTCCTCGTCAGAAGAAAGAACCAGACGGCTCTCCTTCTCACTGCATTCCTTCTCCTTCTCCTCTGCAGTCTCCTTGGGGGACTGGGTCACTGGGGACGGGGTTGAAGAGGGCGGGACCACTGGGGACTGGGCCACTGGGGACTGGCTCCTCCCACCCACTGGCTGAGAATGGCTCAGAACCGTCAGACGGGACTGGGTGGTTTCCCACCCCCTCCTGGCTGGAACTGGTTGGGCTCCACTGGCAGACTCCTGCTGCTCTCTACTACGCAACATGTTCTGGACAAAGCGTCCACCTCTTGTTTGTTGGCACTGGGCCCTCTGGTGTCCTATCTGGTTACATCGGAGACACAAAGGTGGCCTCCCCGTCACTTTTAGGAGCATGTGAAAGCTCAATGCTTCGAAGTCAACCACGTGGGGAAGGCAATCCCACGAGAGAAAATTGTGTTTTACGTCCTAGGCAATCCCACTGCCTCCTCTTGCCGAGAAGTTTGTACAACCGTACCCCATTGAAAAGGTCGTCCAACCTGTCCCTCTCCATCGTCACATTGACCACCCGGAAACCCTTTCGCTCAAAATATTGATTGAGGAAATCTTCTTCGACATGAAGTGGGGCCCAGTGGACCCTTACTTCGTTGAGGATGTCGTCCTCGTCAGTGGGGAAAACAAACACCTCGCCTATCTTGAACTGGCCCAAATTCTTCATCGACACTGCCGACTGTACATTCTTGAAGGCCACAAAAACCTCAAAAGCGTTCTCGGCTTTCCACATTCCGAGAGCATCTACGAATCCTACTTTTCTCACAGCATCTAGAAATTCCTTTCTACTCACGAATGCCGCCCTTCTCCCAAACAGGTGGAACCGTACGGTTCTTTCTTTAACATCAAGGGTTAAACTCTCACCTTGCTTAAAAACTTCTCGTACAACTTCCATGATTTCCTTTCCAAAAAACAAACACGCAGACGACAAAAACGTAGAAGCAGACGACACAATTTAAGGTTATAAGCACAGCATTTGACATACATTGACACTTGTAAATGGTTAATACATGCCGTTACACAATCATGACAAATTATATTCATATTTATATTCTTAAATAAATTCAAAATGGCTGCCAGTCAGCTGGTGTTATGGCTGCCACATGAAAAGAGTTAAAGTTTAAAGTTTCAAATTTAATTATATAAGCACCAAAACTTGACATACATGTACACTTGTAAACATTTTACGACGTTTTACGCAATCATGACAACATATATGCATATTTATTTGCAAATATATTCAAAATGTCTGACCACTTATTACTACTAGATTGAAAAAAGAAAGGTTAGAGTTGCAAATTTAACTATATAAGCACCAAACGTAGCAAGCATGCACAGATGCAAAGGCTAAGCAGGCCCCTATAATATGTAATATGCTGTTACACAATCATAACAAACTACATGCATGTTTTTATGTGATTTAAAAAAAATCAAAATGGCCACCAATAAGCCGAAGCATGACTAAATAACAAAATAATTTATGGCTTAGACTTGAACATTTCAAGCAATGAGCACCAAACATAGCAAGCGCTTACATAGCAAAATATATAGTTACATAATCATGACAAAATATATGAATTTTTATTTTTATTTTTTTTATTTCCTGTAAGGAATTTTAAATGGTCGCGAAGCAACCTGCATTTTGATTCACGGGACACTGACCCCCCCTCATACTGCAACAGAGAAGCGGTCTCTGTTCCCTGCTGGGGAGTAGGTGACTAGGCAGCCTCTGGATCCCTGCCTTTCAGGTTTTCCATGATTTTGTAGATGCACCCATGCGCATCACAAAACAGTTTGATTTATAATTGTTTTAAAGTCGCTTAAAGGCAAAGGGAAGTGGAGCAGATATTAGGCTGTGCACTTGATCTGTGGACACAATCTATAATCTGGAAAAAATGTTTCTATGCATCACCTAACAAAGATCAAGTCTATTTAAGTTTAATACCACAACAGAATTTGGGTTTGGTAGTGCACAGACACACACACACACACACACACACACACACACTGCAATGTGCTCATATTATTGGACTAGCCAAGTCCCTTATAGTCTTTGTCCTGTCTTCCTCTTCTTTTGACAGTATGTTTACTACAAAGCGATGATAAGTAGATAGATGCAGTCAGTTGAACTGATCTGCCAAAACAAAGACAGTGACAGATCAAGGATTAGATCTAGAATTGTGAAACAAGAAAAGTGTATGCCAAAGTAATTTCTACTGCAGCTATATATGTCCACAAGTTTTTATTCACACGATTTCTCAATTGGAAAACATTTCCTAAAAAATAATAAAGCAATTAATCTTCTTTTCGTCTGCTAGAGTCTGGAAGAGTAGAGAGCATAGTTTCCTTCTTTTTACTATAGAGACATTATACGAGCTCTTTCATAACATTTTACACAGCAAAACTTACCTGAGTCACTACTTTCTTTCAACTTTCGATTTTACAGCTTTGCCTCGTAACGGAGGCAGCCATATTGTAAATTTGATGCTGCGGTGCAGTGGGATCAAGAAAATGCTTGGCAAAAAAAGCCCACGTTATAAAATCAATATGTATGTATGGCTGGTACCCCCGTGTCGTCATATCCGGCCACAAGGAGCGCCATATTATGGGAGACCGCCATCTTAGTCAGTAACTTTTTTTGAAAAATGCCAGATCGATGCTGCGTATTTGGCTGTTCCAATTCGAAACTTATCTAAACTGTATTTATAACATCTGGATGTTTTCTTTACACATTTAGATAACATTTTCACTTTGCTTGCACACAAATAAGGACTAAGATGGCGACACTTCCGTTGGAAGGGTCGAGATGCGCACGCAGGTGGGGGGGAGCCATTGCAAGACAAATATAATAAAGAGTTTTAATTAATAAATAAGAAAAATAATTTTATGTTAACCTTTTTTATTTATAAAAATTCACTGCTGACTGTTCCTGGGTTGCAATTACAATGTAGAAAAGTGTGCTACTGTTGAATCAACCTTAATCAATACCTGTGTGAATGGGAATTGAAAAATGCTATATGCATTGTCCGTTTCATGAATTGGGCAAAATACTTTGCACATTTCACGACTGAAAAGGTAATTTCACGGATTGGGTGTAACATATATGCAAATAAACGCAAACAAAATCATGTACTATACTACAATCAATTACTGCACTCAACAGAATTAATTTTAAGGTCCATACCACATTATAGGTATAATAATTTTCTAAAAACAGAATTTACCAAATAAAAGTGCAAACAACTTGAACATTCACATTGCGATCTTTTCTAAAGCAACATCATAGCATATGCACGCACTCACACAAATTGACACACAAACATGCGCTCGCGCGCACACACACACGCACACACACCATACACACACACGCACGCACGCACGCGCGCACACGCACACGCACACACACACACACACACACACAAACCTAGATCATAACCAAAATTCCTTGGACACATTAGCCTAAAAGTTCTAAACTACAGCGGTCTCTTGCGCCTCCTTCTATTCTTGCATTGCTGTATTCAAACCGAAACGAATCCTGCCGCCGGAACGGGAAAGGGCCTTTGTCCACCGGAAGCAGCGTCGGAGAGGAAGCAGGATGTTGCCAACGTCTCCTTCCGGTCCCATGATGCCCATCACAGGGATGTAAAAACCCAAGGAGAACAGCATGGAAAACCCAATGGTGCAGAACATGAAAACCCCAAACTGAGAAACAAAGACACAAACACACAAAGATACATAAAAATGTGAAACATTATGGTATTAAAGAACATCAGAAAAACACCCAAAAAACACAAACTTCAGCCAAGTAGGCTTAAAAAGTAGCAAAGAAAATGCTGTATTTGTAGAACATGAGGTAAAAAAATATTTTCAAAAAGTACAAAACAGAGACAAAAGATGCCAGAAAAGTACGTTATAGACAGTTTTATATTATTTTGTTACACTTGTGCTAAACAATACTTCGGATGTCAAGAAAATGAAAGTTCTGTTCTGTTCTGTTCCAAGAAAATTGGCCTTATACTTGGAACCAGATAAACTAGAGGCAAAAACACTTGATTAAAGTTTGTTGAGTGTGGGTCCCACGTCAAAGGCTTTATCCTTATGCAGAATTGAAACGGACACAATTATGGTTAAATCCTAGACTAAAGATGAATGGTGCAAAAACGTGTCACTAATTTCCATCCAAATTAATCTTTTGAACTGAATAAGGGAAAAGGTTATATAGGATTAATCACTTTTACTTTAAGGAAAGCATAACACTCACAAACTCGAAATGGTGAAACTGATTTTCCAAAAGCATGACAGCCTACAGCTGCCATTTTCTAAAAAATGGAAGGTGCTACTAAAAACAAAATTAGAAGGATTGTCAAAAGAGTCAGCAAAGGTGAATTGCTTCAATAAAAGTGAATCTGGAGTATGTTTCTCAATTACACAAAAGTATATGTGAGTTGTTCTTAAAGTAAAAGGAATATGGACTATATCGCAGAATAGAAATGGTAAACTATGTCAAATTTATGCAAAAACCGATTCAGGATTTTTATGTAAATGTTCAAGGGTTTTACCATAACAATAATAATGGTAACAAGTCACCTGATATAAGAATTGTATCTGGGCAAACAGCATAAAGAAGGATGCCCCCAGAGTAGTGCAAGCTCCACTCAGCACTGAAATGCCCATCCTCTCCACGGCGTCTTTGAGCCGATCCTTCCGCGCACATGCCGGCGACATGTAGTATCCTTCCGCCAGGTGCACAACATAGTCCACGGACAACCCCACCACCAGACACATGTTGATGGATACTAATATCTGGAGGAGACAGTAATAAAAGTACAGACACATGTTGAGGGATACTAATACCTGGATGAAACAGTAATAAAGTACAGACACATGTTGATGGATACTAATACCTGGAGGAGACAGTAATAAAGTACAGACACATGTTGAGGGATACTAATACCTGGAGGAAACAGTAATAAAGTACAGACACATGTTGATGGATACTAATACCTGGAGGAAACAGTAATAAAAGTACAGACATGTTGATGGATACTAATACCTGGAGGAGACAGTAATAAAGTACAGACACATGTTGAGGGATACTAATACCTGGAGGAAACAGTAATAAAGTACAGACATGTTGAGGGATACTAATACCTGGAGGAGACAGTAATAAAGTACAGACACATGTTGAGGGATACTAATACCTGGAGGAAACAGTAATAAAAGTACAGACACATGTTGAGGGATACTAATACCTGGAGGAAACAGTAATAAAGTACAGACACATGTTGATGGATACTAATACCTGGAGGAGACAGTAATAAAGTACAGACACATGTTGATGGATACTAATACCTGGAGGAAACAGTAATAAAGTACAGACACATGTTGATGGATACTAATACCTGGAGGAAACAGTAATAAAGTACAGACACATGTTGATGGATACTAATACCTGGAGGAAACAGTAATAAAGTACAGACACATGTTGAGGGATACTAATACCTGGAGGAAACAGTCAGTAAAAAGTACAGACATGTTGATGGATACTAATACCTGGAGGAAACAGTAATAAAAGTACAGACATGTTGAGGGATACTAATACCTGGAGGAGACAGTAATAAAGTACAGACATGTTGAGGGATACTAATACCTGGAGGAAACAGTAATAAAGTACAGACATGTTGAGGGATACTAATACCTGGAGGAAACAGTAATAAAGTACAGACATGTTGAGGGATACTAATACCTGGAGGAGACAGTAATAAAGTACAGACACATGTTGGTGGATACTAATATCTGGAGGAAACAGTAATAAAAGTACAGACACATGTTGGTGGATACTAATACCTGGAGGAAACAGTAATAAAAGTACAGACACATGTTGATGGATACTAATACCTGGAGGAAACAGTAATAAAAGTACAGACACATGTTGAGGGATACTAATACCTGGAGGAAACAGTAATAAAAGTACAGACACACGTTGAGGGATACTAATACCTGGAGGAAACAGTAATAAAAGTACAGACACATGTTGGTGGATACTAATACCTGGAGGAAACAGTAATAAAAGTACAGACATGTTGAGGGATACTAATACCTGGAGGAAACAGTAATAAAAGTACAGACATGTTGAGGGATACTAATACCTGGAGGAAACAGTAATAAAAGTACAGACATGTTGATGGATACTAATACCTGGAGGAAACAGTAATAAAAGTACAGACACATGTTGATGGATACTAATACCTGGAGGAGACAGTAATAAAAGTACAGACACATGTTGATGGATACTAATACCTGGAGGAGACAGTAATAAAGTACAGACACATGTTGAGGGATACTAATACCTGGAGGAAACAGTAATAAAGTACAGACATGTTGAGGGATACTAATACCTGGAGGAAACAGCAATATAAAGTACAGACATGTTGATGGATACTAATACCTGGAGGAAACAGTAATAAAGTACAGACATGTTGAGGGATACTAATACCTGGAGGAAACAGTCATAAAGTACAGACATGTTGGTGGATACTAATACCTGGAGGAAACAGTAATAAAAGTACAGACATGTTGAGGGATACTAATACCTGGAGGAAACAGTAATGAAAGTGCAGACATGTTGAGGGATACTAATACCTGGAGGAAACAGTAATAAAGTGCAGACATGTTGAGGGATACTAATACCTGGAGGAAACAGTAATAAAGTACAGACATGTTGAGGGATACTAATACCTGGAGGAAACAGTAATAAAGTACAGACATGTTGAGGGATACTAATACCTGGAGGAGACAGTAATAAAGTACAGACACATGTTGAGGGATACTAATATCTGGAGGAAACAGTAATAAAGTACAGACACATGTTGAGGGATACTAATATCTGGAGGAGACAGTAATA
>JAGGCT020004209.1:66918-80999 GCA_017654935.2 Phymorhynchus buccinoides
ATCATCATCATCATCATCATCAAGATTCAACCTCAATTTCGTTTCTCAAATATCGGACGGACAGGCAGACAAACAGACAGACAGACGAACAAAAAAGACGCACAGATTGAGAGATTGACAGGCAATAATTAGTCCGGTACAAACCATCTGAACGAAGAGCAAGTGCCAGGCCACTTCTGCAGTCTGGAACCCTCCCTGCAGCTCTGGGGGCATGGTACTTAACTGACACAGACACACAATCATACAGTCACAGAGAGAGAGAGAGACACTGGACACTGGACACTGGAAAACTTTATTTGACAAGGATAAAGATTTTAGGCGATGCCTATTCTTACAAGAGAGAGAGAGAGAGAGAGAGAGAGAGAGAGAGAGAGAGAGAGAGAGAGAGAGAGAGAGAGAGAGAGAGAGAGAGAGAGAGAGAGAGAGAGAGAGAGAGAGAGAGAGAGAGACCCGCGTGCGCAAGCACTCACATACATGCACGCATTCACACGCACGCGCATGCGCGTGCACACACACACAGCATATTAGTTTACATTTTACGGCATGGAATAAAACAAATCACACTCCTCCGAAATCGGAATGTGTCAGCTGTACGCAGCCGGGAGACCAGTGAAAACTGATAAACGGACACATACGTATCTTACCCATTATGGCCATATGGCCTGGGAACGCAGAAGAAAAATAACAAAAAAGAAGAAGAGAGTAAGAAGAAATCACACTATATACAAAAAAAGAGAACTACTAGAATTGACTGTATGAGTGGGGACAACAACTTTTTGACCAATTCAAACCTCTGTTGTTGTTTACTGGGTTCTTTAATTAATATACGAAGTGCATGGACACATATGATATATCACAGCACAAAAGCACGGCAGAGCTTCTAAGGCAAACACAGCATAGCATAATTATAACAGATGTAACATGTCTTTCTGAACAGCGTTCTTAAATTCTGATTGAGCACTGAAGGACGTGTCACATTAGATCAGATCAGATAATGCAGACGAGATGATAATAGCCGTTAGGCTTTTAAAGGGGCACCCTGACGGATGAGTTTTTTTGCAAGAAACACGTCGATATCACCAGGAAAACACCCTTTACAGAGATTGCAACATTTACTTTGCTCTGGTTTCCTAGAAATCAAACCGTCAAATCGGCGATTCCTCCTTGGCGGAGGTGCTGGAATTCAAATTATTTCACCCAAAGAGAAGGCGTGTGCAGTCTCTTTTCTAATTGCCGCCAAATCGTTTGCACGACATTTTCGCAATACAAGCCTTTTTTTAATCTTTTTTTTATGCAGTTTATCTAAAGGAGTTTTGTTCACAACAAAGGAAATAGCTCCAATTTATTTTTTTTACTGCACTGCAAAAAAAAGAAAACGCTTCAACCACAATGAGTTATCTCCACCCACCCCGTCCAAAATGGCTACTCTCTCCGGCATCTCCGCCAAGGAGGAATCGCCGTTTTGACGGTTTGATTTCAAGGAAACCAGAGCAAAGTGAGTGTTCCGATCCTTGAAAATGCTGTCTTTCTGGTGATCACGACGTGTTTCTTGCAAAAGCTTATCCGTCAGGGTCCACCTTTACAGTCCCATCATTTTTTTCATAAAATGTATTTTGTTTCGTTGACAAGGTCGTCGATTGCTCAGTTTTTTTGTTGATGAATTAATCATTATATTGTTATATTAGTTTTTTTGTAATCGTTCCAATTGTCCACCAGATTTTTGAAAGAGTTAGTATTTGGTGCTCTTTTAATGTTAGTGGGTATTGTATTCCATAAGGGTGCAATTCTGTTGCGAAATGGAAATTGTCTTGTATTAGTACAACAATGTTCAAAATATTTTGTCGATACTATTTCTTGTTTTGTCGTACTCAGATAACTTAAGCAAGTCAATTATGTTTATATCATCAATACAATTGAACATTTTATAGCACTGAATCAGGTCACCCCTTATCCTTCTTGCTTTTAATGATGGCAACCCAGATACTTTAACCTTTCACTATATGAGTAGGCCTTAGGTCGCCTAAGATCTCATATAATGTGACAACTCCTTAAAGGGGCACCCTGCCGGATGAGTTTTTGCAAGAAACACGTCGAGATCACCATGAAAACACCCTTTACAGAGATCGCAAACACTAAATTTGCTCTGGTTTCCCAGAAATAAAACCGTCAAATCGGCGATTCCTTCTTGGCGGAGGTGCTAGAAGTCAAATTCCTTCATGGAAAGAAATGGCCGTCTGAGTTTAGACCAAATCGTTCACACGAAATGTTCACAATACAAGCCTTTTTTCACTATTATTTTTAATTTTTTTATACAGTTTACCTAAAGGAGTTTCGCTCACAACACAGAAAAAAGCTCCTTTTTATTTTTTTATTTTTTTTACTGCACTACAACAAAAAGCATCTTCAACCACAATGAGTGACCTCCACCCACCCCATCCAAAATGGCTTCTCTCTCCGGCATCCCCGCCAATGAAGAATCGCCGTTTTCAGTGACGGTTTGATTTCTAGGAAACCAGAGCAAAGTGAGTGTTCCGATCCTTGAAAATGTTGGCTTTCTTGTGATCTCGACGTGTTTCTTGCAAAAACTCATCCGCCAGGGTCCACCTTTAAGGGTCACCTGTTGCTGAACGAAGCGTTCCCACTTGTAAAGGACAGGGAGGTGCTGTTTGTAGGCCAGTGTTTCGAAGTGTAGAGAGGTCTCCACCTGTACAGCGACGAACTTCAACCTGTTGCCAACTAACACACCTGCAACCACCATCATCATCATAATAATCATCATCGTCATCATCATTATCATCATCATTATTGTCGTCGTTGTAATCATCATCATCATCACTGTCATCATCATTGACATTGTAATCATCACCATCATCATGATCATTATCACCGCTGTGATCGTCGTCGCTGTCGTCGTCTTCATTGTCGCCGTCAATATAATCATCTTCTCCTTCTTCATTATCATCATCATAATCATCGTCGTCGTCGTCTCGTCTTCATCATGATCATCATACTGAGATTGCCATTTCTTGACATCATCATCATCCAGGGGATACCGGGGGGTCTTTTGTATAAATAGTTCCCCCACCTTCTGGAAGTTCTGTGCTTGTAACTTCCTTTAATCTGTCACTCTCTCTGACTCTGCATTTTCCCTTTGCTTGCTGTCATCTACTATCTTTCTGCATTACCGGTCCATTCTCCTGCTTCTTTTTTTTTCAAGAAACGCTTTCAAAAATATTTCCTCCAGCTGAAGTTGGACTAGCTAGGCCTAACCATTTCTTAGTTAGGCGCATAAAACGGCAGCATGACGCATTTGCGCTCATAATTGACAGGAAACTGTCAGCGATCGAAGAAGAAGAAGAATGATGATGATCATCATCATCGTCGTCGTCGTCATCATCATCTTCATCACTATCATTGTACTGAGATTGCCATTTCTTGTTGTACTGTGCTGTAAAAAAAAAACTATTCCATTTCTGACCTAGCTGAGTCCTCATCACCATCATCATCATCATCATCATGATCGTCGTCATCATCATCATAATCATCATCGTCGTCGTCGTCATCATCATCATCATCATCATCATCATCATCATCATCATCTTCATCATTATCATTGTACTAAGATTACAAGACTGATATTGCCATTTCTTGCTGTACTGTGCTGTAAAAAATACTATTCCATTTCTGACCTAGCTGAATCCTCATCACCATCATCATCATCAGCAGCAGCAGCAGCAGCAGCGGTAGTAGCAGCATTTTCATCACTATAATCGCGCTGAATCAATTTCTAGTTGTGCTATGCTGAAAGAAACACTATTCCATGTGTGCAAACTTCTCCTGTTATACAAGGATTTCCTGTCTTTGAATTTTACCCGAAAAGGAAGTTCCTTTTTTTTTTAATTTGTCAAACAAGATTTTTGTGTGTCTACTGTATTTTTCAAACACTTTAAAGACCCCGCACGTCACGTGTCAAAAGCACGGGTTTCACGTGTTTTCCCTCTTATAGCTAGTAAAGAATCTTAAGAAATCTTCCTAGCATAAGAGGGAATGTGACACGTGACGTGCGGGGTCTTTAAGATAAGCATTGGTATAAATTGTGGAAAAGACAAACTGAAATACCTTCATAAATTAATGTTTTCTTCAGCTGCAGGGGAACACTACCCCTGGACCCCAGCCTTTCAGGTGTTTTCATTTTGTGTAGTTGCACCCAAGCTATTCCATTTTCTGACCTACCTGAGCCGGGGGAGAGGGGGGAGGTGAAGGGAGTGGCTTGTTCCCCCAGCAGAAATTTGAACTCCTGGAGATCCTGAGTGTTGGTCTGCCGATAGCCACCCAGCAGCCAGTAATTGGTGGCCACCTGTAGCGAAGGACAGGACAGGACAGGACAAAACACTCACGATTCATTGAACCAGTAGACACACTGACGCACCACGATTAAGTCCCTTGGTGTTTTTTTCTGGGTAGCTGTGACCCACATACAAATGTCCCCAACTTCAAATCGAGGCTGCTGTTTAAAAAAGATGTTTCGTTTTCAGTTTGGGGGCATTTGTATGGGAGTCAAACTTGGTCAAAGCAAGATTTCTTACCAGCTATAGCACTGTCTCATAATTCGGTCTTTTGTGGTTATCTTTCCCTACTGTCTCGTCTTGAAGTCGGTTTGGGGTAGTTCCGGTTCAAAATTAGAATTAAAAAATGGAAGTTACCTAGACAACAACTATAGGGGAAGACGGGGTAAAAAGCGCATGGGCGGGTAAGAAGCCCACCCCAATTATCTCATGAAATAAAGAAAATTTCAGTCAAATTTGCCCATGAGACGAATGCTAAGACATTAACGCTCGTCTCATGGGCAAAATGAGACTGAAATTTGCTTCATTTCATGAGATAATTGGGGTGGGCTTCTTACCCGCCCATGCGCTTTTTACCCCGTCTTCCCCTATTTTGTTCTTGTCTTCAAGTCTTAGGGTATTAATGTGGTCGTATCAAGTAAACAAATAAGAACATAACTGTTTATTGTCAACGAATGTAAACGCTTTAAGAAAGAAACATGAAACATGACTTAATATTATTAAATCTACAAACTGATAACTGAGCAATTAAACACCCCTCTATTTCAATTACGGAGCAGCCATGCCGTGTTTACAGCATTTCCTAACCGGAACTGCCAACGGCTATACAACGTTGAAAACACCAGTTCTCGTCCGATCACCGAAGTTAAGCAACGTCGGGCCTGGTCAGTACTTGGATGGGTGACTGCTTGGGAACACCAGGTGCTGTTGGCATTGTTTTTCAGATTTACTCATACAACTTGTGGCGGTGCCATAGCCGATGAGGTTTAACCGAGGCGTGGTCACCGCTACAGCTATCTGTATTAATGTTAAAAAATCGGGACTTTACTGGTTTCGTACTGCCTCCGGGCATTGCCTCCAGTATTGTTCCCACCATATTTGTATTTACAAATGTCCCATATGTGTCTGATTCAGACCAAGAGGACGTAAAACACCATTTTTGTCGTCTAACCGGAACTAAGTGTCCTAACGGGCACACAACCCGTCTGTTACTTCCGTTTTCATTTCGAAACAGTGCCATAAGAGGGAAAACACGTGAAACCCGTGATTTTGACACGTGATCTGGTGGGTCTTTAAGGTCTAGCCACACTGCATGCGATTTGACCCAAATACGATGCGATTGTGACGATGTATGTGAGTCATGATTCACGTGAAATACTTCCGTCTAAAACAACTCTAGTATTTTCGTTCACTGTGCTCGTGTAGACCGCAATATATGAATCATAGTAGAATGTCCGATACAAAAATAAGAGATATTTTTATCAGATTCGTGTACGGGAGACTACAAAATAGAGTGAACATAACTAGTAGGATTTCATCATATTTATTTAGACAGTGGAATTTCATGTCAGTCATGCCCCACAAATCGGATCGTAGTGAATCGAATCGAATCGTATGCAGGGTGGCTGGTCCTTATTCTAAAAGTAGAAAAATCCGTTGGTATTTTTCACTCTCTCCCCATGTCACCCCAGGCATACGCTAATTACAAAATTAGGGGAAGACGGGGTAAAAAGCCCATGGGCGGGTAATAAGCCCATGCCAATTATCTCATGAAATAAAGCAAATTTCAGTCAAATTTGGCCATGAGACGAATGTCTCCCTATGATACGGATGGAAGGCCGCCTATTCATTAAAAACATTTGAATTAAAAATTTGAATCTCTCCTCTCTCTCTCTCTACTCTCTCTCTCTCTTCTCATCATCTCTCTCTCTCTCTCCTCTCTCATAATCGTAGTTGTACTTACGTCCAAATAGTGACTGTAGGACTGGTTAAGCCAAGGTGTGTCATAACGGTTCTTCACCACCGTTGCAAAGTTCTCCAAACTGCTGCCGTTCCAAGGCAAGCTGAAGTCGGCGTCAGAAGAGATTGCGTCATTCTGCACGTTACGCATCCCCTACTATACCAATTACGATGAGTATACATTATATATCATTTGACTTCAATGGAAAATTTGAAAACAAAAATAGAGTAAAAAGGAGAACTGTTGCAAAGTGGCAAATCGATCCAACACACACACACACACACACACACACCGTGACACACAGCACCACACACACACACACACACACACACACACACACAGAGAAACCGTCCCCAACAAAGCAAAAGCAAAAGAAAACACTTTGATGATAAATAAATAACTCGGTAAAGGTCAAGATGTGCCACCCCCCCTACCTATCTCGGTTAATCTCGGTTAATTCTATTTTTCCGTTATTGCCTTTCTTACCATACATAAAATACAGCTTTATGTATGGTAAGAAAGGCAAAAACGGAAAAATAGAATTAACCGAGAAATGCAGGGGGGGTGGCACATTTTTAACTCTTCTGATACTACTTCCAGAGCTTATGCCAGTGGTTTGTCCGTGAATAGCAACGCATATGCGCTGGAAAAAAATAGTTACTCCCCTCTTGACCTGTTGAGATGCAATGGACAATCAAGAACATCAAACAATCCGCGGATTCGCAATCGTTTGGGCGTGCGACAATTGAAAAGGAAACATCATTTTAAAGAGCAGCCTCGATTTGAAGTGCGGTCTATTTTTTACCACTCCAATCATTACATACAGTGAGTCGCTTCCCCTGGCTTTTCAATAATTTTAATCTGTAAACCAGAATGTTATCTCTGCACCATTTCGTAACTTTTTATGTATTTTGGAAAACATTTAAAACTATTTATCCTACTTATTCTCATCGAAAGAAGCACCGCATACTCGTCGTGTCTGTGTAGTGTCTGTATTACGTATGTTTATATATTTTGTACGCTTTAAAATGAAGATTCATGTGCTCTGTTCAGTATATATATTTTTCCATACCGAAGGACTGAAGAACCCTGATCGCTTCTCGGCCTTTTGGCTAAGACAGTGATTCAGGAACATAAATTTTTGTTTATACCATGGTTGGTTTGTTTGTTAGCCCGTCGTACATGGCGAAAGCCGATACGCGACGTTAAACTGAACTTCCATCCCAATGACTGTAGATATGACAACTGAAATGTTACTTTATGCCCAAGTATTTTTTTCTTTCTGTACTTTTCTTTCTCTTTTACAATATGTGCGACAATTTTGGACCTACAGACCGACGCGACCGACAGACCGACAGACCGACCGACCGACAGACCGACAAAGTGAGTTATAGGGCCACAAACAAAAACTACATGGTGCTCGAATAGTTAAATCAGAAATCTCCATCCAGGCATTATTCTGCTTCATGTGATGACATCAGAGTCATCTTCGATCTCGTATGTATTACGTAAGTAGGACTATAAGAGGCAATGTAGGTGGCTAACATCGGGGCATCAAACGTAGGGAAAACATGGAACAGAGATCTAAGGTAAGGGAGAAAAGGGAAATGAGAGAGAGAGAGAGAGAGAGAGAGAGAGAGAGAGAGAGAGAGAGAGAGAGATGGGGGGAGAGGAGAGAGAGAGAGAGAGAGAGAGAGAGGAGAGAGAGAGAGAGAGAATGAATGAATAACATTTTCTTTATTGAGATATAATAGATTAAGCAACATTGTTTTTTTCCATCCAGTCCTCATGCAGAAAAATAGAAAACGAAGAAAAGAACCAAAACATAAATACAAAAAACAACCAAAAGAAAACAAATGAGTGAAGAAAATACAATCCTAAACAGAGAGAGAGAGAAGAGAGATTGAGAGAGAGAGAGAGAGAGAGAGAGAGAGAGAGAGAGAGAGAGAGAGAGAAGCAGAGAGAGAGGAGAGAGAAGAGAGAGAGAGAGACAGAGAGAGAGAAAGAAGGAAAACAGAAAGAGCGAAAGAGGCGAAATAGTCATCCTGACATGGGGGTGTGGGGGTGGGGGGATGAAAAAAAGAAACGAGGCAAAATGCAAACACCAGGGTTCCAGTATACACATTCACATTACAGGATCTCTAATAAAAGGGGAGACAGTAGAGAGAAGAGAGAGACCGACACAGTAGATAGACAGAGAGCGACAGAGAGAGATAGAAAAAAGTATATTTATTGTACAGCGTGAGAATAATTAGCACAGGCGTGTCAACGTATTAACTAGGGGGGAGAGAGAGAGAGGAGAGAGATAGGAGAGAGAGAGGAGAGAGAGAGAGAAGAGAAAGGGAGAGAGATGAGAGAGAGAGAGAGAGAGAGAGCGCGCAAAGAGGAGGGATATTTTTTTTTATGTAGCAGCTGCACAGGCGAAGAGGGGGGGGGGGGGGCAGGGGTTTTTAAGGGGAGAGAGGGGGGAGGGGGGGGGTTAATCGTTAAATAGAATGTGTGTTCGTTGTGTTGTGTGTGTGTCTTGTTTGTGTGTGCGTGGGTGTGTGTGCGTGTGCGTGAGTGTGCGTGCGCATAAGTGCCCTGATAGAGTGCGTAGCCTACATGCATGTGTGCAAGCATGCCCGTGCGTGTTAGTAGTCCTTCAGCCAGCCCCTCAAATCAAGGGTGTCGGTACCACTCATAGTGGCAAGTGTTATCATATATTTTTTGGAATCGTCTATGTCCCTAGATGTTAGAAAATCATGATAATGTTGTTAATGTGGCAGCTTTCTGTCTGTTATCACGTGATTTATAACCCCACCCTAACGCGTCGAGAACACGCACCGTGATCAAGCTCTGTTCTCCCAGAACCTAAACTATTGAAGATAGAAAGACCGTTATTGAACAAAATTGAACAAAAAAGATGTATAATAGCATGCTAAACAACTGTTGTTCTTATAAGTATATCAAATTATTGTTTGTTCGTGAAATGTAGTGCCGTTTTGAGGATTTCGTGACAAGCTGGTATATAGCTGGTATGCCATACCTTCAGAAAGTTATTTAAGTTTCATCCACGAATCACAGATTTTTGGCTTTCCCTGTAGCTACGTCACGTCTGATTTGGAATTCTTCTATTTCTTGGTCCGGAAGTTGAACATGACTTCACAGAATTTCTGTTGGATTCATCAATCATAAACACTCACAGAAAGCAAGTAACTAAACTCAGTCAATCACAAATCAATCAATCGCGACTTTGCATGCAATTGGATCATATATATTAATAGGCTAATAATGAAAATAATATAGGGAAGACTGGGTATAAAAGCGCATTGGGCGGTAAGAAGCCCACCCCAATTTATTTTCTGACATGAGCAATGTTTAGTCTCATTTTGCCCATGAGACGACGTTAATGTCTAGCATTCGTACCTCTGGTCAAATTTGACTGAATGTTCTTTATTTCATTAGATAATTGGGGTGGGCTTCTTACCCTCCCATCGCTTTTTTACCCGTCTTCCCCTATGCGGCGCTCATCCTAACGCGATGTCAGTTCCCCTGGCTTTTCAATAATTTGTATCTTAAACTCAGAAAACTTTTTGTGGTAAGAATTCAATGATATGAAACATCAAATCAAGTATAAATGGTACCAAGCAGATGCTAATTTGCGGTATTTGGTATTATTCAAGTCACAGAGACTTATCCTCTAAAATTCGGGCTGTCTCTCCCTGGAGAGAGCGTCGCACGAGCGCAGCTACGACCCATTTGTTTGTGGGGGTTTTTTTGGGGGCAGGGTGAGGAGTGTGTATTGGCAGACTTGTCCAAACTAGCTTCAATTTGCCATACCAGGCAGCGGGATTTATCCCTGCTCTTACCGACTCAACTGCCGTGGGATTTTTACGTGGTAAAGCGCACGTCGACTTAGCTTTAAGTCCCCCCATCCGAAGTACTCGTCGCCGCTCAGTTTGTTTTCCCGTCGAACTAGAAAGGAAAGGGCGAGCCGGGGGGAATGTGACCCGGGTCACTCACGTTTGCAGTCCGCGCATTACATTTGTCAGGGCGAACGTCTTAACCATCCTGCCACCTTTCTCCTGAAGCGTCAAACTATACAGGTCCTTGTGATCCAAGTGCTGCCAATCCCCTTTGGGGCCTTTACTGGGGCAACGGGGTAAAAAGCCCATGGGCGGGGAAGAGTCCATGTCATTTATCTCATGAATAAAGCCAAGTTCAGTCACATTATTGCCCATGAATTAGTGTTAAATGTTTAGCATTCGTCTCATGGTGCAAATTTGACTGAAAGGTTTTGCATTTCATGAGATAATTGCATGGGCTTCTACCCACGCCATGCTTTTTACCCATCTTCCTCACTACTACTAGGCCAACTAATTACACGATCAGTCAAAGCCTATTGCGAGGGTGGTTGAATGGGATCGGTGCGAGCGCGTGTACGTGCATGCGCACACGGTGGCGTGTGTGGTGTGTGTGTGTGTTGTGTGTGTGCGCGTGTGTGTGCGTGTGTGCGTGCGTGTGCGTGTGCGTGCGTGCGTGCGCGTATGCGTTGTGCGCGGGGTGCCGTGCGTGGTGTGGGGACTTTTGCTTCTCTATTAGTGTGTGTGTTTGCGCAATACCGTACTCATGATCCATGAACTTTGATTTCACCTTGCAAATTTTGTTTCTTTCTTATAATATTGGTAATATTGTTTCAAATTTTGGTGGTTATGACACAGGCTTTGTTTAATGATATTATGTTATGTATATTTGATTTGACTGTTGGAGTCTTTATGTGTATAATGTTAACTTGTTGTGTTTTTATTGGCTATGTAAGCGCTGTGACTCCCTGCTCAATGGGTTTAGTCTGGTTATAGTTACTCTGTTATAGTCCCCGCTCAACAGCTATGTTATCTCAGGAATGTCACCGCAAAAAAAGTTCTAATCCACGTATATTCAAAACACATATCCATAGAATCTTAACAACGTACAAAACCTGAAACCAAAATGTAGTACAAATTTCATACAATGACAACTTCCATTATTATACCCTATAGCACATAAGTCCACACCGTGCTGAAACGTGGACCACGCTTACTCTCATATTATCGATCCAGGTATAAAAAAACGTAAAAAGGGATAACAAATACATGCTAGTAAGTTAAAATGCTCAAAGGCTGATATAATCAAATATGCATGCATAATGGAACAACAGGTGCCCACTGAAGTGCGCATTTATCACGCGTGGACGCCAGTGTAACAATAAAATAAACACACCTAGGCATTGGAAAAAGAAACGTAGAAGGGTTTTATTATGTAGCAGCCTCGCGTCGCCCACTGTCGCTACTGCTGCACTTTCCATGAATTTTACTACATTTCAGTCACTAGATCCATTAATCGCTCTGCGCATTGCTTTAAAAAAAATTTATATCAAAATAATGTTTTTTGTTTTGTGTGGATTTGGTGTGTTTTTTTTTTAATGAATTTGTGAATAGGTATAGTTTCCGCCGTGATGACCCTCGCGGTTCGCGATCCGTCAGATGTTTGGAAATGGGTGGTCGCTTCACGGCTTGGTTACACTTCCTTATGCTTCTATCACATCTAAAACTAGTAGAGGGTTTTCCTTGATAAATTGACATTACGATGATATAGATTTTATACCTACCTCATTACATTTCCCCAGTTTTGAAACGGTAAATAGAAACTTTTCAAAAGTCGATTTTACTTCGCAACATACGCTACCCCCCCCTCCCACCCCCCTCCCCCCCCCCTCCCCCCCCCCCTGCCCCCCCCCCTGTTCTGGAGTCATTAAGAAGCTCTGTTTCCGCTCTTTAATGGTGCACGTCGACTGTGTTGATGAGTCATTGAGCAGGGAGTAACCTCTCTGTAAAATGACGGTCACCATTGGTTTGATTCGCAGTTCACAGTGACCATATTTGTGTCTGCTTCTTCTTCTTCTTCTTCTCTTTTGGGCCCACGATCATTAATTGGATCATTCTGGCACCTTAGGGAAAACAAAAGACTGAAAAGGGGGGGTGGGGGGTTCCTCTAATACTGGGCCCAAGCTGCTGCATTGACATAGAGGGGGTTCAGGGTTTAGTGACACAGCAGCTCGCTCCCGCTGCTCGGGTCTGAGCGTGATGCTGCCGAGGAGAATGGGCACGAAACTGGTGCCCAGTCGATGTTTGAAGCGAATACGAGCTATTTTAGATAAGTAAAACCTGTTTTTAGAACTATGGAATGCGAAGAAGTAAAGTTTCTGTGAATTGATTAAGCAATAGAGTACCTCTTTTCAAGTATTTTGATCGTTTAAAACATCTTTTTACTAGCAGTTGTGTATCGTGTGTTCAGTGCTCATGTCGGACTTCGCCTCGCGATGTGCACACGGTCACTTCGATTCGATGTTTCTTTAATATTGCACATATTAATTACACTAAGTACACATCATCCGGCATTATGATTGTTTTAAAAAAGCACAGTATTTAATTTGCGAAGATTTGTGTTTGTCTGAGGCTGTAGATTAATGTGGAAAAAAATAAGTTGCTTTGCAAATGGGACATACCATAGCCCGACACACCTGGTCTGAGTACACATGCAGATTGCAAATCTAATTTTTTAAAAATATTTCAACACATTTACGTTTTACTTAGGCTAGCCTTTATTTTGGCAACCCCCTATGCACACATCTTTAAAATCAGGTGCTTGTTTACCAGTGCTCTTACGTTTCAGTTGCTATGCCACATTACACAGTTATATCTATATTATATATGCTAACTGATACTTGAAATTGATTTAATTGATAAAGAAATTTACCACACACCTTTAATGAAATGGAAAAATGTAGCTTGTACTTAACAGTCGCAGATATCTTTCATGCATAAGTTTGTGTGTGCCACTATGTGTGTGGTGGGATTTATGAAGACAAATGTAGAGCGCTTATAAGCGCTTTACAAAATTTTCACTAAAATGAAAATTTACAATAATAATCCTTTACATATGTGCACAACATTCTCAACTTCACCCCCCACTTCGGCCCTCTGCCATCTCGCATCATCGAACACGAACCATTTAAATATGAAACATGAACTACTACGCCTAACAATAACTTAAACTATGAACAAGCACCATGGTATTCAGCCGCATTTAAAATTTACAAAATCATTCACGACGCGCCCCCCCCCCCCCCCCCCCCCAACTCAAACCACAGGAGACAATACACAAACACAATCATGCTTATGCTGGCCATTTTAAAAACATAACCCCCAACCCACCACAATTTAGGCATGCATGTTCTCGAACACACTATACGTGCGCACACATGTGGGGTCTGACAGATCAGCATATCTTCACGTGACGCTAATCGACGCGGTACAAGAAAATATACTTTGAATAAGTCACAAACGTTGGCATAAATGGTGTCCCTGCATTCTGTACATATTTTTTTTTCCTATTCAAACATATTCAGTACACTTGACATCAACAAATAGTAAAGATAGAAAGCATATAGTTGGGGCGGGCGTGGGGGGTGGGGGAAAGGGGGTATGTGAACATAAACTTCAAACATAGTCAAGCGCATCTTGTTTGTAGCTTTTGATTTGCGGAGAGAGCACTTTATTTTTTTATCACATAATTCTTAACCATGAAATGATTTTAAATGATTGCCTTTTTGAAAAGGTTTTCATAATTTTTGCCATGTGCCTCCTTTGACACGATAAGCCATGTTTCGACATCATATATTTTTAAAGTATGCAATCTAACCAGCTGAAAAAACATGCCTAAACTTATATGTCAATGTAACTAAGACTCCAGTA
>JAGGCT020004209.1:81499-103999 GCA_017654935.2 Phymorhynchus buccinoides
TCGTTTGGCATATTCAATCATTAAATGGTCTTCGTAATAAAGGAAACGCTGACTCTGTTGTTTTCAATTACTATTCTAACAGAGGGTTGAAATCTCGCTCCATAACCTAACGCATTCGTCTCGAGTCTGTGCGGAGGTCATCCCTTGATCGATTCCTAAACTGTATAATAGACCGCGTGTGGCTGACATGAACGTAACTGGATTGATCACGTGGCCTTTGCTCAAAGGCGTACATTAAACTGTTCTTGTTGCGTTGAGGCTTAATCTCTGTGCCAAACTTGAGCAATATTATCAAAATGAGGGTCGAACATTGATCAAGGAAACGTAACGTGCATCGAAAAACCGCGAGGACTGAAAAGGCCGGGTAGCACGGCCTGCTGGCGTGACCCGACAGTACTTTGGTAGTCTTTTACCTTCATCCCACATGTCCTCTATAGTTGGATGATTTGTAGGTTTGCTTTAGTGAGATGTTGCTCCCCTTTTCCAGCATCGTCAACAATAATAGGCTGGCACCTGAACGTTTTAGTCTGGATGCGAACTGTCCCTCGTTCGTGTAAGATCCTGCACAAAGACAACACAAACCTTTTCGTAACTGTCACCGTTGTCATGGAGGGTATGTTGTTGTGGTGTTTTTTTTTACATAAGGAGAGACAGTTTTTTAAAGTGTACAGTATTCAATTAATTATCAAATAATTATTTTGATCGTCCCTGGTTTAAAAGTACATTTTTGCCTAGTTTTTATCTCAAAACAGTTTTGAACGAAAAACAGGAAGGCCTGCTAATACAATACTGCGGAAACTTTAAAGATATACAAAGAAATAAATTAAACAAAACACCGCCACACAAAACAATCACCACAAAACACACAAATGGAAGTCCGTCTACAGTCCATGTAATGTCATCAATGACTGAAAGTGTATTTAGTTTCAAATAAGCATAGATGATGTGAAAGGTACATAACTGTTAGTTCTGTTAACTGCCCGTTTTGGTCCAACCAAAACGGCGGATTGTTAGAAGCCGCCGTTTTTCCAAAAAAAATTCAAATTCCGCCGTTTTTGTCTATAACACCAACGGCGAGTTTTACTCCGCGTTTTGTCAAATTTTTCTATTATGATTTTGGACAAAACGGCGGTTCAACATCCGCCGTTTTGTCTGATAGACAAAACGGGCGGGTTGGGACAAAACTGCGCCCTTTTTGACCGCGTTTTGTCCAAATGAAAGTTGGAGTTATAAAAACTCATTCTTGACAAGTCTCTTTTTTTTATAATCTTTGTTAAATAAAATGAATACAAGCTGACCATGACACTGGTCACTTTGGCCTAATTTACCATTTGAATGCTAAATTAGTGTATTATGAGATCATATGAACAATTTGTTGATGTGGTTGACCAGTGTTCAGTGTCATGACCATGGTCCCGGTTTGGCCTATTTTCACTGTTTAACTGCAAATTAGTGAATAAGGAGTTCAAATGAACAATTTTGTAATGTGGTTGACTAGTGTCAGTGCACTGACCAGTGGTCACTTTGGACAAAACGGGCGGTTACCAGTCCCTCCTTCCTGTCTCTTCCGCCACCTTCCAACCCCTACCCCTCTCTCACGCATTATCACCTTCAATACTCTCCCTTTTCCTATTCCCCCAAACACACCACAGTCACCCACGATCCTTGATTCAATCTGCCGCGCCAGCCAAGTCCTCTCTTTTCAGCCAGACAGACTCTCTCAGATCCAGAGCACGGTGCTGAATTCGATAGGGAATAGATCCGAAAGGCTACAACCTCATGCAGAAGACACTGTCACGAACGCAAGTGGATTCCTAAGTCACTCCGGTAAGCAAGCACGACAAATATATCTTGTTGCAGCTTTGAAGGCAACATGTCAGATGATTGTACATTGAGAGAGAAACACCCCAAACGTGCTGTAGAATCAGATACACATATTAGCCCATTCTGTTTGGGAGCTTCTTTCCAAAATTATTATTTTCATAAGTGTAAAAACAGAGGAAGAATTCTTCTCTCTCTACCAATATGTCCACCTGCGTAACCGGCCAGTACTGACTGTATTCTTCACACATTTCAATAATAAATTAAAAAAGCACTCCCAAGTTTGTATTCACATTCATTGAGGCACCTCCCTATTATTTGTGATGAATTTGTTTATGTCCAACGTATGCGTGTATTCTTAAATTGTTGCAATTTTATATGTTTACATTTTATCGTTGCCTTGATTGTTGTCAGTTTCCAGTTGATAGGTAGCTATATGCACCCAAAACATGTCCTATTAGTTTGATTTAGTGCACTAGCTGCACACACTCAAAAGTTGATAGCACTAAATCACCACCAATTTAGAAGGGGGTATTATATTGTTAAGCATATTGAACATACCATCAACATTTTTGTTTTTGTTTTTTGTAGAGCAGACCGCACTTACCAAAAGCACAAGATCGGTCGTTGGCGACAGCTGTACGAAATTTGAGAGGTTCTCTCCGATTTTTGAGACGACGAAGACGTTCTTCCCATGATTCCAGCTGCAACAGTTTTTCCTCGATCCACTAGATTCACATTATGATATCAGATTTCAATTAAAAGAAAATACATACACAGCGCACTTAGGTTCGAACTTCATTTCCTTACTGAATGATATTCGCTCGCGAAATGGTACGTGTCAGAAGAATTAATGTTCAAGTTCCAGTGCAAATTTGATTATTCAATGATGCTAGACACTATGGTGTAAGTACTTCTTTATCAATAGTTACAAGACTGGTAATACAGTGAATTGTTTAGGGTCCCGTATTTGGCCTGGCTGTAACTGGCGAATTGATCATTACAATCGGACGCTCATCGCTTATATTATAACGTTTATTTTCGCAACACAAATGCGGCACAATCGCGTCTGATCTTTCTTCACTGTTTGAAAAACCCAAGACTGTGGCTACATCAGAAATACTTGCCGGGGTCTGTTTATTATACACACAACGTACACAGCAAACGCTAATGATGAATACATGTAGCGTGACCGCCTGATACAAATCCTAGAGTCAACTGACGTTCCGACTATCGACCTTCTGGCTTGAAGTTAAGTGGGGCGGAATGTTGGTTACGCTTAGACTGTTGCTTTTAAGTAGCTTCGTCTTCCTTCACCCTTTCACCGCCCTCCCTATTTCAGCTAAAAATGTCTATTAAGTTTACCTGGGTAGAGCACAAACTCCTCGCAGTATTAGTGTATTCTCTGTGACATAATATAAATAAGGTCTATCCTTACTTCCGAAAGCTGAATACAATAGGGTCTTTGGATAATAACCCCAATTGGAATGCCCTTTTTAGTGAAATAGGTGTTAACTCACTGTGGTGATAAATTCGACTTTGGCGGTGAAAGGGTTACAAGTCTGTGTACCGTAACATTATTCACGTGATATTATATTTCCCCATGGCACCACAGTGATAGCCCCTCTTAATATGACTTACAGCTCACCTGTGTTTGCCATGGCGAATAGAAACTCTCACGTAAGTTTTCGGTACACGTTACCATTATTCACGGATATTTTTCTATTTCCCCAGGTACACAGTTAGCTTAGATTATCCAAACAGCGCATATCCATATTACGCGTTTTTATAGCCCATATATGCGCGTTTTTTTGATGGCCCCATATGGCGCTGTGTTCTAGTCTATTAGTATTAGCAGATATTCGCAGATTCTCGTATCCATGCGCGTGTCCACGTTCACCGCATCGCCAGCGTTGTGGAAATAACATTACTCACGTCATGCAAACACGTTTTTTCTTGGTTGGGTTAGGTAGGGATTTAACACTTATTCTGTGACTGAACCGCTGCCTCGCCTATTCTCCGTGCAGGCCCCACCTGCCGCGGCACTCTTCATAGAAATTGGGTGGTTTGTAACAAACGCGTTTACGAAGCTGAATGATGTCTTTTTGCCAACCACTTTTGTATACTTACTGAAAAAGGCTGCTGAATTCGTCTGTGTACTTTTTAAGTTCATAGGGATAATGCTTTTTACATGCCGACTTGAAAAATTGGAAAAAAACGGGGGAAAACGACCACCCCCTGCCGTCACCCCTACCACGACCAACACTCTCAGTCTCTGACTTGTAACTAGTAGAGCACTGACACACTACTTCGTTTCATGTTCCTCCTCCTACTTTCATCACTTTCTGAGTCAGAAAACGAGTATTTGGTTGTTATCATCAGTTTTCATACAAATTCCAGAAGGTGGAGAAACCTCCTCTCTCGTTAGAACGCGATGGTTTGCATTTTCGTTTGTATTGCGTCAAATCGGCGATTGAACACAAAGAAATGGAAGATACGGAAGTGTGCTTAAAGGGAACTACTCGCGAAAGTAGGAAAACTCATGTCCCATATGTGCCTACCCGGGTCCGAGAGGACGTAAACACAAATTCATTCAAGTAAGGAAAACTGTGGTCAAGAGGTTTTGCATGAGCTTTCTAACCTTCTACCGATTGGGCGACTTTAAACGCAGCCCGCAGTGGGTGATGTGCTACTGTAAAAAATAACTTTAAATAACATCATATTGGAACGTTTATAAAATATCTGGAGAACTAGTCCAACTATTGTTACCACAATTACTAACTTTTATAACAAACATTAAACATATGCATATCAAAGATACAGGATCCCTAAATAGAGAATTAATATGCTCTTTTTTGTATATACAAACTTTTTAAAATGTGATATTGCCCAGACTCAGCACATACTTTTTTGTGGAAGCCTAGTCCAGAGGGTCCGATATTTCCTTTTCGAAAACTAGTTTTAGGGATCCTCACTCTATAATCCTAAATACACTTTCATTCGTAAATATTTAAACATACGATAAGTATATGGTCTTAAAACCACAATTTAGGCTTAATGTAGCCAATCATCGGGATTTTAACATTTTTACCTTGTAATAAAGAATATTCTGTAGGCCTACTATTGTTTATATCTAAGACCTTTCTTCGCTTTAAAAAACCTAAAAAATTGTTTTAAAAAAAGGTGTCCTGGAAATTTGATAGCTCGGGGAGTCAATATCAGGCATTTTAATACAAACATTTAAAACAATGTAGTACAGTAAATTGAGTTTAACGTCCCTCTCGACCATAAAGGGCACATATGGTACATTTTGTTATTTAACTTTGTTTGGGGGAACAGGACTAAACTAAAAAAACGTTTACAGGGACGTGGACATACTTGAAGAATTTAGGGAGATTCTTTTAAAAGCGCAAGTTTTTTATGGATTTAATCTGACGAAGTTTTTTGGATTTCTAAAAGATAGTTAGTAGTGCCGGGTAACACTTGTTAAAATTTAGGTAAAGTTTTAAAAAATTTTGTTATGATTAAAAGTCTTTTGATATTTAGCCTTTTGTGACCCAACCGAAACCTTAAACTCCCCCCGGGATTAAAATTTAAGGGCTACAAATGTTAAAAGAAGTTCATACTTCTGTTTTAATAATAAAAAAAACAATATTGGCCCTTATTTATTTTTAAAAGTGCTTATATACATACATTTGTTCACTTATTTACAAGACATAGTGGATAAAAAAGATAGTTTACAAAAAATGTAAGTGTCCTACCGGGGGAAGATACATCCACCCCCGGGACTTCCCTATAAATTAGGGGGAAAATGTACATCGCGGACCTAAAAATATTATTGTGTCCTACCAGGGGAAGATATCTCTGCCCCCGGGACTTCCCTTTACAGGGGAAAACTTACATCTCGGACTTGTTATTTTTTTTTAAATGTTAAGCTATTATAATGTGGTATAAAAAAATTATTTAAATGTTTTTATTTAATAACCGAAGAGAGGCTCTTTTGTGTAACTTGACATTATTCGAGTTTATGATGTAAGGCACCATGATAAGTTCAAATGGTGGTATTTGGAATAGGCTTTCAACCAATCAATGAGACGTCAACCAAAGTCTCCTCCCCTCCTAAAAGGGGAGGTATTCATGTTAAAAGATTTGAGTGGTTGGATCCACCATAGTGAGTAATAATGATTAAAAGGATGAAGTAATAAAAATGATCTATATCAGGGTATATGTAATGTCATAGAATAGCTTGTTAAAAGTTACGATAAAAATTATGGAGGTAGTTTGCAATATATTTCAGTAGACGTTGGTATATGGTGTATATGGTATATGGTATTGTGAGATATTGTTTGTTGTGTAAAAAGTAATGTGTACGCGCGCACCCGAAGTATGTGAGCAATCGCGAGGGAGGTCCAACTGGCCGACTAGCGATCAGGAGACGGTCATATTTATGAAAATGTGGAATGTAAGACTATTATGGTGGAAAACGGCGGTGGCTATTTTCCTGTACGATGTTAGGTTGTTCCACCGTTACCCAAGGGGGATAGCTACAAAGTCTCCCCCGCCCCTGATCCAACAATGGAGCTCAGTTATCTTCATGTAAGTAATACAAAATTTATTTTTGTGGCACGGGAGCCCAGGCAAAACGGGATTTAAAAAGTATCTGTAGATGAGGAGGAGGTGGTTAACAATTCTTACTTGATCGAGGTGGAGGGAGGGAGGGAGAGGGACCCCTCCTCCTCCTACTCGAGCAGAGGAAAGGCGTCGCTTGAGTGGTCCCTAGCAGGGAGGGGAGCACCAGCGAAAAAAGCATGACGACTATGAAAGAGGCCTCCGGTGCACGCGCCGGACACCCGCCCACTGGGGGAGGGAGTTAAAAAAGGGTGGGCTCAAAAGGAGCCACTTCAGCAACACGTGCGCATACTTAAGTAAAAAGGGGAGGGGGGAGAGGGGGACAGGAGTGTGGGCGGGTGTCCAGCCCGCGGCCCGGAGGGACTCCACCCCCACCATTACTTAATTGAAGTTTGTTGTTTGTTTATTTATTTGTTAAAAGTGCTGTTTAAATGAGGAGTTGTGTATGGCTTCAGCTAGCCACACAAGGGGGGACCATTCCTTATCACCTTTGGTTAATATGGCTTTTTGGGTGAATGGAATGTTAACAGATTTTAATTTTAGTCGCAGTTCGTTAAGTTCCTTTTGAATGTATGTACAGGATTGAAAGAGGTGATCGAAATTTAGAATGTTTTGGCATTCACAAATATTGTTCTTGAATTTATTGTAGAACGCTTTAGTTCTTATACGAAAGATTAGTCGTTGTATATGACGTGGTACTGTAAGGAACAGTCCCCCCTGTACTATATTGTGATCCCAGGAATGGGCTTTGGCGTAAGTTTCCAGTTCCTTGGCCCACTCCTGGAAGGATACTAATTTTAGTAAGGTTTTGGCTTCGCCAGTAGATAGGCCTATGTCCTGTATAATACCGGACCGATGGGAGGCCGCCAGTTTGGCCTCGTGGTCGGCCAGGTCGTTGCCAATAAGACCACAGTGGGATGGGATCCATGCTAGCGTAACGTCTGTGCCTTTGCGATGGAGTTGGTGAATTAAGTTTTTAATTTCGTTTTTGATTTCAAGTCGGTTATTGTTGTATCCCTGTAATGCTTTGATGGAAGAGAGTGAATCTGAATAAATAACCATCTTAAGCGGAGCGTTGGGAAGATAATTTATGTAAGAAAGGGCTTCTAGAATGGCCCAGAGTTCGGCTGAAAAAATTGAAATGTGTTTATTTAATTCAAAAGCTTTGATTTTTTTTAATTTGGGAATAGTAAATGCACATCCAATTTGGTTGGCGCTTAGTTTGGAACCGTCTGTGTAGATGCTCAGTGCATGTCTGAGGTTATAATTTTTTTTCTTTAGCAGCAATAGTGAGACGGTTAATGTCCTCTTCTTTGTTGCATAGTTGGTGAAGGGAGATATCGTAATCGGGGGGGTCCCAGTCCCACTGTGGCACTATGTGTTTGGTGTCAAAAACAATGTCATTCATCAAAAGGTCAGACCTTTCGAACAACTCCTTAGAGAAGCCGTAAATATTAATGTATTTACGGACTGATCTTTTTGATGTGGCGAAATATGGGTCTGAAAATTGGGTGAAAAAGTCTTCTTTAGTAAAATTGCGTGTGCTGTGAATTCTGGTTAAAAAGGTAGCACAATTTAATTTTATGAGATGATTTAAGGGGAGCCAGCCTATGTCTCTGTAAATCAAATGATTGACAGCAGAAAAGGGCAGGCCCAGGGCAGTCTTTAAGGCTTTTAACTCCAAAGCTGCAAGTTGATTTAAATTAGATTTGGTTAGGTTATAAAAAGTTTCCATGCCGTATTTTAATCGGCTGCGGACTAGGGCGCGAACCAAAAAGATTAAAAACTTAGGGTCCCGAGCCCATTTCTGTTGGGAAATGACTTTAATAAAGTTTAATGCTTTGGTAGCTTTATTTATTAAGTGTGTAGTATGTGAAGTCCAAGACAGATTACGTGTCAAAATGACCCCTAGGAACTTAACCTGGGAAGGGGGTCTTTTAACTTGACCAAGAATATTGATCTTATAGTCTTCGTTTTTGTCCTGTCTGTTAGAGAAAACCATAAAATCACATTTCTGTGATGATAGGGCAAAGCCATTACAGGTTAAGTAGTGAATAACAAAATTTGTGTTATGCTGGTGAGCACCAAGTTCTGGGGTAAGGGTTAGTTTAATCCCGCGTGCAGTTGGAAAAGACCATATGGCTATATCGTCTGCGAACATGGAGATACGACAGCCTTCAAATTTCAATTTAGAGATGTCGTGAAGCATTATGTTGAATAGGATTGGAGCAATAATGCTACCCTGGGGCACTCCCATATCCATGTAATGTCTGGTCGAGAGAGAGAGTGGCCCACCCTGACCTTAAAGCTTCTATCTTGAAGAAATGAATATATGAAATTGTAAGTGTTGCCCTCAATACCGAGCCTGCTGATTTTTTCTAAGAGCCTCCCATGCCAGACGGAGTCATACGCCCCTTTAATGTAAAAAAAGGTGGCGAAGACTTTCCTATGCCTGGCGAGTGCTTTTCTGACATGGGAGGTAAGCCTTACTACTTGTTCCATGCAGGACCTATTCCTTCTAAAAACCTGCCTGGAAGGTGGGGATGATATTATGTTTTTCGAGAAAATGTTCTAGTCTGTTTTTTACGATTCTTTCGTAAAGTTTACCAGTATGAGGGGTGAGGGAGATGGGGCGATAGCTTTTTGGATCCCTAGCCGGTTTTCCTGGCTTAAGAATCCCTATCACCTGTGCCTCTTTCCAAGCTTGGGGCACAATCCCCCCCTCCCAACATCTGGAATAGTAATGTAATAAAATTTAAAGAAAAGATGGGGGCAGTTTTTTTAATATTTTGTAGGAGATGGGATCATCTCCTGTAGCTTTATTGACTTTTCTAATCTGATTAAGGGCTCCAGCAATTTCGGTCATATTGAGGGGTGAGTTGATGTAGTGAGAATTATTGTTATTTTTTGGGGCTGAGTTGCGTCTGTTTTGTTCTTCCATTGATAGATATTTGGTTTGGCTTGCCTGAGCAAAAGTATCGGCAAAAACCTCTGCTGTTTCTAAGTTAGTGGAAGTTAATATATCGTCCCTGGTTACTCTGGGCTCCCGTACTCTGCCATTGTTATTGATTTTGTTTACTTTCTTCCAGGCTTTGCCCAGGTCCTTATAATCAACTACATCGTCTTTATAAAAAAAACCTCTCTTTTAGCTAAGTTGATGGCATCTTCACATTCTTTTTCTGCTTTTCGTTTTAGGATATGATTAGGCGGGATTGGATGGCTATCAAAATAGTTACAGGCATGTTTCTTTTTTTGAATTATGTTTTTGACTTGGTCATTCCACCAAGGTTTAGGGGTTGGACGGTTTTGGTTTATTGTTGCTTTTATTGGGATGGATAACTGGCAGGCTTGTAAAATTGTTTGTCTTATTTGTTCATAATGGGTATCAGGGTCTGGGTGAAAGATGTTTTCTTTGGAATATTTGCTTAGGATTGACTGGAATAAAGTCCAGTTTGCTTTTTCGAAATTAAAATGGTGTTGTTGTTGGGGAGGAGTAGAGGTTGGAATTTGAGCTTGAAACGTTATAGAAATAGGTTTGTGATCAGATAATAAGGTATCTGACATAGGGTACCATTCATGGTTTGGTACAAGGTCAGGACTTACTAAAGTGAGATCAATTGCGGTGGGTTTGTGATGGGCTGAATCTGGGTACCTTGTGGAAGAGCCATCGTTTAAAAGAATTAGGTGATAATTATTGATTTTCTGTAGCAACTTCACTCCTCCGCCACTGGGAAATGAACTAAATAACTCCCAGGTAGGGTGATGCGCGTTGAAACCCCCCACCACGACCCAAGAGGTTGAGTCCGGCAGGGAGGAAAGCCAATCTGAAGTGTTATAGCTTTTGGGGTAGTAGATGTTGACTATATTGGTAAGTTTGCCATTAATCTTGGTCTGAATAGTATTTGAATAACGAATACCAGTAATGTTAGGTTCAGGACTTGGTACTTGATTATGTTGAATTGACAGGTGAACGTAAGTGGCTGTGTAAACCTTATGTTCCCTGTCGCTTGCTGAAGGGGGGTAATGGTACCCTTGAATACGTGGTAATTTAGAATATTTAGTGTTGAGATATTGTAGACATAAAAGGTGATACATGGCAGGTGCAGTTGACAAAAAGTAAATGAGATGGTCGCCGGTTTTTTCGATGGAACGACAGTTCCACTGTAGAACGTTCAGCGCGCCTGTTAACAGTAAAGGGGGTTAGTTGAACTGGGGTTACTTATATTTATAACTAAATATAAGAAAAGTGCTGTCGTTAGGGCTAAGGGATGGATTTTTTGGAGGAGTTGGATCCAGATCTATATTTGATCCTGTAACCCTCCCCTCCAACAGAAGAGCTACAGGCCAGCTCGGCAAGCCTCATTAAGTTACTTTTAGGGCCTATTGGGGTCTGGCGACCGGAGGAGGGAAACAGGGAGACAAGTCCCTCCGGTAGTAGAGTGGGGTTTTGGGTAGTGCGAGCTTTCGCAACTTGAGTGAGCACTTGAGTAATGAAGGTTTCTGCCACTGTCTGGTTTTTGTTTTGTTTGATATTCAAATTTATGTTTTCTATTTCAATTAAGGAAGGAGTTTGTTTGTCTGCAGAAGCAGTTGTGTCTGTTTGTATGTTGGTCTGTGTATTGGTCATTTTGTCTGTAAAGTTGGTAATCAGTTTGTTCATGTGTGTGGTCAGTTCTGTCATCAGGGAGGTAGTGTGTTTTTGTAGTTGTAGAATTAACTGTTCTGTTTTCCGTTCTGAATTTTGTTTTATTATTTTGTATTTTGCTGCTGCTATTTTAAGTGCTCTGGCTTGACCGCTGAGGCTTCTTTTTCGGGTTTTAGATTGTGGAAGTGAGAAGTTATTCTTGGGTTGAGTATGGATGTTACTAGTGGTTTCACTATGACCTTGGTCTGGTGCTACAGCTGTATTTTGAACTATGACTTTATGATTGAGATTTTTCGATTGGTTTTGGCTGTTTGTGTTCCCGTTTTTAACAGCGTTAGCGTATGAGGGGATTGTTCTGTCCTCCGGTCGCCAGGAAGAATCAACTTCGGGGGAGGGAGAAGGTGGGGAATTTTGTTTGAGGGCTAGATCGGACTCCTGGGCCAATTTGGCCCGGCATATGGCCTCGGAGTAAGGGATGAATGTTTCTGCCCTGATCCGATTAGCTTTGAGCCTGAGTTTGAATTGCGGACATCCGCCATAAGAAGCTGAGTGAGCTCCACCACAGTTTATACATTTGGGAGTCTTTTGACAGGAAGTTGAGGAGTGGCCCAGTCCGGCACACTTTGTGCAGGTCTCTTTTTTGGACCTGCACTGATCTTTAGTGTGACCGAACCGGGCACACTTTTTGCATCGTTTCACTGGGGCCACAAAGGGCTGGACTGAAAATTCTTGAGCACATATTTTGATGAATGAAGGGAGAAGTGGTTTATTAAATACTATTTTAATCGCTTTTGATTTGGTTCCATCTTTGTTGTTTAGTCTAAGAACGCTTCTCGCATCCTCAATCAAAGGAAGGAGGTTCTGTGCGTCCTCCTCTAGGGGGATTGGACGGATGACTCCCTCGGTGGAGGCAGTCGGGATGAAGCATTTGATTGCGATTTTGGAGATTTCAGTAAGATTGGCAAGTTTTGTTTGTTGATCTGCAGATTGGCAGCCGATCAAAAGTCGGTTGCCAGCAAGGAACCTTTGGCTTGATATATCTCCGATAGCGTTTTGCCAGAGTTTCATCCCCGTGACTGGGCCCAGGCCCGATCAACAAGCATATTAGGTATTAGGTACTTTATAGTCACAGAGGCGTCTCTGTGAAATTCAAGCGGGTTGCTCCCCACCTGGATAGCGCGTCGCAGCCAGAGGTGCGCCACCCAATTTTTTTTTGGAAGGCGATTTTTGTGACTGATGAGGAAGGAAAGGGGTGGGATAAGTTTTGACCAAATGAAAACTTTCAAAGTTCGTTGCCACTGAGATTAACGTGTGCTAAGTGCATGGGCACACGGGACCTTGGTTTATCGTCTCATCTGAAAGACTCCACGTTCAGACCGTAAGGCCTAGTGCAAAGTGAGAGGACAAATCCCCTGTACCCAGGTTCAAACTCGGGTTTACTTGGCACAAGGCGAACACGTTACCTAGCTCTGTGTCAATTTATTCCTTTTACTAGGAGGGGGGCGGTATACAGACAGAAGATATTGAGAGTGGTCTGAAGTATAAACCATGAATGCATGGGCCGTTACGTTTATTAATCATGTTTTTTTTACATATCTTTAGAAATCATAAAGAAATAATAATCAAAATGAATGTTGATGCATAATAGGTTAAGAGTAGGGGAAGACGGGGTAAAAAGCGCATGGGCGGGTAAGAAGCCCACCCCAATTATTTCATGAAATAAAGAAAATTTCAGTCAAATTTGCCCATGAGACGAATGCTAGACATTAACGCTCGTCTCATGGGCAAAATGAGACTGAAATTTGCTTCATTTCATGAGATAATTGGGGTGGGCTTCTTACCCGCCCATGCGCTTTTTTACCCCGTCTTCCCCTAATATCGAAGAAATTCAGTGGTCTTAAGACAGCCAAGCAATACAAAATGATCTCTGAGTTCTGTAACTCACAGGCGCCCTCAGTTAAAAAGCGAAAATATGACTCCCACAAAGTTAGATGAATTGAAATAATGCTAAGGAAAATAATCTGCACACAAAATAAAGGAAATCGATTTGTGTGTAAACTTAAAAAGAAAAAGAAAAACAGCAATAATACCAGTTTGCTTCTGGTTAAAAAATAATTATCTGCTAAAAAAGCAAGTAAGATGATTGTCTGTTTGTCTGTCTGCCTGTCTACCCCCCCCCCCTCTCTCTCTCTCTCTCTCTCTCTCTCTCTCTCTCTCAAATATTTTATCAGGCAATGCCCCACGATCACTACCAATATGTTTGTTGTCAATGATCAACGCCATGTTCACAAACTCATGCTGCCTTTGCCTAGAATCGACCTTTTCAAAACATGTTTAGCTTATTCTGGCGGGGCCTTGTGGAATGCCATTATATTGGGCAATCTCGCAATTGAAACAAGCTTTAATTCTTTCAAAAAAAACTATCGAACATTTCTAATGACCGAATTTTATAATTCAGTTCTATAACATATTCATATCATAAAACCTTTTCCTAGATTCCACCACCTATTTCCTCAAGATACCCGATGTGAATGTAACTTTGCTTTTGTCCTTTTTACTTCTTGACAGGAATTTGCACGCGCGCGCGCGCGCGTGTATGTGTGTGTGTGAAAGAGAGAGACAAAGAGGGAGGGAGGGAGAGAGAGAGAGGGAGAGAGAGATAAAATGTGTGTGTGTGTGTGTGTGTGTGTGTGTGTGTGTGTGTGTGTGTGTGTGCGCGCGTGCGTGCGTGCGTGCGCGTGTGTACTTGCTTCTAATGGGTAACTTTAATTTCAATGTGTTTGATGAATGTTTTTTTTTTCATGGTTATTTGATAAGTATGAATTTTGTATGTGCATGCTTTTTCACTTTCATTCTTTTTTAAAATGTTACATTTATTGTTAATGGTGGTGATTGTTTTTTCTTCTCCTTTTTCATTTTTTATGAGGGCTGGATGTAAACAAGCCTGTATAGTGCTTATTCTTTTCCCTCAATAAAAAAAAAGGTTCGTTCGTTCGTTCGTTCTCTCTCCATAATTTTCTCTGCGTGTGTGTGTCGATGATCGTATATATAACATCGGTTATCATATAGTAAAAAGCCAACTGTCCGTCCGTGTGTGTGTGTGTGTGTGTGTGTGTGTGTGTGTGTGAAACACAAAACGGGTCTTATAACTCCGCCGTTTTTCGACCGAATCGCTTCAAATTTGCTGTGAGCCCTAACGGGGCGATGGCAACGGCAACCGAGGCGGCCGTGTCAATTGCGCGGGGGCAGTGGAGATTACAAGGGGATGACACTACACGTATCTGTATTATTAAAAAAATCGGGACTTTACTGGTTTAGCACTGCCTCCGGGCATTGCCTCCAGGATTGTTCAATACTGCCATGGGGTTCAAAACTGCCACGGGAATTAACTGCCACGGGGCGATTGCTAGTAAGAAATAAAATGTCCCCATTATTTTCTTATAAGCGAAGTTTACAGCAGGGAATAAACTCCTACTAGGCCTATTTGCTTCAACAGTGATGTGCTTGTTCTTAAAATACTAGTTATTTAGGCGTATTTCTGGTGTTTTAATAACACACACGCACGCACACGCACACGCACACACACACAGAGTGTGTGAATGAATTGTACCTTTATTAGGCGTATTATTCTAAAGAAAACATTGGCCTGCTCCTCCTCCTCCACCATCTCCTCGTCAGAAGAAAGAACCAGACGGCTCTCCTTCTCACTGCATTCCTTCTCCTTCTCCTCTGCAGTCTCCTTGGGGGACTGGGTCACTGGGGACGGGGTTGAAGAGGGCGGGACCACTGGGGACTGGGCCACTGGGGACTGGCTCCTCCCACCCACTGGCTGAGAATGGCTCAGAACCGTCAGACGGGACTGGGTGGTTTCCCACCCCCTCCTGGCTGGAACTGGTTGGGCTCCACTGGCAGACTCCTGCTGCTCTCTACTACGCAACATGTTCTGGACAAAGCGTCCACCTCTTGTTTGTTGGCACTGGGCCCTCTGGTGTCCTATCTGGTTACATCGGAGACACAAAGGTGGCCTCCCCGTCACTTTTAGGAGCATGTGAAAGCTCAATGCTTCGAAGTCAACCACGTGGGGAAGGCAATCCCACGAGAGAAAATTGTGTTTTACGTCCTAGGCAATCCCACTGCCTCCTCTTGCCGAGAAGTTTGTACAACCGTACCCCATTGAAAAGGTCGTCCAACCTGTCCCTCTCCATCGTCACATTGACCACCCGGAAACCCTTTCGCTCAAAATATTGATTGAGGAAATCTTCTTCGACATGAAGTGGGGCCCAGTGGACCCTTACTTCGTTGAGGATGTCGTCCTCGTCAGTGGGGAAAACAAACACCTCGCCTATCTTGAACTGGCCCAAATTCTTCATCGACACTGCCGACTGTACATTCTTGAAGGCCACAAAAACCTCAAAAGCGTTCTCGGCTTTCCACATTCCGAGAGCATCTACGAATCCTACTTTTCTCACAGCATCTAGAAATTCCTTTCTACTCACGAATGCCGCCCTTCTCCCAAACAGGTGGAACCGTACGGTTCTTTCTTTAACATCAAGGGTTAAACTCTCACCTTGCTTAAAAACTTCTCGTACAACTTCCATGATTTCCTTTCCAAAAAACAAACACGCAGACGACAAAAACGTAGAAGCAGACGACACAATTTAAGGTTATAAGCACAGCATTTGGCATACATTGACACTTGTAAATGGTTAATACATGCCGTTACACAATCATGACAAATTATATTCATATTTATATTCTTAAATAAATTCAAAATGACTGCCAGTCAGCTGGTGTTATGGCTGCCACATGAAAAGAGTTAAAGTTTAAAGTTTCAAATTTAATTATATAAGCACCAAAACTTGACATACATGTACACTTGCAAACATTTTACGACGTTTTACGCAATCATGACAACATATATGCATATTTATTTGCAAATATATTCAAAATGTCTGACCACTTATTACTACTAGATTGAAAAAAGAAAGGTTAGAGTTGCAAATTTAACTATATAAGCACCAAACGTAGCAAGCATGCACAGATGCAAAGGCTAAGCAGGCCCCTATAATATGTAATATGCTGTTACACAATCATAACAAACTACATGCATGTTTTTATGTGATTTAAAAAAAATCAAAATGGCCACCAATAAGCCGAAGCATGACTAAATAACAAAATAATTTATGGCTTAGACTTGAACATTTCAAGCAATGAGCACCAAACATAGCAAGCGCTTACATAGCAAAATATATAGTTACATAATCATGACAAAATATATGAATTTTTTTTATATTTTATTTTATTTCCTGTAAGGAATTTTAAATGGTCGCGAAGCAACCTGCATTTTGATTCACGGGACACTGACCCCCCCTCATACTGCAACAGAGAAGCGGTCTCTGTTCCCTGCTGGGGAGTAGGTGACTAGGCAGCCTCTGGATCCCTGCCTTTTAGGTTTTCCATGATTTTGTAGATGCACCCATGCGCATCACAAAACAGTTTGATTTATAATTGTTTTAAAGTCGTTTAAAGGCAAAGGGAAGTGGAGCAGATATTAGGCTGTGCACTTGATCTGTGGACACAATCTATAATCTGGAAAAAATGTTTCTATGCATCACCTAACAAAGATCAAGTCTATTTAAGTTTAATACCACAACAGAATTTGGGTTTGGTAGTGCACAGACACACACACACACACACACACACACACACACACACACACTGCAATGTGCTCATATTATTGGACTAGCCAAGTCCCTTATAGTCTTTGTCCTGTCTTCCTCTTCTTTTGACAGTATGTTTACTACAAAGCGATGATAAGTAGATAGATGCAGTCAGTTGAACTGATCTGCCAAAACAATGACTGTGACAGATCTAGGATTAGATCTAGAATTGTGAAACACGAAAAGTGTGTGCCAAAGTAATTTCTACTGCAGCTATATATGTCCACAAGTTTTTATTCACACGATTTCTCAATTGGAAAACATTTCCTAAAAAATAATAAAGCAATTAATCTTCTTTTCGTCTGCTAGAGTCTGGAAGAGTAGAGAGCATAGTTTCCTTCTTTTTACTATAGAGACATTATACGAGCTCTTTCATAACATTTTACACAGCAAAACTTACCTGAGTCACTACTTTCTTTCAACTTTCGATTTTACAGCTTTGCCTCGTAACGGAGGCAGCCATATTGTAAATTTGATGCTGCGGTGCAGTGGGATCAAGAAAATGCTTGGCAAAAAAAGCCCACGTTATAAAATCAATATGTATGTATGGCTGGTACCCCCGTGTCGTCATATCCGGCCACAAGGAGCGCCATATTATGGGAGACCGCCATCTTAGTCAGTAACCTTTTTTTGAAAAATGCCAGATCGATGCTGCGTATTTGGCTGTTCCAATTCGAAACTTATCTAAACTGTATTTATAACATCTGGATGTTTTCTTTACACATTTAGATAACATTTTCACTTTGCTTGCACACAAATAAGGACTAAGATGGCGACACTTCCGTTGGAAGGGTCGAGATGCGCACGCAGGTGGGGGGGAGCCATTGCAAGACAAATATAATAAAGAGTTTTAATTAATAGATAAGAAAAATAATTTTATGTTAACCTTTTTTATTTATAAAAATTCACTGCTGACTGTTCCTGGGTTGCAATTACAATGTAGAAAAGTGTGTTACTGTTGAATCAACCTTAATCAATACCCGTGCGAATGGGAATTGAAAAATGCTATATGCATTGTCCGTTTCATGAATTGGGCAAAATACTTTGCACATTTCACGACTGAAAAGGTAATTTCACGGATTGGGTGTAACATATATGCAAATAAACGCAAACAAAATCATGTACTATACTACAATCAATTACTGCACTCAACAGAATTAATTTTAAGGTCCATACCACATTATAGGTATAATAATTTTCTAAAAACAGAATTTACCAAATAAAAGTGCAAACAACTTGAACATTCACATTGCGATCTTTTCTAAAGCAACATCATAGCATATGCACGCACTCACACAAATTGACACACAAACATGCGCTCGCGCGCACACACACACGCACACACACATACACACACACGCACGCACGCACGCGCGCACACGCACACGCACACACACACACACACACACACACAAACCTAGATCATAACCAAAATTCCTTGGACACATTAGCCTAAAAGTTCTAAACTACAGCGGTCTCTTGCGCCTCCTTCTATTCTTGCATTGCTGTATTCAAACCGAAACGAATCCTGCCGCCGGAACGGGAAAGGGCCTTTGTCCACCGGAAGCAGCGTCGGAGAGGAAGCAGGATGTTGCCAACGTCTCCTTCCGGTCCCATGATGCCCATCACAGGGATGTAAAAACCCAAGGAGAACAGCATGGAAAACCCAATGGTGCAGAACATGAAAACCCCAAACTGAGAAACAAAGACACAAACACACAAAGATACATAAAAATGTGAAACATTATGGTATTAAAGAACATCAGAAAAACACCCAAAAAACACAAACTTCAGCCAAGTAGGCTTAAAAAGTAGCAAAGAAAATGCTGTATTGTAGAACATGAGGTAAAAAAATATTTTCAAAAAGTACAAAACAGAGACAAAAGATGCCAGAAAAGTACGTTATAGACAGTTTTATATTATTTTGTTACACTTGTGCTAAACAATACTTCGGATGTCAAGAAAATGAAAGTTCTGTTCTGTTCTGTTCCAAGAAAATTGGCCTTATACTTGGAACCAGATAAACTAGAGGCAAAAACACTTGATTAAAGTTTGTTGAGTGTGGGTCCCACGTCAAAGGCTTTATCCTTATGCAGAATTGAAACGGACACAATTATGGTTAAATCCTAGACTAAAGATGAATGGTGCAAAAACGTGTCACTAATTTCCATCCAAATTAATCTTTTGAACTGAATAAGGGAAAAGGTTATATAGGATTAATCACTTTTACTTTAAGGAAAGCATAACACTCACAAACTCGAAATGGTGAAACTGATTTTCCAAAAGCATGACAGCCTACAGCTGCCATTTTCTAAAAAATGGAAGGTGCTACTAAAAACAAAATTAGAAGGATTGTCAAAAGAGTCAGCAAAGGTGAATTGCTTCAATAAAAGTGAATCTGGAGTATGTTTCTCAATTACACAAAAGTATATGTGAGTTGTTCTTAAAGTAAAAGGAATATGGACTATATCGCAGAATAGAAATGGTAAACTATGTCAAATTTATGCAAAAACCGATTCAGGATTTTTATGTAAA
Source organism: Phymorhynchus buccinoides (assembly GCA_017654935.2). Classification (NCBI taxonomy): domain Eukaryota; kingdom Metazoa; phylum Mollusca; class Gastropoda; order Neogastropoda; family Raphitomidae; genus Phymorhynchus; species Phymorhynchus buccinoides. The sequence continues at coordinate 100,850 of JAGGCT020004209.1, forward strand.
TGTTCAAGGGTTTTACCATAACAATAATAATGGTAACAAGTCACCTGATATAAGAATTGTATCTGGGCAAACAGCATAAAGAAGGATGCCCCCAGAGTAGTGCAAGCTCCACTCAGCACTGAAATGCCCATCCTCTCCACGGCGTCTTTGAGCCGATCCTTCCGCGCACATGCCGGCGACATGTAGTATCCTTCCGCCAGGTGCACAACATAGTCCACGGACAACCCCACCACCAGACACATGTTGATGGATACTAATATCTGGAGGAGACAGTCATAAAAGTGCAGACACATGTTGATGGATACTAACATCTGGATGAGACAGTAATAAAGTACAGACACATGTTGATGGATACTAATACCTGGAGGAGACAGTAATAAAGTACAGACACATGTTGAGGGATACTAATACCTGGATGAGACAGTAATAAAGTACAGACACATGTTGAGGGATACTAATACCTGGAGGAAACTAATAATGTACAGACATGTTGATGGATACTAATACCTGGAGGAGACAGTAATAAAGTACAGACACATGTTGAGGGATACTAATACCTGGAGGAAACAGTAATAAAGTACAGACATGTTGAGGGATACTAATACCTGGAGGAGACAGTAATAAAGTACAGACACATGTTGATGGATACTAATATCTGGAGGAGACAGTAATAAAGTACAGACACATGTTGAGGGATACTAATATCTGGAGGAGACAGTAATAAAGTACAGACACATGTTGAGGGATACTAATACCTGGAGGAGACAGTAATAAAGTACAGACACATGTTGATGGATACTAATATCTGGATGAGACAGTAATAAAGTACAGACACATGTTGAGGGATACTAATACCTGGAGGAAACTAATAATGTACAGACATGTCGATGGATACTAATACCTGGAGGAGACAGTAATAAAGTACAGACACATGTTGAGGGATACTAATACCTGGAGGAGTCAGTAATAAAGTACAGACACATGTTGGTGGATACTAATACCTGGAGGAAACAGTAATAAAAGTACAGACATGTTGAGGGATACTAATACCTGGAGGAGACAGTAATAAAGTACAGACATGTTGAGGGATACTAATACCTGGAGGAAACAGTAATAAAGTACAGACATGTTGAGGGATACTAATACCTGGAGGAAACAGTAATAAAGTACAGACATGTTGAGGGATACTAATACCTGGAGGAGACAGTAATAAAGTACAGACACATGTTGGTGGATACTAATATCTGGAGGAAACAGTAATAAAAGTGCAGACACATGTTGGTGGATACTAATATCTGGAGGAAACAGTAATAAAAGTACAGACACATGTTGATGGATACTAATACCTGCAGGAAACAGTAATAAAAGTACAGACACACGTTGAGGGATACTAATACCTGGAGGAGACAGTAATAAAAGTACAGACACACGTTGAGGGATACTAATACCTGGAGGAAACAGTAATAAAAGTACAGACACATGTTGGTGGATACTAATATCTGGAGGAAACTAATAAAAGTGCAGACATATTGAGGGATACTAATACCTGGAGGAAACCGTGATAAATGTACAGACATGTTGAGGGATACTAATACCTGGAGGAAACAGTGATAAATGTACAGACATGTTGAGGGATACTAATACCTGGAGGAGACAGTAATAAAGTACAGACACATGTTGATGGATACTAATATCTGGAGGAGACAGTAATAAAGTACAGACACATGTTGATGGATACTAATATCTGGATGAGACAGTAATAAAGTACAGACACATGTTGAGGGATACTAATACCTGGAGGAAACTAATAATGTACAGACATGTTGATGGATACTAATACCTGGAGGAAACAGCAATAATAAAGTACAGACATGTTGAGGGATACTAATACCTGGAGGAAACAGTAATAAAGTACAGACACATGTTGATGGATACTAATACCTGGAGGAGACAGTAATAAAGTACAGACACATGTTGAGGGATACTAATATCTGGAGGAGACAGTAATAAAGTACAGACATGTTGATGGATACTAATATCTGGAGGAGACAGTAATGAAAGTACAGACATGTTGAGGGATACTAATACCTGGAGGGATAATAAAAGTATCAGACATGTTGAGGGATACTAACCTAAAGTACAGACATGTTGAGGGATACTAATACCTGGAGGAAACAGTAATAAAGTACAGACATGTTGAGGGATACTAATACCTGGAGGAAACAGTAATAAAGTACAGACATGTTGAGGGATACTAATACCTGGAGGAGACAGTAATAAAGTACAGACACATGTTGATGGATACTAATACCTGGAGGAAACAGTAATAAAGTACAGACACATGTTGAGGGATACTAATACCTGGAGGAGACAGTAATAAAGTACAGACACATGTTGAGGGATACTAATACCTGGAGGAGACAGTAATAAAGTACAGACACATGTTGAGGGATACTAATATCTGGAAGAGACAGTAATAAAGTACAGACATGTTGAGGGATACTAATACCTGGAGGAAACAGTAATAAAGTACAGACATGTTGAGGGATACTAATACCTGGAGGAGACAGTAATAAAGTACAGACACATGTTGATGGATACTAATACCTGGAGGAAACAGTAATAAAAGTACAGACATGTTGAGGGATACTAATACCTGGAGGAGACAGTAATAAAGTACAGACACATGTTGAGGGATACTAATACCTGGAGGAAACAGTAATAAAGTACAGACATGTTGAGGGATACTAATACCTGGAGGAAACAGTAATAAAGTACAGACACATGTTGATGGATACTAATACCTGGAGGAAACAGTAATAAAGTACAGACACATGTTGAGGGATACTAATATCTGGAGGAAACAGTAATAAAAGTACAGACACATGTTGAGGGATACTAATATCTGGAGGAAACAGTAATAAAGTACAGACACATGTTGAGGGATACTAATACCTGGAGGAGACAGTAATAAAGTACAGACACATGTTGAGGGATACTAATACCTGGAGGAAACAGTAATAAAGTACAGACATGTTGAGGGATACTAATACCTGGAGGAAACAGTAATAAAGTACAGACATGTTGAGGGATACTAATACCTGGAGGAAACAGTAATAAAAGTACAGACACATGTTGGTGGATACTAAT
>JAGGCT020004209.1:108999-111842 GCA_017654935.2 Phymorhynchus buccinoides
CTTGTCGGAGGTGGCTTGAATTCAAATTATTTCACCCAAAGAGAAGGCGTGTGCAGTCTCTTTTCTTATTGCCGCCAAATCGTTTGGCACGACATTTCGCGAATACAAGCCGTTTTTTAATCCTTTTTTTATGCAGTTTATTCTAAAGGAGTTTTATTTTTTTTTTTTTTTTTTTGTGTTTCACAACAAAGGAAATAGCTCCATGTAGTTTTTTTATTGCCTGCAAAAAAGAAAACGCTTCAACCACAATGAGTATCTCCACCCACCCCGTTCCAAATGGCTAGCTCTCTCCGGCATCTCCGCAAGGAGTCGTCGTCGTTTTGACGGTTTATTTGTTCCAAGAAACCAGAGCAAAGTGAGTTTCCGATCCTTGAAAATTGCTGTCTTTCTGGTGATCACGACGTGTTTCTTCAAAAAAGCTTATCCGTCAGGGTCCACCTTTACAGTCCCATCATTTTTTTTTCATAAAATGTTTTTGTTGTCGTTGACGTCGTCGATTGCTCAGTTTTTTGTTGATGAATGATCATTAATATTGTTATATATAGTTTTTTTTTGTAATCTTCCAAATGTCACACCAGATTTTTGAAAGAGTTAGTATTTGGGCTCTTTTAATTTAGTGGGTCTTGTATTCCATAAGGTGCAATTCTGTTGCGAAATGGAATTGTCCTTGTATTGTACATGACAATGTTTCAAATATTTTGTCGATATCTATTTCGTGTTTTGTCTTAACTCAGATAAATTAAGCAAGTCAATTTGTTTATATCCTCAATACAATTGAACATTTTAGTTAGCCTGATCAGGTCACCCCTTATCCTTCTTGCTTTTAATGATGCTACACCCATCTACTTTAACCTTTCACTATAGGAGTAGGCATTATGTCGGCCTAGATCTCATCTATGGAACAACTCCTTAAAGGGCCCCCTGCCGGATGAGTGTTTTGCAAGAAAAACGGAGATCGAGATCACCATTAAAACACCCCTTTACAGAGATCGCAACACTTAACCCTAAATTTGCTCTGTTTCAGAATAAAACCGTCAAACTCGGCGATTTCCTTCTTGGCTGAGGTGCTAGAAGTCAAATTCCTTCATGGCCAGAAATGGCCGTCTGAGTTTAGACCAAATCGTTCACACACTAATGTTCACAATAAAGCTTTTTTCAAAACTAATTATTTTTAATTTTTTTATACAGTTTACCTAAAGGATTTTCGCTCCACACACAGAAAAGCTCCTTTTTTTTTTTTTATTTTTTTTACTGCAGCTACAACACAAAGCAATCTTCAACCACAATGAGTGCCCTCCAACCCCCCCCATCCAAATGGCTTCTCTCTCTCCGGCATCTCCCCGCCAATAAGATCGCCGTTTTCATGAGGTTTGACATTTACTAGAAACCAGAGCAAAGTGAGTGTTCCGATCCTTGAAATTGCTTTCTGTGGGATCTCGACGTGTTTCTCTTGGCAAACTCATCCGCCATGGTCCACCTTTAAGGTCAACCTGTTTCTGAACGAATCGTTCCCACTTGTAAAGGACAGGGAGGTGCTGTTTGTTAAGGGGCCAATGTTTCGAAGTGTAGAGAGGTCTCCACCTGTAAACAGCGACGACTTTCAACCTGTTGCCAACCTAACACACCTCAACCACCATCATCATCATAATAATCTCATCGTCCATCATCATTATCTCATCATTATTGTCGTCTTTGTAATCATCATCTCATCACTGTCATCATCATTGACATTGTAATCATCACCATCATCTGATCATTATCATCACCCCGCTGTGATTCTCGTCGCTGTCGTCGTCTTCATTGTCGCCGTCATATCATCATCTTCTCCTTTATTCCATTATCATCATCATCATCACGTCGTCGTCGTCTCGCTCGTCTTCTCATGATCATCATACTGGATTGCCTTTCTTGACATCATCATCATCCAGGGGATACCCGGGGGTCTTTTTGTAATAAATAGTTCCCCCACCTTCTTGAAGTTCTGTGCTTGTAACTTCGCTTTAATCTGTCCTCTCTCTGACTCTTCTGCTGTTTCCCTTTGCTTGCTGTCATCTACTTCTTTTCCTGCATTACCGGTCGTTCTCCTGCTTCTTTTTTTTCAAGAAACGCTTTAAAAAAAATTTTCCTCCAGCTGAGTTGGAATTAGCTAGGCTAACCATCTTCTTAGTGTAGGCGGCATAAAACGGCAGCATGACGCATTTGCGCCATATTGACAGGAAACGGTCAGCGATCGAAGAAGAAGAAGATGATGATGATCATCATCATATCGTCGTCCGTCGTCATCATCATCTTCATCACTATCATTGTACTGAGATTGCCATTTCTTGTTGTACTGTGCTCGTAAAAAAAAACCTATTCCATTTCTGACCTAGCTGAGTCCTTCATCACCATCATCATCATCATCATCATGAATCGTCGTCAATCATCATCATAATCACATCGTCGTCGTCGTCCATCATCTATCTCACATCATCAATCATCATCATAATCATCATCATCATCTTCATCATTATCATTGTACTAAGATTACAAGAATGATAGTGCCATTTCTTGCTGTACTGTGCTGTAAAAAAATATATTCCATTTCTGACCTCGCTGAATCCTCATCACCCATCATCATCATCAGCAGCAGCAGCAGCAGCAGCGGTAGTAGCACAGCATTTTCATAACTATAAAATGTTCGCGCTGAATCAATTTTCCTAGTTGTGCTATGCCCGATGCTGAAGAAACACACTATTCCATGTGTGCAACTTCTCCCTGGTATAACAAGGATTTCCTTTCTTTGAATTTTACACTTTCTCTTGAGTCTGTGAGTCTTCTGCTTGGGCTGCAGTGGTCTGTTG
>JAGGCT020004210.1:0-24847 GCA_017654935.2 Phymorhynchus buccinoides
ACATACGAAGATTATCACGCCGTGAGAAATCCTCCAATCTGTCTATCTCATCGTTCAGTCTGTTTATTTCCTCTTTTAATCCCTCCACTCTCTCAGACACACACGCACATTCTTCCCTCCCTTCTTTCGCTTCTGTGTGAAGATGACCCAAATCAGCAGTGATATTGTCCATTCTGTTACATAGCCTACTGTTTTCTTCCTCTACTCTGCTACATCGCTGGTCTAGTTGTTCACACTTCTCTGCTACTTTAGTCAAGTTTTGCTTTATCTCACCCAGTTCGTCTCTTATGATTTTGTTCTGTTGTGTCTGTTCCTCACTCAATTTGGTTAAGTGTGTGTTTTGTTTGTCAAGCTGCGTTTGAAACCTCTGACCTTGGGCCTCGATAGCTGCAAGAATGTGAGAGAGATTATCAGGGGCGCCCGTCTTCTCCTCCACCGTCACACCCTCCGCCCCACACTTCTCCGTGTCTTCCATGTCGCACGTGTCATGCGGAGTTACGGGACCTGGGTCGACATGCACATCATGACTCAGCAAAATCTTCCACATCAAGTGTACAGCGTTCGTCGCACGCAGTCCAACAACCACAGGCACATGCAAAATTGCTTTCATCTGTCCGTCACCAACAAATTGAGCCGTCAGATTTTCCCAGCCTGGCATTGTCCCTGACGCTATCAGCTGCTCTTGCATGGCAGAACGAAAGGAGACTGTTCATGACTGCTAGGTTTGACAACAACACTGCCAAGTATTTCAAGAATGTGAGAATAACCGTACATGCGATAATAATATCACTTAATGTCAAGTCAACTTCACTCGCCTGTGCCTTCTGAGGTGTAAACACTGCCAATTTTCTGGCGTGAAAACCACCGATTCTGGCCCGCCACAGTTCAATGCCAATCATTTTGTCGTTATTGTAACTGCCTACCTGTAGAGTAACCCCACAACAACAAACTCTCCAACTCTGGCTTTCTTACGGAACCAGGAACTCAACCAAATTCAACTATAATGAAGAGGAACATTCCTGAGCGCTGCGTGTTGGTCGCCATCTTGCTTGCACCCCCAAGAGCGAGAGAGAGAGAGAGAGAGAGAGAGAGAACGAAATATTATTTAACCACGGAACATGAGATTAGCAATAATAGCTTTTCTCCACACAGCCTCCTGGGAAGAGAGAGAGAGAGAGAGAGAGAGAGAGAGAGAGAGAGAGAGAGAGAGAGAGAGAGAGAGAGAGAGAGAGAGATTCGGAAGGTTTAATGAACCAGGCCATGATGCCCATGTCATGGGGATGGGGATTACAATAGGGAAGAATAAAAGATAGCAATAAATATGAATGATACAAATAAATGATAACTCAATTAAATAGTTGAAACAAAATCAATCAATTATGTTGAACCAAGCAATTAAAAGAAAAAAAGAATGAATCAGTAAATAGATAAATAAATAAATAAACAAATAGATAAACTATACCTAACTAACTAAATAAATAAAAATAATAATTTAATTAATTGAAATTAAATCAATGAAATCAATAAACCAACTTGATCAATACATAAAACACTCAATCAAAGCAGTTTTCTTGTTCAATTAGTGAACAAATAAATCAAACAATTGTCTAGCCAACCAATCAACCAGCCAGTAAAACAATAAATAAATTAGTTAATGAAACAACCAATTTCAATCCATCAATCGATTAATCAAAATAATAGCCAACCTACAAACCATTTTAAATCAAATCAAATCAAACAATCCATCATTCAACCAGCCAATCAACAATTCAAACTTCAATAAATCAATCAAGCAACCAGCAAACATATATGCCTTCATCTCATATTCTACGCGCGCGCGCGCACGCACGCACGCACGCACGCACGCACACGCACGCACACGCACACACACCACACGCACACACACACGCACACGCACACACACACACACACACACACACACACACACATATATATATATAAATATATGCACGCATATACACACACACTCACACAACCGTGAATACATGAACATATACCTACAGTTCATAATCATGTAGAAACATAAGATATGTACCGCTAGTAGAATATTGAAAATCAATAGAAAACAGTCGTAATATGATACATGATTAATATATAGCCAATTAAATAAACCACCCCTCATTCAACCAGCCGTTCAATCATTCAAACTTCAAATAACCAACCAAACAACCAGCTCGTAAGCCACCTATGACAATTCAATTAATAAACATGCTAACAAAATATGCAAACATATGGAACTTACAACAGAATATGCACTCCAAGCATACCCTATATTAGCACAGGACGTAACGTGTTTCTTTACATAGTGAACACAGTCACAATGTATTCATATTACATTTCGGGACCCCCCCCCCCCCCCCCCCCCCCCCTACCCGCTAGCAATTCAATTTTCTTTTCATTTTTTCCCTTAACATGCACACCTTCCCCTGTAATTCCCCCCCCCCCCCACACACACACACACGCGTGTGCGTGCGTGTGCCAGTGCGGTTTGTGCGCGTGTGCGCGTGTGTGTGTGTGTGTGTGTGTGCGCGCGCGCTCGTGTGTGATATTTGTTCCTTCCATTGTGAAAGATTTTCTCTTCTCACTTTGATTCTGTTCAGGTACATAATTAAGGTTATTGTACTTTTTTTATTCCTTCTCATCCCGCTACATATCTGATTATTCTCAAAGCTGGTTCATTGCGTTATGAATGCGCCACCATTCTTCACACTCCAACCGCCGTATGACGTTTTGTTTTTGTTTTTGTTTAATTATTTCCCCTAAATGATTATTACATTTTTCAACTACACCCCTACTCCTCACCTTCCTTTGACACGGGCAGATGGCCCCGTCATTAAAATGTTTGTTGGAGTTGAGGTGAGTTTTGAGTTGAGCCGCGGTGTGTGTTTGTATGTGTGCGCGCGCGTGTGTGAATATTCTGACCAATAAATATGTGGTTGCATAGGTGAAACTACTGATGCGAGTACTGGTTAAAAAACCGGTTCGATAAGACCGGTTCGGAGATGAAAAAACGGTTAAAAACCGGTTCAGAAATTTGAACCGGTTCTCAACTCTACTCGCGACACACTCTTTCTTCTTTACCCGAGATCCCAAGCCACTTAAGCCATTGTCACATTAAGCGACATTTGCTCAAGTTCGAGAGCGATCTCAAACCTGTTCTTGTGTTTGCGCGTCCTGAGGTATGATTGTTGAACTGATTCCTATCCTATAATGTAAATGTGGGCTAAAATCATGAAAGTGTCGAACATTGGTATTATGTTATCATTCTTTTGGTTTATTCCTAGATCAATGAGCGACTTAGCTGCTGATTTCACCGCCAGACAAACTCAAGTGGGGCTAATCCTAGTGATATTTTTTGTTGGGGAGGGAGAAAGAGACAGAAGAGGAGTCCCCCCCCCCCCCCCTCTCTCTCTCCTCAACAAAGGATATTTATAGGATTAGTCCCACTAGTGTTTGTCGCCACCTCATTGGTGGTGAAAGCTAAGTCGACCATTACATATTTAAACCTCCTCGATTGATGTCCGCCTGCTATGGTTTAGCCCAATGCTAAGCGTCATTTCATGTCCATGTTCAGACTGCCCAGATACGAGGCAGCAAGATGGCCTTTGAACACATGAGACGAGACAAAGGAGGAAGAGGGGGAGTCATCGTCAACACAGTGTCCGATGCTGGTGAGGGATTCTGTTTGGTCATGTTACTTACTCTTTTACATAATAGACCCCTATGAACTCCCTCTTTGGAGATACACTGTGTAGGTCTACTGCTTCTCAAGAGGTGGATACACGTGTATGCTTTCACTTTGTGTCCATTCTGTCCATTTCACGCTAGGAGCAATTCCAGATGTGCAGCATATTGCATTGACTTTGTATGAAGTATGCTTATTTTTTGACAGGAGTGTCTCTTGTCGGAAATTTCTACGAACAATTTTATATTCATAATAATATATGCACATGCATAATAACAGTCACAATTATTTTAACCCTTTCACCGCCAAAGTCGCATTTTAGCACCACAGTAGTTAACACCTATGTCACTAAAAGGCATCAAATTGTGGTCTGTTATCCAAAGACCCTATTGTCTTAGTTTTGGGAAGTAAGGATAGAACTTATTTTATGTATGTCACAGAAGAATCCACAATACTGCAGATGGATTTTGTTCTCTATCCAGGTAAAGTTAATGGACATTTTTGGCTGAAATATGACTGGTGGTGAAAGGGTTAAAGATAATGAAAATTAAAAGAAAAACTAACGAAAATACCTTGGGAAATGTTTATGTGCAGGGTACATTCGGTGCTATTACATGTCTGTCTACGTGGCTTCAAAGCACGCTATGATTGGTTACACCACCAGTTGTGCCGTAAGTTGTAACTCATTGTGTAGGCCTATGTATGCACAATGGACGCTTTGTAGAATGCGGAGGCGCGTATGCACACGCATAGGCCTATATCACGCACACAACTTCACGTTTATAAGTGTAGGCATACATTTAATTTTCCATCTGCTTAGGCCTACAAGGGTTTATTCATTCGTTTTCAGTTTATCAACCATCTGTCAATTTGATGCATTTGCTTGAAGGGAAGTAAATCTGTGTGCACACCATACCTTGGTCACTTCTAATTTCACTTCGCTCCCTTAGACCACAATTTTGCCTCTGACTTTGCTTGTGTAGTGGTTTGTTGTGGGGAAAGCAATCAGTGTAGAGAGTTTTTCTATATAAAGTTTATATATAAAAAAAAAAGTCTGATCTACCACTTCTCTATGTTTAAACCTGATATAAAAACCCGTAATCGTCTTTTATTTTTCCTTTTGTTTATGTATGTTTTGTTTGTGTGTATAGCTGGAGTGATTAGTGAGTTAAAAAAAAACCAAATTCAAAATCGTTGCGATGCAAATGATTCCGCCTAGGACACCCCCTTTTGTTTTTCTTCATTAATTTTGTTGAAGAGTTAACTGAAATATGCAAAGTAGCCTACATCCACTATTTTGTTTAAAAGCAAGACATTTTCAAACCAGTCTTCTTTTGTTAAAACAAAAGCTTTTTCTAAATATCAACAGTCCAACATCTTTTAAGTTGGTGAATGTATAGTTTGATTCTACAAATAAAGGGATTTGTTTTTCAGTCTGATCCTGACATGCCGGCTCAGGGTGTCCGCTGGTGCTGCCTCTGCCCCGGGCCCGTCAACACCTCCCTCCTGGACATCAAGGGCGGCAAAGTGAAGAACGAGGAGGAGTTTACTGAGGTTGTCAATTCCCTAAAGGTCCAGTAAGTGGGCTACAATTGACCCCAGTAACGTTCTTAAAGTGAAAAGGGTTCAGGGTTGAAACGTATGTTCAAATATGAAATAGTGTTCCGTTTTTAACCCTTTCGCCGCCAGCCATTTTTCAGCAAAACATTTCCATTAAACGTACCTGGGTAGAGAACAAAAAGATGTAATATTGGGGATTCCTCTGTGACATATTGTTCCTGGCCTATCCTTACCTCCCAAAGTCAAGAGAATAGGGTCTTTGGATACCAGACCCTGATTTGATGCCTTTTAGTGACATGGGTGTTAAATCACTGTGGTGCAAAAATGCGATGTTGGCGGTGAAAGGGTTAAAAAGGGCGCAGCCAACGCACATTAAATGTATAAGCAACAGATACGAAGACCACGTATAAGGCGCAGCCCTGATTTTCTTCACAAAACTGTAGTGTGTGTGTGTGTGTGTGTGTGTGTGTGGGTGCGTGTGCGTGCGCGCGCGCGCGCGCGAGCGTCTATGTGTGTGTGCGTGTATGCGCACGTGCGTGCGTGTGTGTGTTATAAGGAGACCTGCGCCGCACTGTCCAGTTTACGACCTCATGTGGACTGAGACCTTAGCACTGCCAGATTGATCGCAAGAGAGAGAGAGAGAGAGAGAGAGAGGGGGGGGGGGGGGTAGAATGTGTAGATATTGTTTCCCACCACGCCCTAATGTCCCTATTATACCTCACATTATACCATTTCTCCCCAGGCCCCAAAATGTGGCCCAGGCGTTCTCCTCATAAGAAGTATGAAAACGTTAAGGGGACACAATTCCTCCCCAGTCCCCAGAACGTGGCCCAGGCTTTCCTGCACAAGATACAAATTAATGTGGTGATGCCTGTAGGCTATGTGTGTCAGTATCAGTCAATATTATCAGAACCCACATGACACAACTTCTACAGAGGCCCCAGGTACGTTGTGGCCCAGGAGTTCCTACACAAAGATGCGTGCTTTACAATATACTTTGTATAGTTCAACTTTACGTGATACATTTCTACCCAGACCCAAGGTTGTGGCTCAGGCGTTCCCACGAAAGAAGTGTAGGTGTTTTACTATCTATACTGTATTTTTCGATTTCTGCCCAGGCCCCAGGATGTGGCACAAGCGTTTTTGTGTGCTATAATGTCTATTTTATATATTACAATCCTCATTTTTTTCTCCAGACCCCAGGCTGTGGCCCGGGCGTTCCTACACAAGAAATGTACCTTTTACTTTCTATATTAATATATTATAACCTTCAATTTCTGCCCAGGTATCAGGTGTTCCCACACAAGAAATGTATGTTTTACTCTCTCTATTATATATTACAAATAAAAACCAATCTTCGATTTCTGCCCAGGCCCCATATTCCAGGCCGTGGCTCATGCGTTCCTACACATGAAATGTGTTTTACTTTCTATATTGTGCATTATAATCTTCAATTTCTGCCCAGGCCATAGCCTAGGTGTTCTTACACAAGAAACGAGCGTTTGACTATCTCTAGTATATATTAAACCTTCCTTTCCCCCAGGCCGTGGCCCAGGCATTCTTCTAGCTGCTGCAGGACGTGGATAACAACGGCAAGATCCTACAAGAACTGTGTGTGTTTTAATGTTTGTCTATATGAAGTTACAACCTTAGATGACACTATCATTATTCCCCAGGCCCCAGGCCGTGGCCCAGGCGTTCCTCCAGCTGCTGCAGGACGTGGAGAACAACGGCAAATCCTACAAGAACTGTGTGTGTTTTACATTTAATCTATATGAAGTTACAACCTTAGATGACACTATAATTATTCCCCAGGCCCCAGGCCGTGGCCCAGGCGTTCCTCCAGCTGCTGCAGGACGTGGACAACAACGGCAAGATCATGGAGGTGTCCACCAGAGGAGGCGTGTACCGCCAGAGGGTGGTGCTGGATGAGGACGGGCAGTCTAACAGAGTGGAGGTGGACAGTCCACTCACCAAACATCCCCCAGTCCCTGGCAGCGACCAGTAGTACATGAAACCGATAAAAGGAAGGGCTTTTGAGACTTTAAGAATTTCAATTCAATTCAATTCAACAATTTTATTGTCTCCAAACAAGTGAAGAAATTTGTTTTTCGGCATGCACATAAAAATGAAGACAAAATAAGACATTGCTATAACCTAACAGAAGAGACAATTTGTAAAATAACATAAAAGCACATGTAATTGACATAAAACATAGTTATCAAACACACACACACACACACACACACACACACACACACACACACACACACACACACACACACACACACACACACATTACATTTGTACATATGTATACATAATCATTGTATTCTGCTTGTATGAAGTGTATGTATTTTCCCCATGATTTTTGTTTGTGGTTGATTTTCTCCAGTTTATGTTTTTTATTTATTTACCTTAATTGTTTTTCTTATTAATTTATGACGACAGGCTGTAAAAATATTGTATCAAGCTTATTCTTTTATCGGCAATAAAGATCATCTTGACTTGACTTGACTTCACACACACACACACACACACACACACACACACACACACACACACACACACACCTGGACCAGTACGCCGAGCATCCAATGATCGATCCCCTTTAGAGGCTGAAAGTAATAATCACAGCTATTAATCAGTAATCATGATAACACATACCACAGAAAACATTATTTAGCACAAACCAGTATGGCCATCATTTGAGTATGCTTTGTATTAGTCAGGACACAAGATGAACACCGAGACTTACACAGATTGGCGCATTCAACTTTGTTATCTTTGCTCAGCACATGTATATAATAGGCCCTAAAGCACGGTGCAGACAGAGGCTGTGACCATTCGCCCACTGTCTGCTGACTGTGTGTTTTGCTTTGTGTGCAAGGTAAGCTATACTATTGCAATATTACAATACAATATCATTGTTACCTGTTACCTGTTAATAGAGAGACAATGACCATCAAGAGCTAAAGAGAGAGAGAGGAGAGGGGGGTGGGAGAAAGAAAGAGCAGTCAGTTGACTTCTTGCACAGAAAAACTGTAAAACGCTAGTTTAATTCTTGAGCTGATCGCTACATTGTGATATCCTTTTGAGTTTACCATTTAAAAAGGTGCGACAATGTCCTTTTTTTTGGTTGTTGGTGTTTTTTTGGGCTAGATTTTCTGTGTATGGGAAGAAATAAAGAAGAACAAAATGATGAGGGGTTTCTAGTGATTTTGTGTTTTTCAATTCTTAGAAATAAATAAAGAAAAAAACCTGATGTGGGTTTTCTAGTGATTTTGTGTTTTTCAATTCTTAGAAAGAAAGAAATAAAGAAAAACCTGATGTGGGTTTTCTAGTGATTTTGTGTTTTTCAATTCTTAGAAAGAAATAAAGAAAGAAAAACCTGATGTGGGTTTTCTAGTGATTTTGTGTTCTCAATTCTTAGAAAGAAATGAAAAAAAAATGATGTGGGTTTTCTAGTGATTTTGTGTTTTTCAATTCTTAGAAAGATATAAAGAAAATAAACTGATGTGGGTTTTCTAGTGATTCTGTGTTTTTCAATTCTTAGAAAGAAATAAGGAAACAAAAATGATGTGGGTTTTCTAGTGATTTTGTGTTTTTTAATTCTTATTGCTGAAGCACTGCTATATTCAAAATGTTCTCTTTCTTGAATTGTTATGAAAAATGCCCAAGCACTCCGGAAATACATTCAGAAGGCTTTGCTGTTTTGTTTTTTCTTTGGGTTCTTTCTTTGGGTGCAAGGTTTTTAGAAGAGCAGTTTCAGTCTAAAGATAAATCACTTGCACGCCAGTGCTACGTGAGTGTAGAGACCAAGGCTACTGCTTGATATCAAATGGTGCTGTTTCACGCGTGCTTTCCTGATAAATTGTTACATTGATAAATGTGCTGCCATTGTCAGTATTAGGGGAACAACAAGGTCAACTAAATTTAAAAATACAGGTGTTTTAAGAACATATTCACACACACACACACACACACACACACACACACATACGCACGCACGCTCACACACACACGCACTCGCGTGCTAATAGCAATACCGGGTCTACATGCACAAAGAGAGAAAGAGATAGAGAGTGTGTGTGTATGCCAGTGTCACAGTGTGTGTGTGTGTGCGTATGTGTGTCAGTGTGCCTGTACAAAATGTGTCAGTGTGTGTGTGCACAAAGTGCGCAGGTGTGAGTCTGTGTGTGTGTAAATGTATGTGCGCGTACAGCGCATGCCAGCGTATCATTATGTGTGAGCACATGCGTATGTGTGCGTGCATGCGCGCGCATATATATGTATGTATATGCGCGGGTAGGCCTACAGTGCGTATGTGGCACAGTGGTGTGGAGTCATCCTGCTCAGTGATGGAGCTGTCGGGTCGTGGTGTGTTCCTCACTGGAGGGGCCCAGGGCATTGGGCGATGTGTCACCAAAGCTCTGCTGGACAAAGGAGCCAAGGTGGGTGGACAGTTGACCAGATATTTCTACTTCTTCTTCTGCGTTCCAAGGCCAAAAGGCCATAATGGGTAAAGTACGTATGTGTCCGATTTTCAGTTTTCATTGGTCTCCCCGCTGCGTACAGCCGACGCATTCCGATTTTGGAGGAGCTCAAAGGAGTAACGTTATATTTGGAAAATCTTTTGGGGGGAAAAGGCTGGAGAATGGGCCAATAAGTCAGAAAGATAGAAGATGACAGTAAGCAAAGGAAAAAGGCAGAGTCAAAGCGAGTGACAGACTTGAGGAACTTACAAGTACAGAACTTCCAGAAGGTGGGGGAATTATTATTAACGAAAGACCCCCCGGTATCCCCACGGGGAGAGACTGACTAGATACATAATGTTGATAGCTTGAGAAAACGTCCTCTGCATTATACTAACTTGTGGCGGTGCCATAGCCGATGAGGTTTAACTGAGGCGTGGTCACCGCTACAGCTATCTGTATTAATAAAAAAAAAATCGGGACTTTACTGGTTTCGTACTGCCTCCGGGCATTGCCTCCAGTATTGTTCCCACCATATTTGTATTTACATGTATCTGATTCAGACCAAGAGGACGTAAAACTCCATTTTCGCCTCGCAAAACGTTCTCTGTCCTGGTACAGGAGCATAAGACACATTTGTAACTATAAATATAGTGTGTCCACCCTGAAGGTACTGCAACACCAGGATAGATCAATATCTGCTACCCATATTCGATAACCTTTCCATGTCCTCCTCTTTTATCGAACATACTAGGCCTACTTCTTGTTATCGATAGTGACCAGCATGGCAGGGACTTTGAACCCGATATCAGAAACTGTCCTAGAGTCTTTCAGCTGTTCATTATCACCCGCGGAGTTTACGGAGCGAAGGTGATATTGTTTTTAAAAAATTCTATTGAATTGATTGTTTAAAATTGGTAGTCTATTGGTATCACTCTCTTCTTCTTCTTCTTCTTCGCTATGCTTGGTCATATTGAAGATTTTGACAGTCTCTTGTCATAGAGACGAGTCTACCAAAATGGGGATACTTCCACATGAAGAGAGCGTCGCCGCCAGTGCTGCGCCACCTTTTTTGCATGCAGTGTGTTTGTGTGTGTCTGTGTTGTGTGTGTGTGTGACTGAAGGGGAAGGAGGAGTGGTACATTGTACCAAATGACAACTCCTTTGGGTTCTTTAACATGCGCGAAGTGCGTGTAGCACACGAGACCTCGGTTTTTGTTGTCATTTCATCAGAAAGACTGAGGTCTAAAGAAGAATGAGTGGTAAAACTTTTCGCTGCGGCCAGGAACAATCTGGCGTTTGCTGCTTACGAGGCGAACGCACTACCTCTGAGACACTCTGCCAGATTATAGACTAGATCAGTGGATGTATAATCTTCATCTTTTATTAATATCTTATTTCAAGTTGCTTAACACGTACGCTGTCATATCATCTTTTCTATTTTGTTTGTTTGTTTACTGATTTTATACACATGCTGTCAATAGGATTCTACCCTTTAGGTAGAGTACTATTGCGTTTGTAAGAATTCTTCTACTTTTTTCTTCTCCTTCTTCTTCTTTTTTTCTTCTTTTCCTTCCCCTTTTAGGTGGATTCGATTTGGATGAAATGTTCACGAAAGTTGCAGGACCATGCGGGTATATGAAATTTAAAATATTAAATGATTCGGCCGGGTTTTCGGTAAACTATGACCGAAAAACTGCGAAATCGTCGAAATTTCAATCTTGAATATTTCAAAAACGGCTGAACAGAATTTTTCCATATTTTCAGTATTTACTAAATGATAGACTTGCAATATGTCAAGTATAAAAACGAACCGGAAGTGCTCCAGCTAGGAACATGCAGCTTTCATTTCACGGAATAGCCCAAATCGGAAGTGACACCACGAAACAAACTAATGGATATTGTAGCCCTTGGTGATAATGTGTTAAATAGTTTGGAAATTATTCAAATTTATGTAAATTGGGTTGTGTTACTTTCACTTATTTTCATTTATGGAATTTTTTTAATTCTTCATCTGATTTTGCTGAATTTGCAGGCAAAATGAAGGACAATATTCTAATGCTACGTTTGCAATATTAAACCGATTGGCCGAAATATGGCCAGAAAAAGCGATTCTTTGCCAAAATTTAATCTTGAATAACTCGAAAACGGCTGCATGGAATATTTTCATATTTTCAGTATTTATTAAAGAGCAACATTGCAATACTTTCGTTATAAATTCGAACCGGAAGTGGGGACGAAAATGGCCAAATTCTAATATTGAATGACTTGCAAACGGCTGTTTGAGGGGATAATCCTGTCATGTTTGCTCTCAAAGGCAAACATAAACCCTCTAGTTTAATAGACCGTGAACAAAAAAACGAAATCTTGCACCCCCCCCTGCGGATTTTTTGCAGACCATATTATGTTTAGTAGTCTGGGACGGTATTCATGTCGAGATAGCATGAGACTTAGCATGATGCTAACTTAGAAGCTCTTCCAAAAGTCCTATTAAATCCTATAGGACATTGGAAGAGCTTCTAAGTTAGCATCATGCTAAGTCTCATGCTATCTCGACATGAATACCGTCCCTGGACCCTAACAAACTCAGATCAGCATGCTTGCCCTCAATCATCCACCGGGTGAACTGTCAGGGACGTCTTGAAGTTACGCACTGATACTTGAACCCCGTCATCCTTGAAGACACATATTAAATCTGAAACAATGCATGCTGATTGTTTTGTTGTTTACTGATGTTGCACACATGCTGTCATTTAATTTATTTCCATTACATATGCCTATTTCCACAAAGGCTATCAAGACAAGTGGCTTTTAAAATTGAGTTTACGAACAGCTAAAGTCCTTCCCCAAATGACAACCAACCAAAAATCTTGCAATCTTTGGTGACAGGTTTTGTTTTGTGACATCAACTCTGACCTTGGCAAAGTCACTGAAAAGGAGCTGCAGAAACAATATGGCGCCGACAACGTCGTCTTTGTTCAATGCGACGTCACTAATGCCGAACAGCTTGAAGGTAAAGACCGTTGTAGTAGGCCTATTCTGGGGGAGGAAAGGGGTGTGTGGGGTGTGTGGGGTGGTGGTGGTGGTAAAAAACCCGAATCCTACATGAATAGAAACTATGTCTTGTGCATATATAAAGTCTAAGACTACATTATTAGCAAACAGACAGACATACAGACTCACACACCATACAAACAAATGTACAACAAGTCGAAAGTAACGTTATTTTATTAACGAGACAAAACAAAACATTCAATATTTCATCAAATATGTCTTTTTGAAACAACACAGAAAACAAAACAATGCATCCCCTCTTCAAGCAGTCTCCAAATTTCTTATTTATGCCAACAATCGTGTGTGTGTGTGTGTGTGTGTGTGTGTGTGTGCCAAGTCAAGTCAAAATCGTCTTTATTGAGGGTTAAAGAATAAGCTAACAAAGCGTGTGTGCGTGTGTGCGTGTGTGTGCGTGTGCGTGTGCGTGTGTGTGTGTGTGTGTGTGTGTGTGTGTGCGTGCGTGCGTGCGTGCGTGCGTGCGTGCGTGCGTTGTGTGTGTGTGTGTGTGTGTGTGTGTGTGCGTTCTATCAAATACTAACGCAACAGTGACAAGGAAAACAAACAAACAAATAGACATGCAGACTTATAAACAGAGACAAACATGCGTTTCCCCAAACAGTAATCTCTTTGATGGGGATTTTGACTGGCAAGGTATAGAGACTAGTAGGCCTGCAATGTTTACAAATAACGCGGCGGTAGTTTTGCTTTACTTACTCATTACTGTGACTAATGTAAATAGCTTCACCCAGGCCTCAAACTTTGAATCGTTGATAGGTTAGGGTAGATTGGTCAATTGATTGATGCACTGGTTCAATGGCCTGGACCTGATAATAATAATAATAATAATAATAATGGGAATTTATATAGCGCTCTTTCTCACATGAGCTCAGTGCGCTTTACATTGATAACAAGAACATTAAATTTAAAGGCAAACAAATAATTAATCATTAGAAAGTAAAATAAGCACGATGCCTACACACAACGTTCTCTTACTTCCTTACTCACACACACACACACACACACACACACACACACACACACACACACACACACACACACACACACACACACACACACACACACACACACACACACACACATACACATGCATGCGCACACGCACACTCGCACACAATTAATTATACAAGTAAAATAGTTACAACATGAACATTCTAAGAAGAAACATAGAGACCACATTCACATTCCCAATCAAGTTTGAATACAATACTGCAACTTGAAATAAAATCATACTGCCATCGACATATCAATTACATGACTAATTATAATAGACAAATTTTGCAAAAACAAAAATACCCTTCTACCTCATTTACAAACATTTAAAGTTTACAAGACGTAGACATTCTACATACAAAATACGAATAATAAAACAATTGTAAATACATTTTTTACAAGATTTCTGCAATAAAACGGACCCCCCCCCCCCCTTACACACACACACACACACACACACACACACACACACACACACACACACACACACACACACACACACACACACACACACACACCTCACACACAAACACTAATCAATCATAATATGTCCGAAACAAGTGAGTTTTAAGGGCAGAGCGAAAGGCGGAAATAGAGTCAGATGAGCGGACATGTTGTGGGAGGGAATTCCATAAGTGAGGTGCTAAATAGTAGAAGGATCGTTCACCAAACGATTTCGTGTGGACCCGAGGAACCTTGAGTGTGCAGCAGTCAGAGGAAGAACGTAGGGAGCGAGCAGGTAAGTAGACAGTTACTAGTTCGGAGAGATAGACGGGACCAGAGGAGTGAACAGCACCGAAACAAAGGCAAGCTATTTTATACTTGATTCTAGCCTCTACTGGAAGCCAGTGCAAGTTACGAAGATGAGGTGTTATATGATCAGAACGTGGAATCTTGAGAGTGAGGCGTGCTGCACTGTTTTGCAGTTTTTGAACACGTTGCAGGAGATACTTAGGACAGCCACAGAGAAGAGAGTTGCAATAGTCAATGCGGGAAAGAATAAAGGCAGAAATAAGAGTTTTCGTGGCTGCAACAGACAGAAAGTGTCGAACAGCACTGATTCGTCTGAGCTCATAATTGATGGAACGTATGAGATTAATAACCTGTTTATGCATTGTAAGATTTGAATCGAGGGTAACTCCGAGATTCTTTGCTGACTTAGAAAACTGAACACAAGCATTGCCAACTGTAAGAGTTTCTGGAAGAGATATCGTTGCAGACATACGCTGAGAGGAAACAATCAGAGCTTCCGTTTTGTCATCATTAAGTTTTAATTTGTTGCATGTCATCCAGGATTTGACATCATGAAGGCAGGATTCCATAGACTGAATAGCGCTGTCAAGTTGGGTAGGTTCCGCCGATTTTTGAAGCTGGGTATCATCAGCAAAGGAATGGTCAATAACAGAGTGACTAGCAAAAACATCAGAGAGAGGAGCAGTGTACAGGACAAAGAGAACTGGCCCCAATACAGATCCCTGAGGTACACCACAAGAAATTAACTTCGGATCTGAACTGCAGTTGTTGATCAAGACAGTCTGAAAGCGATTTGTTAGATATGAGGAGAACCACTGTAGAACTGTAGAATGGATTCCAAAAACACGTTCCAGCCGGGATAGAAGAATGGTGTGATCTATTGTATCAAATGCTGCTGACAGATCTAGGAGGGTCAAGACTGACACTTTTCCATTGTCAAGAGCTAAGAGGAGATCGTTAAGAACTTTAGTCAGAGCCGTTTCAGTGCTGTGAGCAGGTCGATAGGCAGACTGGAGGGGGTTGAACAAATTGTTTGCTGACAGATGGTTAGACAATTGTGCAAGGACAATTTTCTCGATTATTTTGGAGACAAACGCTAAGTTGGACACAGGCCGATAACTTTTCAAGTCATTATGATCCATGGTAGGCTTCTTTATCAAGGGTTTAACAAGAGCAGTTTTGTACAGGTCAGGGAAAACACCACTCAGTAAAGAGTCGTTTATGATCTGAGTCATGACAGGCACAACAACATCAAGACATTCATACAACAAAGGGGTTGGTAAAGGGTCAAGGTCACACGTCTTGGGGGCAGATCTTTTCAAAACATCAACGACATCTTTCTCAGACACAGGCGAAAAAGCAACAAGAGGGGAGCTTACAAAATCTTTGCCTAGGGGGTGTGAAACAGTGGGCTGCAAGTCAAGCTCTTTCCTAATGTTCTCAATTTTGGAATGAAAGAAATCAGAAAACACACATGGCAATGATGGTGGGGGGTAAACAGTCGGAAGTTTGGTAGGTTTAACCCTTGCACACAGTTTGTTTGTAATAGAATACAGTTCTTTACTAGATCTTGCCGCTGCAATTTTGGTACTGTAGTACATCGTTTTTGCCTGATCTGTCAAGAAAGTCACACAATTTTTAGCTTTATTATATATTTGTTTATGTACAGTGAGCCCTGAAGAATCTGATTGTGCTTGGGCCTGTCTTCGTTTTTTCTTTGCTTAATGATAACTTATTCAAATTGTTTGCATAGCCTATTACATGTATTACCAGAAAATAAATTGTTCCTGGCTTTTGATGCTCTATGAAAAAAATCAAGATAATATATATATTTTTTTAAGTGTACCCGCTTCAATTTTATAAGACTGATCGTGATATGTATCTCTCTCTCTCTCTCTCTCTCTCTCTCTCTCTCTGTATGCGTGTGTTGTATGTGTGTGTTGTCTTCTCTCTCTCACACTGTCTCTCTCTCTCTCTCTCTCTCTCTCTCTCTCTCTCTCTCTCTCTCTCTCTCTCTCTCTCTCTGTGTGTGTGTGTGTGTGTGTGTGTGTGTGTGTGTGTGTGTGTGTGTGTCAGGTGTGTCCCTATCTGCGTAGCCAACTTGTGCAATGTTTGCCTGTATGTAGACCTCTATGGGTGAATGAACTATATGAATGTCGCTGAGAGAAACTACCTCAATATGTAGGGGAGAACAGGGCTAGTCCACCTACTTTTCAGCTTTCATCGGTTTAAATGGCAAGCTAACTGAAGTAGAAGGTCCATTTTTAGACAAATAGTTAGGTAAATGTAGGGGCAATATATACATACTAGCAGCTACACCCCGCAGCTCCTCCACG
Source organism: Phymorhynchus buccinoides (assembly GCA_017654935.2). Classification (NCBI taxonomy): domain Eukaryota; kingdom Metazoa; phylum Mollusca; class Gastropoda; order Neogastropoda; family Raphitomidae; genus Phymorhynchus; species Phymorhynchus buccinoides. The sequence continues at coordinate 16,896 of JAGGCT020004210.1, forward strand.
GCTCAGGTCTTTAGAATAGCAGTTGCCAGAATAGCACTTTGAAATGTCTCCCACTGCATTCCCAGGTGGTGTTGATCCCGAATGTACATGGATATAGGGATTTCTAACCAACGGTTTTCAAACTACAGTTGATTGTTTTATGCAATCGACCCGGGTCTTCAGGATAGCAGTCACCAGCATAGCACTTCAAAATGTCTCCCACTGCATTCCTCCAGTGATGCTGGTTGCAAATGTAGTATAACTAAAGAGGTTTACAACCAATAGTTTTCATGCTACAATTGTTTGCTTTATGGAAATGGTCCGGGTCTTCATAATAGCCGTCACCAGAACAGCACTTCAAAAAGTCTCCCACTGTTCCGCCCAGTCATGCAGATCGTGAATATATATGGTTTAAAGTGATCTATGGCAAACTGTTTTCAAGCTATGGCTATTTGATTTTGGGTTACAGCCTGTTTTCATAATTATAACGGCTTCAAGGTCAAATGTAAAGGTGAAGGTCAAGTGGCATTTAAATGTCTCCAACTGCTTTCCTTAGATCATGCTGATCAAGAATATATGTGGTTTGTGGGTGTAACCCAATGGTGTCCGAACTACAGCCACGGGTAAAAGAAAAGTTCAAAAGTCAAGGTCAAGATCATTGGATAATCAATGCTTTGCACCACACATGGCTTTCAGGCAGTCTACCTACCTTCCAACTTTGAAGCCGGTATCTGAAAAAAATGTAAAAGGTATTATAGCCAAAACACAAATTTGAAACCTCCAAGGTCTAATCCCTATGTCCGTGACCGTGACCTTCATCAGTACCCAATATTCCAAATCACCATTAGGCAATGCTTGCCCATCCCAAGTTTGAAAATTGTAAGTCCAACGATGTGAAATGTGGTCTCAAGAAGAAATTTCGGTTTTCAAGGTCAAACTTCAAGGTCAAGGTCAGCACTTTCATATGTTTACTATGGGATCATTCTGGCACTGTGGTACACCACCACACACAATTTGAAGCCATTCTGTCCACTGGTTCATGAGATACAGCTCGGACATGAAATATATAGCACAAAGAAGGAAATTTCGGCTTTGTGAGTCTTCCTTGGCGGAGGTTTGCACTGGAGGTTCAAAATTCAGGATCTGAATAGGTTGTGCCATTGTGACGTAAGTGTCCCGCGCGACCCGCTTTCTTTATTTCTTATCTACACCCCCCCCCCCCCTTCTCCCCTCCCCCCCCCTCGCCTTTTCATTTCTCTGTCCAGCCGCCACGTTAATTGCCCCGCTGCTTCAAACGAACGCCGCGGAAGGGCGTTATCTCTTTCTCCCCGGTCGGCACGTACCACCTACCGAGGTTATCTCCCTTCACCCCCCCCCCCCCTTTCTACCGTCTCATCACAAGAAAGTGACAACCACGGTTATCTCCCTTTGAAGATGGTTTTGCTGTTCTAATCACAAGGTTAGGAATGTCAGGAATGTGCTAAGGATGGAATAGGCGCGTGATTGTTCAGTACATTTAGAACAGCAAAATTGTGACGTGTGGACTGTAATACACCAATAGCAGGCTTTCATTGTTTGAAAGTGAAGGCTATAATTGGAGTGGTGAGAAAAAGTTGTCACACAAGATGCTGAAACGTAGCTAGAGCAACACTCACAACCAGTCATCATAAGCCCACTAGTAAGTATTATTGATGGCAGGTGATTGAGATCTGGTTTGTTTGACTCTAGTTTTGATCTAGATCCTATGTTCAATGATGAATAAGGAGTAGATAGATATGCTATAGAAAAGAAGTGGTAAACATTCTATTCTATTTATGTGCACTGATTATTTGTGTGTGTGTGTTTTTGACTTGAACACTTTTGGTACCAGAACCGGAGTTTATGCCTACTAACCCTTTTGTCTATTTTTAGTAGGAAACCTATGGGCCGCAATCTTGCACTATTTTTAGTAGGAAACCTATGGGCCGCAATCTTGCACTTTATGATACCATTCCTTTCCAGGTGTTGGATGGAGAGTGATGATGGATTGATCACCTTTTATGTTTTACTGATCTCAGTTTGTTAACTGAAATTCAGTTTATTTATTAACTACATGTAGTGCTATTGTACAAGGGAAGCCTTCAAGCCGGTTGGGATTCACTAATTCCCTGCCGACTGAAGCCCCTTGTCTCTAAGCCATAGAGATCTACATCCACCTTCTCCTGTGATTATCAGCAGGGCATCGTGGGCCGGAGGATCATCCCGGACTCCACCAAGCACCAAGACGGGTCCGTCGCCAAGACAACCTGCACCCAGAATCCGCGAGGAGACCACGCTTGAACCGTGCCATCCCGCGAAGCCGTAATAGGAACGACTGGGAGCTACTCTCACCTGACGAGCAAGCCCAGAACTTCAAACAGCTAAGTCCACCTGACTGCGCCAATCATTTGAACTTTCCTACGGACACCGAAGATAATTAGTAACCCTTCCGGCATGGGGCGAACCTTATAGAAAGACAAAAGTCTTGTGAATCCTTTCGGATTTCATTGTGTTTTTATCCATATTTTGTTTTGGCGCCATTGAGCTGCTTTATTATTATTGTTGCATAATCTTATGCAGATTTTGGGAGTAAATAAAATACAAGTGTCAAATAATCCTGAACCCTTTGGTCAGACTGATGAGAGTGGGAGTCTTGTAATTTCATGTAAAACCTTACTTCTCTCTGTCTGCCATTTAGAGCAATTCAACCACTTGTATTTCTTACAACCATCTGACGAGCCAGAACCCGGGCACAAATATAAATTTATTAGATGAAAAGGGGCCGGGAAAGTTGCTCATCTCCCATACCCTAGAGAAGTGGGCTAAAGGCAAATTATCTAAAGTCTTCCCTAGGGACTTAGCCTTTTACCCCATTACCTCGTCACAGCCATGATGATCAAGAATATAATTTATGTGGTCATAGGGGTGTATGGCCAACGGTTTGGGCACAATCGCCTGGACAGACAGACAGATACACAAAAATGATGATTATAGAAGTAATGAAAGTAGTCTAAGGCCAATGGTTTTGAAATTGTGAGCACTTGTTTACAGAGTCCCCTCAGCTCTCACTCTCACTGTGCTATTGGCCCCTTCAAAATGTCTTTCACTGCATTTGAGAATCCCTGTTAATGCTGATAACGAATATAATGGTTATAATAGTCTAACGCCAATGGTCTTGAAACTAGGAGCACTTGTTTTCAGAGTCCCCTCAGCTCTCACTGTCACTGTGCTATTGGCCCCTTCAAAATGTCTTCCACTGCATTCCCCCTGCGATGCTGATCACGGATATATATGGTTATATGGGTCTAACGCCAACGGTTTTGAAACTATGGGCACTTTTATCCAGACACACACACACATACAGAGAGAGAGAGAGAGAGAGAGAGAGAGAGAGAGAGAGAGACGCACACGCACACACGCACACACACGCACAGATACACACACGCACACACACACACACACACACACACACACAGCACATATTTTATTATATAAGTATAGGTAAATTTTTTAAATCAGTTAAAACACAAAAGGGATTTTCTGCATGCTGCTCGAAGTACTGTACACTCACCCACCCTTACGTGGGCATACTTGCCCCAAGGCGGGCAAGTCTGCCTACAGGCTGAGAAAAGACTGCCCCCCTCATACTTATGCATAGAAATGCTTAATAAAACCCAGAATCACACAGAATCTTCAATTACTAAGCATCCTTTCAATACCAAATCCAAAATTTATTTTCATATAAAAAACCCAATGAAAACTGAAAAAAAGTAATGGATTCATTTATTACAACAAAATAGCTCCCAACTTTTATCAAATTGATGCACACCCTCCAAACTTACACAGGGTATGGCGTGAGGATATCCGGTGGCTATCACACGCTCTAAATGATTCTAGAGCAAAGCACTTAGCAACGAATAAAAACGACATGGCGGATCTTCCCCGGAGGCAGACTAGCCCCATTCTCCCCTACGTTTTTGTTTAAGAAATTCTTTCCTGAAGAATAAAAGCTGTTCAACGGGTCGATTAACTGATCTTTCGTTTGATTGTTTTGATGACCAAAAGATGCGTGGATCGCCAGACATTATTCTGATTATGAAGGGACTGGTTGATTCGTTGGTTAATTGACTGATCGATTGATAATACTCGCCAGTGCAGCTGCTTTCCAAGCTGCAGTGACCAAGTTTGGAGCTGTGGAGATCTGCGCCAACAATGCCGGAGTGTTGGACGAGAGGATCTGGGAGAAGATGCTGGCCATTAATACGGTACGCTCTTTCTTCTTTACCCGAGATCCCAAGCCACTTAAGCCATTGTCACATTAAGCGACATTTGCTCAAGTTCGAGAGCGATCTCAATCCTGTTCTTGTGTTTGCGCGTCCTGAGCTATGATTGTTGAACTGATTCCTATCCTATAAAGTAAATGTGGGCTAAAATCATGAAAGTGTCGAACATTGGTATTATGTTATCATTCTTTTGGTTCATTCCTAGATCAATGGGCGATTTAGCTGCTGATTTCACCGCCAGACAAACTCAAGTGGGGCTAATCCTAGTGATATCGTTTGTTGGGGAGGGACACAGAGAGAGAAGAGGAGTCCACCCCCTTCTCTCTCTCTCTCTCTCTCTCTCTCTCTCTCTCTCTCTCTCTCTCTCTCTCCCCAACAAAGGATATTACTGTGATTAGGCCCACTTTGAGTTTGTCGCCACCTCAGTGGTTGACCATTGCCTCCTCGATTGATGTCCCCCTTCAGAAACAATATACATATGTATCGTTAAAAATTCGGGACTTTCCTGGAGTTGCACTGCCTCCGGGCATTGCCTCCAGGATCGTTCCCACCATCTTTATATCTACTAATGTCCCATATGTGTCTGTTTCAGACCGGAGGACGTTAAACGGATTTTCATCATGTCCGCCTGCTATGGTTTAGCCCAATGCTAAGCGCCATCTAATGTCCATGTTCAGACTGCCCAGATACGAGGCAGCAAGATGGCCTTTGAACACATGAGACGAGACAAAGGAGGAAGAGGGGGAGTCATCGTCAACACAGTGTCCGTTCTTGGTGAGGGATTCTGTTTGGTCATGTTACTTACTCTTTTACATAATAGACCCCTATGAACTCCCTCTTTGGAGATACACTGTGTAGGTCTACTACTGCTCAAGAGATGGAAACACGTGTATGCTTTCACTTTGTGTCCATTCTGTCCATTTCACGCTAGGAGCAATTCCAGACGTGCAGCATCATATAGTAATAAGCCAAGTGTCCGTGTGTGTGTGTGTATGTCTGTCTGAAACACAAAACGGGCCTTATAACTCCGCCGTTTTTTGACCGAATCGCTTCAAATTTGCTGTGAGCCCTAACGGGGCGATGGCAACGGCAACCGGTGCGGCCGTGTCTTTTGCGCGGTTTCGCAAATGCGCGAAACGCGTATCCGCCAGACTCTCGGCGCCCGTATCTCCGGCCCGACTGGACCGATTGCCTTCCAATTTGGCAGGTACATGACCGGGGAGGTTGACTATCGGTGTGCCAAACCGGAAGTGAATCGGCTCAGAAACGCGCGCGCTATACGCCGCTTCACCTTTTCACGAATAACTCCACCGTTACTTAACCGAATCGCCTCAAATTGGCTGTCAGGCTTGCTATGGCCCGGGCAAAGCCTGGCAGCAAATTGGAAGAGAATCGGGAGAGAGCGTCACTCTCAGAGCAGTGCCAACGGGAAACGGGGCCTTATAACTCCGCCGTTTCTTAACCGAATCGCTTCAAATTTGCTGTACTCAGCGTTACCAGTACTTGGCGTTACCGTTACCAGTACGGTGCATTGCCAGTACTAGGCGTTGCGCTAGTATTGCATTAATTTTGTATGAAGTAGGCTAATATTTTGACAGGAGTGTCTCTTGTCGAAATTTTATACGAACGATTTTATATTCATAAATATACACATGCATAAAAACAGATTAATGGAAATTAGACCAGCGAAATTACCTGAAACGTAATAAACATTTAAAAAAAAGTCTAGATGGAGCATGATAAATAAACATGAAAACAAGTCTAGATAGAACATAATAAACAAAACGAAAGTCTAGATAGAACGTAATAATCATACAAACAAGTGTAGATGGTTAAAAAAAAGAAGATTAGTTGTCCTACGATGAAATGTCAGATGACACTTGATGGTAGCGTTTGCCACGACTGTGTGGTAATCGGAAAAAAAAGACACAGGAAAAGAAGTCACAGGAAAGAAAGTCACAGTTTCACGTATGAAAAAAAGTCACAGGAACAAAAGTCATAGCTAAAAAACCTCAAAATCACAGATCTAAAAGACAAAATATTTCTCTCTCTCTCTCTCTCTCTCTCTCTCTCTCTCTCTCTCTCTCTCTCTCTCTCTCTCTCTCTTCTCTCTCTCTCTCTCTCTCTCTCTCTCTCTCTCTCTCGTTCCTCTCTCTAAATCACTTTAAAAGAGATCTAAAAGACAAAATATTTCTCTCTCTCTCTCTCTTTCTTCCCCTCTCCTCCTCCTTCTCTCTCTCTCTCTTTAGATATACATTCATAAAAAAGACTTGTTATCTCCTCCATGTTGACAGAGATTCGATGTTGCGCTGATGAATTTGGAATGTAAGTGACAAGATGATAATTTTGTGAATCAACTCTCACAAATCTAACGAATGAATGAACTTCGCTCACCAAAAAGTCTGTCCACATTGTTTGAACATGAAACACGAAACATGAAACATGAAATCATGTAATACTTGTTTTTGCCAACTTGAACGAAAGAAAACGAAAGGCTCAAACACGTGAAACGATACTTTACTGAACAAATTCAAGTACAAGCCATAAACACAAGTGTTCTTCGCGAAAAGCCAAGAACAAAAAGGTGTGACTTTTTTCTGTGATTTTTTTTCCTATCATTTTTTTTCCGGGGCCTTTTTTCCTATGACTTTTTTTTCTTGTGACTTTATTTCCGCCAATCGACTGTGTTACTACAACAATTCCAGAATGTTTTTCATCCGAAGACACTTTCCCAGGTCTTTAGGTGTTTCTTTGTGTTTTTCCTTGCTCACATTTTTTTAAAAAGATAACGAAAACTGAAAGAAAAAGTAACGAAAATACCTTGAGAAATGTTTATGTGCAGGGTACACTCGGTGCTATTACTTGCCTGTCTACATGGCTTCAAAGCACGCTATGATTGGTTACACCACCAGCTGTGGCGTAAGTTAACTCATTGTGTAGGCCTATGTATGCACAATGCGTGCTTTCCAGAATGCGGAGGCGCGTATGCACGCATTGGCCTATATCACGCGCACATACTTCACGTGTATGGCAGCATGAGTGCTACTCTTTCAGTTTTACACTGATCTCAGTATTTTTAATTTTACGTTAGAAACTGAACTTCAGGTGTGTTTTTTTTAATTCATCCAAAAAATGAAATCGACCACAAGCGATTTGGAGCATTTTGAACTTGGTTGTTCTATATATGGAAGTTTGTAAAGGCAGTGTAATATTTTACAAGGCTTATCGCGTTTAGATCATGCACTCAAAGTGTCTCTGTCTATCATTTTAACTGTCTATCTCGTTATCTCTCTCTCTTAAATTGCCCCCCCTGAATCGTCCGACGGGGCTCTGCCCGGGGCCATGGGTCCTTGGAACCCTGCCTTTCAGTTGTGTTTTTTTCATTGGGGTAGTTGACAACCCATGTAGGGGTAGACGGGGGTAAAAGCGCATGGGGATAAGGGGGGCGGGTAAAGAACGCCAGCCCCCCCACCCCAATTATCTCATGAATAAAGAAAATTTTCAGTCAAATTTGCCCATGAGACGAATGCTAGATATTAACGCTTCGTCTTCATGGGCAAAATGAGACTGAAATTTTGCTTCATTTCATGAGATATTGGGTGGCTTCTTACCCGCCCATGCGCTTTTTACCCCGTCTTCCCTATAGGCCTACATTTAATTTGTCATATGCTT
>JAGGCT020004210.1:25347-49144 GCA_017654935.2 Phymorhynchus buccinoides
ATTTAAACTGAAAACGAATGAATAAATCCATGTAGGCCTAAGCATATGACAAATTAAATGTAGGACTACTAAGGGGAAGACGGGGTAAAAAGGCGCATGGGCGGCGTAAGAAAGCCCCACCCAATTATCTCATTAAATGAAGCAATTTTTCAGTCTCATTTTGACCATGAGACGAACGTTAATGTATAGCACTCGTATCATGCGGCAAATTTGACTAAAAATTTCTTTATTACATGAGATAATTGGGGTGGGATTCTTACCCCCCCATGCGCTGTTTACCCCCGTCTTCCCCTACCAATGGGTGCAACCTTCCAAAATGAAATAACAACAACTGAAAGGCAGGGTTCCAAGGACCCCCATGGCCCCGGCAGAGCCCTGTCGGACAATTCAGGGGGGGGGAGTTGAGAGAGAGATATAACGAGATAGACACAGTTAAAATGATAGGACAGAGACAGTTTTGAGTGCGACAAGCCTTGTAAAAATATTACATTGCCTTTGCAAACTTCCAAAATAGAACAACCAAGTTCAAAATGCTCCAAATCGCTTGTGGTCGATTTCTTTTTTGGCCATGAATTAAAAAAACCCAACTGAAGTTCAGTTTCTGGTAAAATAAACCAAACTGAGATCAGTGTAAAACTGAAAGAGTAGCACTCAAGTGCTGCCACTACACGTGAAGGGATATGTGCGCGTGATATAGGCCAATGCGTGCATACGCGCCTCCGCATTCTGGAAAGCACGCATTGTGCATACATAGGCCTACACAATGAGTTAACTTACGCCACAGCTGGTGGTGTAACCAATCATAGCGTGCTTTGAAGCCATGTAGACAGGCAAGTAATAGCACCGAGTGTACCCTGCACATAAACATTTCTCAAGGTATTTTCGTTACTTTTTCTTTCAGTTTTCGTTATCTTTTTAAAAAAATGTGAGCAAGGAAAAACACAAAGAAACACCTAAAGACCTGGGAAAGTGTCTTCGGATGAAAAACATTCTGGAATTGTTGTAGTAACACAGTCGATTGGCGGAAATAAAGTCACAAGAAAAAAAAGTCATAGGAAAAAAGGCCCCGGAAAAAAAATGATAGGAAAAAAAATCACAGAAAAAAAGTCACACCTTTTTGTTCTTGGCTTTTCGCGAAGAACACTTGTGTTTATGGCTTGTACTTGAATTTGTTCAGTAAAGTATCGTTTAGAAAAGAATTTCACATTTCACGTGTTTGAGCCTTTCGTTTTCTTTCGTTCAAGTTGGCAAAACAAGTATTACATGATTTCATGTTTCATGTTTCGTGTTTCATGTTCAAACAATGTGGACAGACTTTTTGGTGAGCGAAGTTCATTCATTCGTTAGATTTGTGAGAGTTGATTCACAAAATTATCATCTTGTCACTTACATTCCAAATTCATCAGCGCAACATCGAATCTCTGTCAACATGGAGGAGATAACAAGTCTTTTTTATGAATGTATATCTAAGAGAGAGAGAGAGGAGAAGGAGGAGGAGAGGGGAAGAAAGAGAGAGAGAGAGAGAAATATTTTGTCTTTTAGATCTCTTTTAAAGTGATTTAGAGAGAGGAAAGAGAGAGAGAGAGAGAGAGAGAGAGAGAGAGAGAGAGAGATAGACGACAGAGAGAGAGAGAGAGAGAGAGAGAGAGAGAAGAGAGAGGAGAGAGAGAGCGGAGAGAGAAATATTTTGTCTTTTAGATCTGTGATTGTGAGGTTTTTTCTATGACTTTTGTTCCTGTGACTTTTTTTCATACGTGAAACTGTGACTTTCTTTCCTGTGACTTCTTTTCCTGTGTCTTTTTTTTCCGATTACCACACAGTCGTGGCAAACGCTACCATCAAGTGTCATCTGACATTTCATCGTAGGACAACTAATCTTCTTTTTTTAACCATCTACACTTGTTTGTATGATTATTACGTTCTATCTAGACTTTCGTTTTGTTTATTATGTTCTATCTAGACTTGTTTTCATGTTTATTTATCATGCTCCATCTAGACTTTTTTTTAAATGTTTATTACGTTTCAGGTAATTTCGCTGGTCTAATTTCCATTAATCTGTTTTTATGCATGTGTATATTTATGAATATAAAATCGTTCGTATAAAATTTCGACAAGAGACACTCCTGTCAAAATATTAGCCTACTTCATACAAAATTAATGCAATACTAGCGCAACGCCTAGTACTGGCAATGCACCGTACTGGTAACGGTAACGCCAAGTACTGATAACGCTAAGTACAGCAAATTTGAAGCGATTCGGTTAAGAAACGGCGGAGTTATAAGGCCCCGTTTCCCGTTGGCACTGCTCTGAGAGTGACGCTCTCTCCCGATTCTCTTCCAATTTGCTTGCCAGGCTTTGCCCGGGCCATAGCAAGCCTGACAGCCAATTTGAGGCGATTCGGTTAAGAAACGGTGGAGTTATTCGTGAAAAGGTGAAGCGGCGTATAGCGCGCGCGTTTCTGAGCCGATTCACTTCCGGTTTGGCACACCGATAGTCACTGTCCCCGGTCATGTATCTACCAAATTGGAAGGCAATCGGTCCAGTCGGGCCGGAGATACGGGCGCCGAGAGTCTGGCGGATACGCGTTTCGCGCATTTGCGAAACCGCGCAAATGACACGGCCGCACTCGGTTGCCGTTGCCATCGCCCCGTTAGGGCTCACAGCAAATTTGAAGCGATTCGGTCAAAAAACGGCGGAGTTATAAGGCCCGTTTTGTGTTTCAGACAGACACACACACACACACACACACTGACACTTGGCTTATTACTATATGATGCTGCACGTCTGGAATTGCTCCTAGCGTGAAATGGACAGAATGGACACAAAGTGAAAGCATACACGTGTTTCCATCTCTTGAGCAGTAGTAGACCTACACAGTGTATCTCCAAAGAGGGAGTTCATAGGGGTCTATTATGTAAAAGAGTAAGTAACATGACCAAACAGAATCCCTCACCAAGAACGGACACTGTGTTGACGATGACTCCCCCTCTTCCTCCTTTGTCTCGTCTCATGTGTTCAAAGGCCATCTTGCTGCCTCGTATCTGGGCAGTCTGAACATGGACATTAGATGGCGCTTAGCATTGGGCTAAACCATAGCAGGCGGACATGATGAAAATCCGTTTAACGTCCTCCGGGTCTGAAACAGTACACATATGGGACATTAGTAGATATAAAGATGGTGGGAACGATCCTGGGAGGCAATGCCCGGAGGCAGTGCAACTCCAGGAAAGTCCCGAATTTTTAACGATACATATGTATATTGTTTCTGAAGGGGGACATCAATCGAGGAGGCAATGGTCAACCACTGAGGTGGCGACAAACTCAAAGTGGGCCTAATCACAGTAATATCCTTTGTTGGGGAGAGAGAGAGAGAGAGAGAGAGAGAGAGAGAGAGAGAGAGAGAGAGAGAGAGAGAAGGGGGTGGACTCCTCTTCTCTCTCTGTGTCCCTCCCCAACAAACGATATCACTAGGATTAGCCCCACTTGAGTTTGTCTGGCGGTGAAATCAGCAGCTAAATCGCCCATTGATCTAGGAATGAACCAAAAGAATGATAACATAATACCAATGTTCGACACTTTCATGATTTTAGCCCACATTTACTTTATAGGATAGGAATCAGTTCAACAATCATAGCTCAGGACGCGCAAACACAAGAACAGGATTGAGATCGCTCTCGAACTTGAGCAAATGTCGCTTAATGTGACAATGGCTTAAGTGGCTTGGGATCTCGGGTAAAAGAAGAAAGAGCGTACCGTATTAATGGCCAGCATCTTCTCCCAGATCCTCTCGTCCAACACTCCGGCATTGTTGGCGCAGATCTCCACAGCTCCAAACTTGGTCACTGCAGCTTGGAAAGCAGCTGCACTGGCGAGTATTATCAATCGATCAGTCAATTAACCAACGAATCAACCAGTCCCTTCATAATCAGAATAATGTCTGGCGATCCACGCATCTTTTGGTCATCAAAACAATCAAACGAAAGATCAGTTAATCGACCCGTTGAACAGCTTTTATTCTTCAGGAAAGAATTTCTTAAACAAAAACGTAGGGGAGAATGGGGCTAGTCTGCCTCCGGGGAAGATCCGCCATGTCGTTTTTATTCGTTGCTAAGTGCTTTGCTCTAGAATCATTTAGAGCGTGTGATAGCCACCGGATATCCTCACGCCATACCCTGTGTAAGTTTGGAGGGTGTGCATCAATTTGATAAAAGTTGGGAGCTATTTTGTTGTAATAAATGAATCCATTACTTTTTTTCAGTTTTCATTGGGTTTTTTATATGAAAATAAATTTTGGATTTGGTATTGAAAGGATGCTTAGTAATTGAAGATTCTGTGTGATTCTGGGTTTTATTAAGCATTTCTATGCATAAGTATGAGGGGGGCAGTCTTTTCTCAGCCTGTAGGCAGACTTGCCCGCCTTGGGGCAAGTATGCCCACGTAAGGGTGGGTGAGTGTACAGTACTTCGAGCAGCATGCAGAAAATCCCTTTTGTGTTTTAACTGATTTAAAAAATTTACCTATACTTATATAATAAAATATGTGCTGTGTGTGTGTGTGTGTGTGTGTGTGTGTGTGCGTGTGTGTGTATCTGTGCGTGTGTGTGCGTGTGTGCGTGTGCGTCTCTCTCTCTCTCTCTCTCTCTCTCTCTCTCTCTCTCTCTCTGTATGTGTGTGTGTGTCTGGATAAAAGTGCCCATAGTTTCAAAACCGTTGGCGTTAGACCCATATAGCCATATATATCCGTGATCAGCATCGCAGGGGGAATGCAGTGGAAGACATTTTGAAGGGGCCAATAGCACAGTGACAGTGAGAGCTGAGGGGACTCTGAAAACAAGTGCTCCTAGTTTCAAGACCATTGGCGTTAGACTATTATAACCATTATATTCGTTATCAGCATTAACCGGGGATTCTCAAATGCAGTGAAAGACATTTTGAAGGGGCCAATAGCACAGTGAGAGTGAGAGCTGAGGGGACTCTGTAAACAAGTGCTCACAATTTCAAAACCATTGGCCTTAGACTACTTTCATTACTTCTATAATCATCATTTTTGTGTATCTGTCTGTCTGTCCAGGCGATTGTGCCCAAACCGTTGGCCATACACCCCTATGACCACATAAATTATATTCTTGATCATCATGGCTGTGACGAGGTAATGGGGTAAAAGGCTAAGTCCCTAGGGAAGACTTTAGATAATTTGCCTTTAGCCCACTTCTCTAGGGTATGGGAGATGAGCAACTTTCCCGGCCCCTTTTCATCTAATAAATTTATATTTGTGCCCGGGTTCTGGCTCGTCAGATGGTTGTAAGAAATACAAGTGGTTGAATTGCTCTAAATGGCAGACAGAGAGAAGTAAGGTTTTACATGAAATTACAAGACTCCCACTCTCATCAGTCTGACCAAAGGGTTCAGGATTATTTGACACTTGTATTTTATTTACTCCCAAAATCTGCATAAGATTATGCAACAATAATAATAAAGCAGCTCAATGGCGCCAAAACAAAATATGGATAAAAAACACAATGAAATCCGAAAGGATTCACAAGACTTTTGTCTTTCTATAAGGTTCGCCCCATGCCGGAAGGGTTACTAATTATGTTCGGTGTCCGTAGGAAAGTTCAAATGATTGGCGCAGTCAGGTGGACTTAGCTGTTTGAAGTTCTGGGCTTGCTCGTCAGGTGAGAGTAGCTCCCAGTCGTTCCTATTACGGCTTCGCGGGATGGCACGGTTCAGGCGTGGTCTCCTCGCGGATTCTGGGTGCAGGTTGTCTTGGCGACGGACCCGTCTTGGTGCTTGGTGGAGTCCGGGATGATCCTCCGGCCCACGATGCCCTGCTGATAATCACAGGAGAAGGTGGATGTAGATCTCTATGGCTTAGAGACAAGGGGCTTCAGTCGGCAGGGAATTAGTGAATCCCAACCGGCTTGAAGGCTTCCCTTGTACAATAGCACTACATGTAGTTAATAAATAAACTGAATTTCAGTTAACAAACTGAGATCAGTAAAACATAAAAGGTGATCAATCCATCATCACTCTCCATCCAACACCTGGAAAGGAATGGTATCATAAAGTGCAAGATTGCGGCCCATAGGTTTCCTACTAAAAATAGTGCAAGATTGCGGCCCATAGGTTTCCTACTAAAAATAGACAAAAGGGTTAGTAGGCATAAACTCCGGTTCTGGTACCAAAAGTGTTCAAGTCAAAAACACACACACACAAATAATCAGTGCACATAAATAGAATAGAATGTTTACCACTTCTTTTCTATAGCATATCTATCTACTCCTTATTCATCATTGAACATAGGATCTAGATCAAAACTAGAGTCAAACAAACCAGATCTCAATCACCTGCCATCAATAATACTTACTAGTGGGCTTATGATGACTGGTTGTGAGTGTTGCTCTAGCTACGTTTCAGCATCTTGTGTGACAACTTTTTCTCACCACTCCAATTATAGCCTTCACTTTCAAACAATGAAAGCCTGCTATTGGTGTATTACAGTCCACACGTCACAATTTGCTGTTCTAAATGTACTGAACAATCACGCGCCTATTCCATCCTTAGCACATTCCTGACATTCCTAACCTTGTGATTAGAACAGCAAAACCATCTTCAAAGGGAGATAACCGTGGTTGTCACTTTCTTGTGATGAGACGGTAGAAAAGGGGGGGGGGGGGGTGAAGGGAGATAACCTCGGTAGGTGGTACGTGCCGACCGGGGAGAAAGAGATAACGCCCTTCCGCGGCGTTCGTTTGAAGCAGCGGGGCAATTAACGTGGCGGCTGGACAGAGAAATGAAAAGGCGAGGGGGGGGGAGGGGAGAAGGGGGGGGGGGGGGGTGTAGATAAGAAATAAAGAAAGCGGGTCGCGCGGGACACTTACGTCACAATGGCACAACCTATTCAGATCCTGAATTTTGAACCTCCAGTGCAAACCTCCGCCAAGGAAGACTCACAAAGCCGAAATTTCCTTCTTTGTGCTATATATTTCATGTCCGAGCTGTATCTCATGAACCAGTGGACAGAATGGCTTCAAATTGTGTGTGGTGGTGTACCACAGTGCCAGAATGATCCCATAGTAAACATATGAAAGTGCTTACCTTGACCTTGAAGTTTGACCTTGAAAACCGAAATTTCTTCTTGAGACCACATTTCACATCGTTGGACTTACAATTTTCAAACTTGGGATGGGCAAGCATTGCCTAATGGTGATTTGGAATATTGGGTACTGATGAAGGTCACGGTCACGGACATAGGGATTAGACCTTGGAGGTTTCAAATTTGTGTTTTGGCTATAATACCTTTTACATTTTTTTCAGATACCGGCTTCAAAGTTGGAAGGTAGGTAGACTGCCTGAAAGCCATGTGTGGTGCAAAGCATTGATTATCCAATGATCTTGACCTTGACTTTTGAACTTCTCTTTTTTACCTGTGGCTGTAGTTCGGACACCATTGGGTTTACACCCACAAAACCACATATATTCTTGATCAGCATGACCTAAGGAATGCAGTTGGAGACATTTAAAAGCCACTTGACCTTCACCTTTACATTTGACCTTGAAGCCGTTATAATTATGAAAACAGGCTGTAACCCAAAATCAAATAGCCATAGCTTGAAAACAGTTTGCCATAGATCACTTTAAACCATATATATTCACGATCTGCATGACTGGGCGGAACAGTGGGAGACTTTTTGAAGTGCTGTTCTGGTGACGGCTATTATGAAGACCCGGACCATTTGCATAAAGCAAACAATTGTAGCATGAAAACTATTGGTTGTAAACCTCTTTAGTTATACTACATTTGCAACCAGCATCACTGGAGGAATGCAGTGGGAGACATTTTGAAGTGCTATGCTGGTGACTGCTATTCTGAAGACCCGGGTCGATTGCATAAAACAATCAACTGTAGTTTGAAAACCGTTGGTTAGAAATCCCTATATCCATGTACATTCGGGATCAACACCACCTGGGGAATGCAGTGGGAGACATTTCAAAGTGCTATTCTGGCAACTGCTATTCTAAAGACCTGAGCCGTGGAGGAGCTGCGGGGTGTAGCTGCTAGTATGTATATATTGCCCCTACATTTACCTAACTATTTGTCTAAAAATGGACCTTCTACTTCAGTTAGCTTGCCATTTAAACCGATGAAAGCTGAAAAGTAGGTGGACTAGCCCTGTTCTCCCCTACATATTGAGGTAGTTTCTCTCAGCGACATTCATATAGTTCATTCACCCATAGAGGTCTACATACAGGCAAACATTGCACAAGTTGGCTACGCAGATAGGGACACACCTGACACACACACACACACACACACACACACACACACACACACACACACACAGAGAGAGAGAGAGAGAGAGAGAGAGAGAGAGAGAGAGAGAGAGAGAGAGAGAGAGAGAGAGACAGTGTGAGAGAGAGAAGACAACACACACATACAACACACGCATACAGAGAGAGAGAGAGAGAGAGAGAGAGAGAGAGATACATATCACGATCAGTCTTATAAAATTGAAGCGGGTACACTTAAAAAAATATATATATTATCTTGATTTTTTTCATAGAGCATCAAAAGCCAGGAACAATTTATTTTCTGGTAATACATGTAATAGGCTATGCAAACAATTTGAATAAGTTATCATTAAGCAAAGAAAAAACGAAGACAGGCCCAAGCACAATCAGATTCTTCAGGGCTCACTGTACATAAACAAATATATAATAAAGCTAAAAATTGTGTGACTTTCTTGACAGATCAGGCAAAAACGATGTACTACAGTACCAAAATTGCAGCGGCAAGATCTAGTAAAGAACTGTATTCTATTACAAACAAACTGTGTGCAAGGGTTAAACCTACCAAACTTCCGACTGTTTACCCCCCACCATCATTGCCATGTGTGTTTTCTGATTTCTTTCATTCCAAAATTGAGAACATTAGGAAAGAGCTTGACTTGCAGCCCACTGTTTCACACCCCCTAGGCAAAGATTTTGTAAGCTCCCCTCTTGTTGCTTTTTCGCCTGTGTCTGAGAAAGATGTCGTTGATGTTTTGAAAAGATCTGCCCCCAAGACGTGTGACCTTGACCCTTTACCAACCCCTTTGTTGTATGAATGTCTTGATGTTGTTGTGCCTGTCATGACTCAGATCATAAACGACTCTTTACTGAGTGGTGTTTTCCCTGACCTGTACAAAACTGCTCTTGTTAAACCCTTGATAAAGAAGCCTACCATGGATCATAATGACTTGAAAAGTTATCGGCCTGTGTCCAACTTAGCGTTTGTCTCCAAAATAATCGAGAAAATTGTCCTTGCACAATTGTCTAACCATCTGTCAGCAAACAATTTGTTCAACCCCCTCCAGTCTGCCTATCGACCTGCTCACAGCACTGAAACGGCTCTGACTAAAGTTCTTAACGATCTCCTCTTAGCTCTTGACAATGGAAAAGTGTCAGTCTTGACTCTCCTAGATCTGTCAGCAGCATTTGATACAATAGATCACACCATTCTTCTATCCCGGCTGGAACGTGTTTTTGGAATCCATTCTACAGTTCTACAGTGGTTCTCCTCATATCTAACAAATCGCTTTCAGACTGTCTTGATCAACAACTGCAGTTCAGATCCGAAGTTAATTTCTTGTGGTGTACCTCAGGGATCTGTATTGGGGCCAGTTCTCTTTGTCCTGTACACTGCTCCTCTCTCTGATGTTTTTGCTAGTCACTCTGTTATTGACCATTCCTTTGCTGATGATACCCAGCTTCAAAAATCGGCAGAACCTACCCAACTTGACAGCGCTATTCAGTCTATGGAATCCTGCCTTCATGATGTCAAATCCTGGATGACATGCAACAAATTAAAACTTAATGATGACAAAACGGAAGCTCTGATTGTTTCCTCTCAGCGTATGTCTGCAACGATATCTCTTCCAGAAACTCTTACAGTTGGCAATGCTTGTGTTCAGTTTTCTAAGTCAGCAAAGAATCTCGGAGTTACCCTCGATTCAAATCTTACAATGCATAAACAGGTTATTAATCTCATACGTTCCATCAATTATGAGCTCAGACGAATCAGTGCTGTTCGACACTTTCTGTCTGTTGCAGCCACGAAAACTCTTATTTCTGCCTTTATTCTTTCCCGCATTGACTATTGCAACTCTCTTCTCTGTGGCTGTCCTAAGTATCTCCTGCAACGTGTTCAAAAACTGCAAAACAGTGCAGCACGCCTCACTCTCAAGATTCCACGTTCTGATCATATAACACCTCATCTTCGTAACTTGCACTGGCTTCCAGTAGAGGCTAGAATCAAGTATAAAATAGCTTGCCTTTGTTTCGGTGCTGTTCACTCCTCTGGTCCCGTCTATCTCTCCGAACTAGTAACTGTCTACTTACCTGCTCGCTCCCTACGTTCTTCCTCTGACTGCTGCACACTCAAGGTTCCTCGGGTCCACACGAAATCGTTTGGTGAACGATCCTTCTACTATTTAGCACCTCACTTATGGAATTCCCTCCCACAACATGTTCGCTCATCTGACTCTATTTCCGCCTTTCGCTCTGCCCTTAAAACTCACTTGTTTCGGACATATTATGATTGATTAGTGTTTGTGTGTGAGGTGTGTGTGTGTGTGTGTGTGTGTGTGTGTGTGTGTGTGTGTGTGTGTGTGTGTGTGTGTGTGTGTGTGTGTGTGTGTGTAAGGGGGGGGGGTCCGTTTTATTGCAGAAATCTTGTAAAAAATGTATTTACAATTATTTTATTATTCGTATTTTGTATGTAGAATGTCTACGTCTTGTAAACTTTAAATGTTTGTAAATGAGGTAGAAGGGTATTTTTGTTTTTGCAAAATTTGTCTATTATAATTAGTCATGTAATTGGTATGTCGATGGCAGTATGATTTTATTTCAAGTTGCAGTATTGTATTCAAACTTGATTGGGAATGTGAATGTGGTCTCTATGTTTCTTCTTAGAATGTTCATGTTGTAACTATTTTACTTGTATAATTAATTGTGTGCGAGTGTGCGTGTGCGCATGCATGTGTATGTGTGTGTGTGTGTGTGTGTGTGTGTGTGTGTGTGTGTGTGTGTGTGTGTGTGTGTGTGTGTGTGTGTGTGTGTGTGTGTGTGTGTGTGTGTGTGTGAGTAAGGAAGTAAGAGAACGTTGTGTGTAGGCATCGTGCTTATTTTACTTTCTAATGATTAATTATTTGTTTGCCTTTAAATTTAATGTTCTTGTTATCAATGTAAAGCGCACTGAGCTCATGTGAGAAAGAGCGCTATATAAATTCCCATTATTATTATTATTATTATTATTATCAGGTCCAGGCCATTGAACCAGTGCATCAATCAATTGACCAATCTACCCTAACCTATCAACGATTCAAAGTTTGAGGCCTGGGTGAAGCTATTTACATTAGTCACAGTAATGAGTAAGTAAAGCAAAACTACCGCCGCGTTATTTGTAAACATTGCAGGCCTACTAGTCTCTATACCTTGCCAGTCAAAATCCCCATCAAAGAGATTACTGTTTGGGGAAACGCATGTTTGTCTCTGTTTATAAGTCTGCATGTCTATTTGTTTGTTTGTTTTCCTTGTCACTGTTGCGTTAGTATTTGATAGAACGCACACACACACACACACACACACACACACACAACGCACGCACGCACGCACGCACGCACGCACGCACACACACACACACACACACACACACACACACACACACGCACACGCACACGCACACACACGCACACACGCACACACGCTTTGTTAGCTTATTCTTTAACCCTCAATAAAGACGATTTTGACTTGACTTGGCACACACACACACACACACACACACACACACACACGATTGTTGGCATAAATAAGAAATTTGGAGACTGCTTGAAGAGGGGATGCATTGTTTTGTTTTCTGTGTTGTTTCAAAAAGACATATTTGATGAAATATTGAATGTTTTGTTTTGTCTCGTTAATAAAATAACGTTACTTTCGACTTGTTGTACATTTTGTTTGTATGGTGTGTGAGTCTGTATGTCTGTCTGTTTGCTAATAATGTAGTCTTAGACTTTATATATGCACAAGACATAGTTTCTATTCATGTAGGATTCGGGTTTTTTACCACCACCACCACCCCCCACACCCCACACACCCCTTTCCTCCCCCAGAATAGGCCTACTACAACGGTCTTTACCTTCAAGCTGTTCGGCATTAGTGACGTCGCATTGAACAAAGACGACGTTGTCGGCGCCATATTGTTTCTGCAGCTCCTTTTCAGTGACTTTGCCAAGGTCAGAGTTGATGTCACAAAACAAAACCTGTCACCAAAGATTGCAAGATTTTTGGTTGGTTGTCATTTGGGGAAGGACTTTAGCTGTTCGTAAACTCAATTTTAAAAGCCACTTGTCTTGATAGCCTTTGTGGAAATAGGCATATGTAAAAGAAATAAATTAAATGACAGCATGTGTGCAAAATCAATAAACAACAAAACAATCAGCATGCATTGTTTCAGATTTAATATGTGTCTTCAAGGATGACGGGGTTCAAGTATCAGTGCGTAACTTCAAGACGTCCCTGACAGTTCACCCGGTGGATGATTGAGGGCAAGCATGCTGATCTGAGTTTGTTAGGGTCCAGGGACGGTATTCATGTCGAGATAGCATGAGACTTAGCATGATGCTAACTTAGAAGCTCTTCCAATGTCCTATAGGATTTAATAGGACTTTTGGAAGAGCTTCTAAGTTAGCATCATGCTAAGTCTCATGCTATCTCGACATGAATACCGTCCCAGACTACTAAACATAATATGGTCTGCAAAAAATCCGCAGGGGGGGGTGCAAGATTTCGTTTTTTTGTTCACGGTCTATTAAACTAGAGGGTTTATGTTTGCCTTTGAGAGCAAACATGACAGGATTATCCCCTCAAACAGCCGTTTGCACGTCATTCAATATTAGAATTTGGCCAGTTTCGTCCCCACTTCCGGTTCGAATTTATAACGAATGTATTACAATGTTGCTCTTTAATAAATACTGAAAATATGAAAATATTCCATGCAGCCGTTTTCGAGTTATTCAAGATTAAATTTTGGCAAAGAATCGCTTTTTCTGGCCATATTTCGGCCAATCGGTTTAATATTGCAAACGTAGCATTAGAATATTGTCCTTCATTTTGCCTGCAAATTCAGCAAAATCAGATGAAGAATTAAAAAAATTCCATAAATGAAAATAAGTGAAAGTAACACAACCCAATTTACATAAATTTGAATAATTTCCAAACTATTTAACACATTATCACCAAGGGCTACAATATCCATTAGTTTGTTTCGTGGTGTCACTTCCGATTTGGGCTATTCCGTGAAATGAAAGCTGCATGTTCCTAGCTGGAGCACTTCCGGTTCGTTTTTATACTTGACATATTGCAAGTCTATCATTTAGTAAATACTGAAAATATGGAAAAATTCTGTTCAGCCGTTTTTGAAATATTCAAGATTGAAATTTCGACGATTTCGCAGTTTTTCGGTCATAGTTTACCGAAAACCCGGCCGAATCATTTAATATTTTAAATTTCATATACCCGCATGGTCCTGCAACTTTCGTGAACATTTCATCCAAATCGAATCCACCTAAAAGGGGAAGGAAAAGAAGAAAAAAAGAAGAAGAAGGAGAAGAAAAAGTAGAAGAATTCTTACAAACGCAATAGTACTCTACCTAAAGGGTAGAATCCTATTGACAGCATGTGTATAAAATCAGTAAACAAACAAACAAAATAGAAAAGATGATATGACAGCGTACGTGTTAAGCAACTTGAAATAAGATATTAATAAAAGATGAAGATTATACATCCACTGATCTAGTCTATAATCTGGCAGAGTGTCTCAGAGGTAGTGCGTTCGCCTCGTAAGCAGCAAACGCCAGATTGTTCCTGGCCGCAGCGAAAAGTTTTACCACTCATTCTTCTTTAGACCTCAGTCTTTCTGATGAAATGACAACAAAAACCGAGGTCTCGTGTGCTACACGCACTTCGCGCATGTTAAAGAACCCAAAGGAGTTGTCATTTGGTACAATGTACCACTCCTCCTTCCCCTTCAGTCACACACACACACAACACAGACACACACAAACACACTGCATGCAAAAAAGGTGGCGCAGCACTGGCGGCGACGCTCTCTTCATGTGGAAGTATCCCCATTTTGGTAGACTCGTCTCTATGACAAGAGACTGTCAAAATCTTCAATATGACCAAGCATAGCGAAGAAGAAGAAGAATAGAGTGATACCAATAGACTACCAATTTTAAACAATCAATTCAATAGAATTTTTTAAAAACAATATCACCTTCGCTCCGTAAACTCCGCGGGTGATAATGAACAGCTGAAAGACTCTAGGACAGTTTCTGATATCGGGTTCAAAGTCCCTGCCATGCTGGTCACTATCGATAACAAGAAGTAGGCCTAGTATGTTCGATAAAAGAGGAGGACATGGAAAGGTTATCGAATATGGGTAGCAGATATTGATCTATCCTGGTGTTGCAGTACCTTCAGGGTGGACACACTATATTTATAGTTACAAATGTGTCTTATGCTCCTGTACCAGGACAGAGAACGTTTTGCGAGGCGAAAATGGAGTTTTACGTCCTCTTGGTCTGAATCAGATACATGTAAATACAAATATGGTGGGAACAATACTGGAGGCAATGCCCGGAGGCAGTACGAAACCAGTAAAGTCCCGATTTTTTTTTTATTAATACAGATAGCTGTAGCGGTGACCACGCCTCAGTTAAACCTCATCGGCTATGGCACCGCCACAAGTTAGTATAATGCAGAGGACGTTTTCTCAAGCTATCAACATTATGTATCTAGTCAGTCTCTCCCCGTGGGGATACCGGGGGGGTCTTTCGTAAAAATAATTCCCCCACCTTCTGGAAGTTCTGTACTTGTAAGTTCCTCAAGTCTGTCACTCGCTTTGACTCTGCCTTTTTCCTTTGCTTACTGTCATCTACTATCTTTCTGACTTATTGGCCCATTCTCCAGCCTTTTCCCCCCAAAAGATTTTCCAAATATAACGTTACTCCTTTGAGCTCCTCCAAAATCGGAATGTGTCGGCTGTACGCAGCGGGGAGACCAGTGAAAACTGAAAACCGGACACATACGTACTTTACCCATTATGGCCTTTTGGCCTTGGAACGCAGAAGAAGAAGTAGAAATATCTGGTCAACTGTCCACCCACCTTGGCTCCTTTGTCCAGCAGAGCTTTGGTGACACATCGCCCAATGCCCTGGGCCCCTCCAGTGAGGAACACACCACGACCCGACAGCTCCATCACTGAGCAGGATGACTCCACACCACTGTGCCACATACGCACTGTAGGCCTACCCGCGCATATACATACATATATATGCGCGCGCATGCACGCACACATACGCATGTGCTCACACATAATGATACGCTGGCATGCGCTGTACGCGCACATACATTTACACACACACAGACTCACACCTGCGCACTTTGTGCACACACACACTGACACATTTTGTACAGGCACACTGACACACATACGCACACACACACACACTGTGACACTGGCATACACACACACTCTCTATCTCTTTCTCTCTTTGTGCATGTAGACCCGGTATTGCTATTAGCACGCGAGTGCGTGTGTGTGTGAGCGTGCGTGCGTATGTGTGTGTGTGTGTGTGTGTGTGTGTGTGTGAATATGTTCTTAAAACACCTGTATTTTTAAATTTAGTTGACCTTGTTGTTCCCCTAATACTGACAATGGCAGCACATTTATCAATGTAACAATTTATCAGGAAAGCACGCGTGAAACAGCACCATTTGATATCAAGCAGTAGCCTTGGTCTCTACACTCACGTAGCACTGGCGTGCAAGTGATTTATCTTTAGACTGAAACTGCTCTTCTAAAAACCTTGCACCCAAAGAAAGAACCCAAAGAAAAAACAAAACAGCAAAGCCTTCTGAATGTATTTCCGGAGTGCTTGGGCATTTTTCATAACAATTCAAGAAAGAGAACATTTTGAATATAGCAGTGCTTCAGCAATAAGAATTAAAAAACACAAAATCACTAGAAAACCCACATCATTTTTGTTTCCTTATTTCTTTCTAAGAATTGAAAAACACAGAATCACTAGAAAACCCACATCAGTTTATTTTCTTTATATCTTTCTAAGAATTGAAAAACACAAAATCACTAGAAAACCCACATCATTTTTTTTTCATTTCTTTCTAAGAATTGAGAACACAAAATCACTAGAAAACCCACATCAGGTTTTTCTTTCTTTATTTCTTTCTAAGAATTGAAAAACACAAAATCACTAGAAAACCCACATCAGGTTTTTCTTTATTTCTTTCTTTCTAAGAATTGAAAAACACAAAATCACTAGAAAACCCACATCAGGTTTTTTTCTTTATTTATTTCTAAGAATTGAAAAACACAAAATCACTAGAAACCCCTCATCATTTTGTTCTTCTTTATTTCTTCCCATACACAGAAAATCTAGCCCAAAAAAACACCAACAACCAAAAAAAAGGACATTGTCGCACCTTTTTAAATGGTAAACTCAAAAGGATATCACAATGTAGCGATCAGCTCAAGAATTAAACTAGCGTTTTACAGTTTTTCTGTGCAAGAAGTCAACTGACTGCTCTTTCTTTCTCCCACCCCCCTCTCCTCTCTCTCTCTTTAGCTCTTGATGGTCATTGTCTCTCTATTAACAGGTAACAGGTAACAATGATATTGTATTGTAATATTGCAATAGTATAGCTTACCTTGCACACAAAGCAAAACACACAGTCAGCAGACAGTGGGCGAATGGTCACAGCCTCTGTCTGCACCGTGCTTTAGGGCCTATTATATACATGTGCTGAGCAAAGATAACAAAGTTGAATGCGCCAATCTGTGTAAGTCTCGGTGTTCATCTTGTGTCCTGACTAATACAAAGCATACTCAAATGATGGCCATACTGGTTTGTGCTAAATAATGTTTTCTGTGGTATGTGTTATCATGATTACTGATTAATAGCTGTGATTATTACTTTCAGCCTCTAAAGGGGATCGATCATTGGATGCTCGGCGTACTGGTCCAGGTGTGTGTGTGTGTGTGTGTGTGTGTGTGTGTGTGTGTGTGTGTGTGTGTGTGTGTGAAGTCAAGTCAAGTCAAGATGATCTTTATTGCCGATAAAAGAATAAGCTTGATACAATATTTTTTACAGCCTGTCGTCATAAATTAATAAGAAAAACAATTAAGGTAAATAAATAAAAAACATAAACTGGAGAAAAATCAACCACAATCAATAAAATCATGGGGAAAATACATACACTTCATACAAGCACAATACAATGATTATGTATACATATGTACAAATGTAATGTGTGTGTGTGTGTGTGTGTGTGTGTGTGTGTGTGTGTGTGTGTGTGTGTGTGTGTGTGTGTGTGTGTGTGTGATAACTATGTTTTATGTCAATTACATGTGCTTTTATGTTATTTTACAAATTGTCTCTTCTGTTAGGTTATAGCAATGTCTTATTTTGTCTTCATTTTTATGTGCATGCCGAAAAACAAATTTCTTCACTTGTTTGGAGACAATAAAATTGTTGAATTGAATTGAATTGAAATTCTTAAAGTCTCAAAAGCCCTTCCTTTTATCGGTTTCATGTACTACTGGTCGCTGCCAGGGACGGGGGGATGTTTGGTGAGTGGACTGTCCACCTCCACTCTGTTAGACTGCCCGTCCTCATCCAGCACCACCCTCTGGCGGTACACGCCTCCTCTGGTGGACACCTCCATGATCTTGCCGTTGTTGTCCACGTCCTGCAGCAGCTGGAGGAACGCCTGGGCCACGGCCTGGGGCCTGGGGAATAATTATAGTGTCATCTAAGGTTGTAACTTCATATAGATTAAATGTAAAACACACACAGTTCTTGTAGGATTTGCCGTTGTTCTCCACGTCCTGCAGCAGCTGGAGGAACGCCTGGGCCACGGCCTGGGGCCTGGGGAATAATGATAGTGTCATCTAAGGTTGTAACTTCATATAGACAAACATTAAAACACACACAGTTCTTGTAGGATCTTGCCGTTGTTATCCACGTCCTGCAGCAGCTAGAAGAATGCCTGGGCCACGGCCTGGGGGAAAGGAAGGTTTAATATATACTAGAGATAGTCAAACGCTCGTTTCTTGTGTAAGAACACCTAGGCTATGGCCTGGGCAGAAATTGAAGATTATAATGCACAATATAGAAAGTAAAACACATTTCATGTGTAGGAACGCATGAGCCACGGCCTGGAATATGGGGCCTGGGCAGAAATCGAAGATTGGTTTTTATTTGTAATATATAATAGAGAGAGTAAAACATACATTTCTTGTGTGGGAACACCTGATACCTGGGCAGAAATTGAAGGTTATAATATATTAATATAGAAAGTAAAAGGTACATTTCTTGTGTAGGAACGCCCGGGCCACAGCCTGGGGTCTGGAGAAAAAAATGAGGATTGTAATATATAAAATAGACATTATAGCACACAAAAACGCTTGTGCCACATCCTGGGGCCTGGGCAGAAATCGAAAAATACAGTATAGATAGTAAAACACCTACACTTCTTTCGTGGGAACGCCTGAGCCACAACCTTGGGTCTGGGTAGAAATGTATCACGTAAAGTTGAACTATACAAAGTATATTGTAAAGCACGCATCTTTGTGTAGGAACTCCTGGGCCACAACGTACCTGGGGCCTCTGTAGAAGTTGTGTCATGTGGGTTCTGATAATATTGACTGATACTGACACACATAGCCTACAGGCATCACCACATTAATTTGTATCTTGTGCAGGAAAGCCTGGGCCACGTTCTGGGGACTGGGGAGGAATTGTGTCCCCTTAACGTTTTCATACTTCTTATGAGGAGAACGCCTGGGCCACATTTTGGGGCCTGGGGAGAAATGGTATAATGTGAGGTATAATAGGGACATTAGGGCGTGGTGGGAAACAATATCTACACATTCTACCCCCCCCCCCCCCCCTCTCTCTCTCTCTCTCTCTCTCTTGCGATCAATCTGGCAGTGCTAAGGTCTCAGTCCACATGAGGTCGTAAACTGGACAGTGCGGCGCAGGTCTCCTTATAACACACACACGCACGCACGTGCGCATACACGCACACACACATAGACGCTCGCGCGCGCGCGCGCGCACGCACACGCACACACACACACACACACACACACACACTACAGTTTTGTGAAGAAAATCAGGGCTGCGCCTTATACGTGGTCTTCGTATCTGTTGCTTATACATTTAATGTGCGTTGGCTGCGCCCTTTTTAACCCTTTCACCGCCAACATCGCATTTTTTTTGCACCACAATGACTTAACACCCATGTCACTAAAAGGCATCAAATCAGGGTCTGGTATCCATAGACCCTATTCTCTTGACTTTGGGAGGTAAGGATAGGCCAGGAACAATATGTCACAGAGGAATCCCCAATATTACATCTTTTTGTTCTCTACCCAGGTACGTTTAATGGAAATGTTTTGCTGAAAAATGGCTGGCGGCGAAAGGGTTAAAAACGGAACACTATTTCATATTTGAACATACGTTTCAACCCTGAACCCTTTTCACTTTAAGAACGTTACTGGGGTCAATTGTAGCCCACTTACTGGACCTTTAGGGAATTGACAACCTCAGTAAACTCCTCCTCGTTCTTCACTTTGCCGCCCTTGATGTCCAGGAGGGAGGTGTTGACGGGCCCGGGGCAGAGGCAGCACCAGCGGACACCCTGAGCCGGCATGTCAGGATCAGACTGAAAAACAAATCCCTTTATTTGTAGAATCAAACTATACATTCACCAACTTAAAAGATGTTGGACTGTTGATATTTAGAAAAAGCTTTTGTTTTAACAAAAGAAGACTGGTTTGAAAATGTCTTGCTTTTAAACAAAATAGTGGATGTAGGCTACTTTGCATATTTCAGTTAACTCTTCAACAAAATTAATGAAGAAAAACAAAAGGGGGTGTCCTAGGCGGAATCATTTGCATCGCAACGATTTTGAATTTGTTTTTTTTTAACTCACTAATCACTCCAGCTTATACACACAAACAAAACATACATAAACAAAAGGAAAAATAAAAGACGATTACGGGTTTTTATATCAGGTTTAAACATAGAGAAGTGGTAGATCAGACTTTTTTTTAATATATAAACTTTATATAGAAAAACTCTCTACACTGATTGCTTTCCCCACAACAAACCACTACAAAAGCAAAGTCAGAGGCAAAATTGTGGTCTAAGGGAGCGAAGTGAAATTTAGAAGTGACCAAGGTATGGTGTGCACACAGATTTACTTCCCTTCAAGCAAATGCATCAAATTGACAGATGGTTGATAAACTGAAAACGAATGAATAAACCCTTGTAGGCCTAAGCAGATGGAAAATTAAATGTATGCCTACACTTATAAACGTGAAGTTGTGTGCGTGATATAGGCCTATGCGTGTGCATACGCGCCTCCGCATTCTACAAAGCGTCCATTGTGCATACATAGGCCTACACAATGAGTTACAACTTACGGCACAACTGGTGGTGTAACCAATCATAGCGTGCTTTGAAGCCACGTAGACAGACATGTAATAGCACCGAATGTACCCTGCACATAAACATTTCCCAAGGTATTTTCGTTAGTTTTTCTTTTCATTTTCATTATCTTTAACCCTTTCACCACCAGTCATATTTCAGCCAAAATGTCCATTAACTTTACCTGGATAGAGAACAAAATCCATCTGCAGTATTGTGGATTCTTCTGTGACATACATAAAATAAGTTCTATCCTTACTTCCCAAAACTAAGACAATAGGGTCTTTGGATAACAGACCCCAATTTGATGCCTTTTAGTGACATAGGTGTTAACTACTGTGGTGCTAAAATGCGACTTTGGCGGTGAAAGGGTTAAAATAATTGTGACTGTTATTATGCATGTGCATATATTATTATGAATATAAAATTGTTCGTAGAAATTTCCGACAAGAGACACTCCTGTCAAAAAATAAGCATACTTCATACAAAGTCAATGCAATATGCTGCACATCTGGAATTGCTCCTAGCGTGAAATGGACAGAATGGACACAAAGTGAAAGCATACACGTGTATCCACCTCTTGAGAAGCAGTAGACCTACACAGTGTATCTCCAAAGAGGGAGTTCATAGGGGTCTATTATGTAAAAGAGTAAGTAACATGACCAAACAGAATCCCTCACCAGCATCGGACACTGTGTTGACGATGACTCCCCCTCTTCCTCCTTTGTCTCGTCTCATGTGTTCAAGGGCCATCTTGCTGCCTCGTATCTGGGCAGTCTGAACATGGACATGAAATGACGCTTAGCATTGGGCTAAACCATAGCAGGCGGACATCAATCGAGGAGGTTTAAATATGTAATGGTCGACTTAGCTTTCACCACCAATGAGGTGGCGACAAACACTAGTGGGACTAATCCTATAAATATCCTTTGTTGAGGAGAGAGAGAGGGGGGGGGGGGGGACTCCTCTTCTGTCTCTTTCTCCCTCCCCAACAAAAAATATCACTAGGATTAGCCCCACTTGAGTTTGTCTGGCGGTGAAATCAGCAGCTAAGTCGCTCATTGATCTAGGAATAAACCAAAAGAATGATAACATAATACCAATGTTCGACACTTTCATGATTTTAGCCCACATTTACATTATAGGATAGGAATCAGTTCAACAATCATACCTCAGGACGCGCAAACACAAGAACAGGTTTGAGATCGCTCTCGAACTTGAGCAAATGTCGCTTAATGTGACAATGGCTTAAGTGGCTTGGGATCTCGGGTAAAGAAGAAAGAGTGTGTCGCGAGTAGAGTTGAGAACCGGTTCAAATTTCTGAACCGGTTTTTTTACCGTTTTTCATCCCTCTCCGAACCGGTTTTATCGAACCGGTTTTTTTTTTTTAACCAGTACTCGCATCAGTAGTTTCACCTATGCAACCACATATTTATTGGTCAGAATATTCACACACGCGCGCGCACACACATACAAACACACACACGCGGCTCAACTCAAAACTCAGCTCAACTCCAACAAACATTTTAATGACGGGGCCATCTGCCCGTGTCAAAGGAAGGTGAGGAGTAGGGGTGTAGTTGAAAAATGTAATAATCATTTAGGGGAAATAATTAAACAAAAACAAAAACAAAACGTCATATGGCGGTTGGAGTGTGAAGAATGGTGGCACATTCACAACGCAATGAACCAGCTTTGAGAATAATCAGATATGTAGCGGGATGAGAAGGAATAAAAAAAAGTACAATAACCTTAATTATGTACCTGAACAGAATCAAAGTGAGAAGAGAAAATCTTTCACAATGGAAGGAAACAAATATCACACACGAGCGCGCGCGAACACACACACAGACACACACACACTCACACGCGCACAACAAGCTACACTGAGCACACGCACGCACACGCGTGTGTGTAGTGTGTGTGGGGGGGGGAATTACAGGGGAAGGTAGTGTATGTTAAGGGAAAAATGAAAAGAAAATTGAATTGCTAGCGTGTGTAGGGGGGGGGGGGGGGGGGGGTGGGGTTTCGTCCCCGAACATGTAATATGAATAAATTGTGACTGTGTTCACTATGTAAAGAAACACGTTACGTCCTGTGCTAATATAGGGTATGCTTGGAGTGCATATTCTGTTGTAAGTTCCATATGTTTGCATATTTTGTTAGCATGTTTATTAATTGAATTGTCATAGGTGGCTTACGAGCTGGTTGTTTGGTTGGTTATTTGAAGTTGAATGATTGAACGGCTGGTTGAATGAGGGGTGGTTTATTTAATGAATATATTAATAATGTATTACGACTGTGTTTATTGATTTTTCAATATTCTACTAGCGTACATATCTTATGTTCGCAGATTTATGAACTGTAGGTATGTCATGTAGTTCATGTATTATACGGTGTGTCGGAGTGTGTGTGTATTATCGGTGCATATATTTATATATATATTGTGTGTGTGTGTGGTGTGTGTGTTTGTGGCGTTCCTGCGTGTGTGTGGTGAATGTCGTGTGTGTTGTGTACGTGTGCGTGGGTGTGGCGTATCGGATCTGTCGGCGTTGTCCATGTGCTCTCAGAACGTCGCGCGCGCGCGTAGAATATTACGAGGATGCAATCCGGTATATGTATACTGGTCTGTTGGTTGCTTGATTGATTGTATACGTATAGTTTGAATTGGTGCCATTGGTCTGGTTGAATGATGGATTGTTTGATATTGATTTGATTTTTAATAAATGGTTTGTGTTAGGTTGGCTTACTTATTTTGATTAATCGTACTTGATGGATTGACATTGGTTGTTTCATCAACATAATTTATTTATTGCTTTTACTCGGCGGGTAATGGTTTTTGGCTGTAGGACATATTGTTCGATTTATGTTTGTCACTAATGAACAAGGGAAAAATGCTTGATTGAGTGTTTATTGTATTGATGACACAAGTGGTTGACATGATTTCCATTGATTTAATTTTCACATTAATTAAATATTATTTTTATTTATTTAGTTAGTTAGTGCTATGATGTTTGATGTCTCTCATTTGTTTATTCTGTATTTATTATCTATTACTGATTCATTCGTATTTTTTCTTTTAATTGCTGGGTTCAACATAATTTTGATTGATTTATTGTTGCATACTATTTAATTTGAGTTTATCATTTATGGTATCATTTTCCATTATTTTATTGCTATCTTTTATTCCGCTCCCTATTTCGTAATTACCACATCCCATGACATTGGGCCACATGGCATCTC
>JAGGCT020004210.1:49644-54644 GCA_017654935.2 Phymorhynchus buccinoides
GAAAACGGAAAGAGACGAGACAGGCGGACAGAGAAGGAGAGAGAGGAGAGAGAGAGAGAGAGAGAAGAGAGAGAAGAGAGAGAGAGAGAGAGAATATAAAAGAAGAAAGAGACAGAAACGAAAGAGAGAGCGAGACAGAAACAAGAGAGAGAGAGAGAGATGAGAGAGAGAGATGAGATAGAGAGAGGAGAGAGAGGAGGAGAGAGAGGAGATACTATACCATAGAGACAGAGAGAAACAGAAAAGAGCTGAACAGGCAGACAAGGAGAGAGAGAGGAGAGAGATAGAGAGAGGAAGAGAGAGACACTGTACAGAATACGAGACAGAAACGAGAATAGAGCGAGACAGTCATGAGATATTGTGACCTAGAGAGAGAGAGATGTGAGAAGAGTAGAATATAGAAGTAGAGAAGAGAGAGAGAGAGGCCACAGCACGCGCTTCGCGCGAGTACACACCACACACACACTACGCAACACACAGGCTCACACCACACACACCACACACACACACAGCTCTCTCTCTCTCTCTCTCCTCTTCTCTCACACACACACCACACACACACACACACACACACTGACACCTACCCCCCACACCCGCACACACACACACACGCACTCACAAACACACGCACACACACACACCCACACAACACACACACAACACACACGTGTCAATTTTCGAGATGAGTGAGAATTTGTGGTTTTTCGGCTTAAAGGTTGGACAAAAAGAAAAAAACGGCCATGATATCGACAATTATTAAGCTGATCACCGGACGGACTCTTCGTAGCTAGGCTGACCTATGAGTGACCGCATGAACTGAGGTCATCACCGGGGCTACTCATTGTCCACCTGCAGCTAACAGGCGATCATCACCGCAGGCCACGGATGCACTAGTTGCACTTTAGACACCCACATATTTTGTGGTACGACCCTCGATCTCAAAGTCTGCTTAACTTTCTAGTTTCATGAACAATGCATAGCCCTAGGCGGGGCTGATCCTAACCCTATCCTTTTTTTTTTTTTTTTTTTTTTTTTTTTTTTTTATTTTATTTTTTTCATTTTTTTTTGATTTTCTTCTTTAATACTTTTTGCTTCTTTTTTTCTCGAAAACATAATAACATGTAAAAGAAAGAAAAATAAAACATACAAGAGTAAGAATAAATGAAATACATCATCAATCATTATATAACAATATATGTACTACCGGTTGTACACACATATCTAAGTAAATAAGCAAAACAAATAAACCTAGCAACAACAACAACAAAATACAATTATAAGAAAAGAGATGTAGACAGAAGAGATAGACAGAAAAAGAAAGAGAGGGAAATAGTACATAATTGGTTTCTACTTCACCCATATCGTTTGTGTATATCATGTAAGGTAATATGCATACTATGTATGGTCATTCTCAATGACCCCTATCCCTTTTTACAACCCGAGTAATGGCAAACTGTTGTTTCGTCTTTGAGACAGAGAGACAGAGAGACAGAGAGACAGAGAGGGCACGGCATAAACGCAATATACAATACGAAACATCATATTTAATCTAGAGCGTTTAAAGACGCTAAATCACCAGACCGCGCGACAGAGTGCGTTTTTCGGCGTCCAGTGACCTTGACCTTTGACGCCACGCTGACCTTCATTATCGAACTTGTCCTAGATCTCGCCATTCATTACCTACCGGCTCAGTATGCAAAATGATGAGCATCCCAAGTCCATCCGTTCAAACGCTAGAGAGATACATACATACAAGATAGAGAGGATACATTACCACATACATAGTCCGCCTCAGACACGAGCGAAAACATACCGAACTTCCCCGACTCTCTACGATCGCGGTTGGTAAATATCCAGCAACAGATAAAACTTTATAGGATACGTAAAAAAAAAAACCACGATCATTCATTATAATAATGCACCTGTACATGAAAAGATTACGATAAAGTAGAACACATGAAATAGAATGCAATAGCTCGATAGAACCAAATGACAGTTTAAAAGCTACACTCGGTTATCTGCGCAGATTCAGTAAACATTTTAATACAGAGAACAACACGAGTCGACATGAAACGTGGATTGACTAGATATCGATTGCTCGGACAGGCGGTTGGATAGAGGAGGAGAGAGTTGAGGGTTGTTTGTCAAGTGAGGAGAGACAGAAGAATAACCTACAGTAGATAGCTACATCGTCTTCCTTTTCTTCTTATTCCGCTTTCCCAGGCCAATGGGTGAGGTGCGAAGATAGTCCCGTTTTCACTCTTCACTGATCTCCCCGCTGCATGCAGCCATACACATTCCGATTTAGAGAGGAAGCTCAAAAGAGAACATGATTTGGAAGATTTTTGTTAAAGGCAGAGACATATGGGCAAGAAGTCAGAGAACAAATAGTAGATGATAGTAAGAAAATGAAAAGGTAGAGTCATGAGAGAGCATAGAGTAGAGTGAAGCTGCTGACACAAAACTTATCATAAAGTGGGGGAACTATTTCTAGTGAACGATTCACCCAGCCATCCCCACGGAAAGTACGTCGCTTCTGGTACTGAGCCAATTGTTCCTTCTTTGATTATTTTTTCTCTCTCTCTCTCTTCTCTCTCTCATTCTCTCTCTCATCTCTCTTCTCTCTCTCTCTCTCTCTCTCTCTCCTCTCTCTCTCTCTCTCCTCGATCTCTCTCTCTCTCTCTCGTATCGTTCTGTACATGCTCTGTCCCTCTGTTCTCTCTGTCTGTCTCTCTCTCTCAAAGTCTCTCTCTCTCTCTCTCTCTTCTCTCTCTCGTCTCTCTCTCATCTCCTCTCCTCTCCTCTCTCTCTCTCTTTGTGTATCTGTATCTGTACATGTCTCTGTACCTCTGTCTCTCTGTCTGTCTCTCTCTCTCTCTGTCGCTCTCAGTCTCTCTCTCTCTCTCTCCTCCTTCTCTTCTACTCCTCCTTCTCTCTCAATCTCTCTCGTCTCTCCCTGTTCCTCCTTCTCCCCCGTTCTCCTTATCCTTCCTTCCTTTTTTCGTGCTCTTCCCTTCGTCATCTACAAATGTCTCCTTCTTCTGAGTTACTTATTGGCACATTGGTCCCCTAGGGTGTCCCATCTCCTCGCCGGCACGTGTCGTTACCCCCCCCCTCTCTGTCTCGTTTAAAAAAATAAAATACAAAAACAACCATACTCACACATCTCTGTCTCTCATCTATATCATCAAAAACGCTCCCTCTCTCAAACAACCTTCATGTCCTCTTCTCTCATCTCTCTTCCTCCCCTTGTCATCTACCATCCCTCTTCCCTGGTCAGATAATCGCAACTTGCGTCCATCCTCTCTCGACTTCCTCTCTCTCCCCTCTTCCCTCTTCTCCCCCCTTCTGTTTCTCGTCTTTCTTTCATTTGTCTCTCCCCCTCTCTTCTTCCTCCTCTCTCCGCTCGCCTCCCCATTCTCCATCCGCTTTCTGTCTCCCTCTTCTCTCTCCCCTCTGCTCCCCGTCTCTACTCTCTCTCCTCTACTACTCTCTCTCATTCTTTCTCCTCTTCTCTCTTCTTTCTCTCTCTCTCCTCTCTCTCTCGACCTCTCTCGTCCTTCTCTCGTATGAGCCTCTCTCTCCTGTCTCATTCCCTCGCCTCGATACTCTCTCTCTCTTTCTCTCCGTTCTCCTCTCTCTAATCAACTCTTGCTCTGGTCTCTCTCTCTTAAACTCTCACTCTCTCTTCTCTCCAGTGTCTCTCTCTCTCTCCTCTCTCAAAACTCACTCTGTCTATCTCCGTGTCTCGTCCTCTCCTCATTCCCTGATCCCACTTCTCTCCCTCTCTCTGGTCTCTCTCTCTCCTCTCTCTGGCTCCTCCGTCCTCTCTCTCTCATCTCTCTCTCCTCATCCTCTCTCAACCGATCCCTCCTCCTCTCTCACGACTCTTCCTCCCTGTCATCTCTCTCTCCTCTCTCATACCTCCCAGTCTCTCCTTGTCTCTCTCACTCTCAGTTCTGTCTCTCTCATCTCTCGTCCTCTCTCTCTCTCTCTCCTCGGCTTCTCTCTATATCTCCTTACTACTCTCTACCCATCTCATCTATCTCTCTCTCTCCTCTCTCTCTTCATCGCGGCTCTCTCTCCTCTCTCTCTCTTCGCTCTCCCTCTCTCCTACTCCTGCAACTCTCTCTCGCTACTCCATCGTCTCTCGCTCTCTCGTCATCTCTCTCCTCCCTCTCTCTCTCTCTCTCTCATGGTCTCGCTTCCTCTCCTCGTCTCCCTCATCTCGTCTCTCTCTTGTTTCGTCTCTCTCCCTACTCTCGCTCGTCACTCTCATCTCTCATCTCTACCTCTCTCCTCTAGTCGCTCTTCTCCCCCTCTCTCCGCTCTGCTCTCTCGTCATCTCGTCCTCTCTCTTCTATCTCTCTCTCGCGCTTACTCTCTCATCATCCTCATCTCTCTTCATCACTCTAATCCATCTCTCATCCTCTCTCTCCTCGACTCTCTATCTCATCTCTCCTCTCTCTCTCTCTTCTTCTCTCATTCTCTCTATACTCTCGTCAACTCTCTCGATCCCCATCTCTCCGTCTCTCTCTCTCTCTCTCTCGAGTCTCTAGTCCTCCTCCTCTACTCTCTCGTCTCTCTTCTCTCCTCTTCTCCCTCTCTCCTCGTCCTCTCTTCTCTCTCTCTTCCCTCTCCTCATCCTCCTCGTCTGCAGTCTCCCTTCCGCATCTCTCCTCTGAACTCATACTCCTCCTCATCTCATCCTCTCTCACGCGTCCTCCTAAATGTTGCCTCTCTCTCTTCTCGGTCTCCTCCTCCATCGTCTCTTCTCTTCCTCCTCTCGCGCATCTCTCACTCTCGTCCTCTCTCCCTCTCTTCTCTCTCTCCTCTCTTCTCTCTCTCTCTCTCTCTCACGTCTTTCGTCTCTCTCCTCGTCTCCTCTCTCTTCCTCTCCTCCTCTCTCTCTCTCATCTCTCATCTCTCTCTCATCTACTGACTCGGTCTTCCCTCTCATCTCGTCTCTCGTCTCTTCGTCCTCTCCAAGTCTCTCGCTC
>JAGGCT020004210.1:64644-69644 GCA_017654935.2 Phymorhynchus buccinoides
TTTGCTTTTGTGGTGGTTTGTTGTGGGTAAACCAATCGGTGTAGAGAGGGTTCTTTTTCTATATAAAGTTTAAATATAAAAAAAAGTCTGATCTACCACTTCCGAATGTCTAAACCTGAAGTAAAAACCTGTAATCTTCTTTCATTTCTCCTTTTGTTTATGCATGTTTTGTTTGTGTGTATGGCTGGAGTGATTTGTGAGTTTTTTTGTAATAATTCCAAATCGTTGCGATGCGAAGGAGTTGAAATTTCCACTGTGTCATGCGAAGTAACCCCATTATTTCTGCTCATTCTTTTATTGCCTTCTTATCTACCTACAATGTCATGACTTTACTAGTTACTATGACATATAAAATGATCCTCTTTGTGACTCGCTAAGTGTAGGCCTATCGTCTATGCGACCAAACTACTTCATTAAAGACAATAAACAAAATCATTGTAAATATGATCTGCAATTATGACAGTTGGGTTTCGCGTTCACTCGGCACCGCCATGTGGGATAAAGCCATCAATCAACCATAATTTTACTGATGGTTGATGTGCAGTTATAATTAGGATCACTTGGCTTATTCAGAACCCCTGTCCCCGACTTTGTCTCTCTGTCTCTATGTCTGTGTCTGTCTGTCTGTCTGTCTGTCTGTCTGTTTGAGTGTCTGTCTGTCTGTCTGTCTCTCTCTCTCTCTCTCTCTCTCTCTCTCTCTCTCTCTCTCTCTCTCTCTCTCTCTCTCTCTCTCTCTCTCTCTCTCTCTCCTCTCTCTGTGGCGTAGTCTATGTTATTTTTCTTATTTGTTATCGCCCCTACCCCACTGTTCCGTTTGACATGGGCAGATGGCCCAGTTCATTAAATCGTTATTCTTGTTCTTGTTCTCCTCTCTCTCTCTCCTCTCTCTCTCTCTCTCTCTCTCTCTCTCTCTCTCTCTCTCTCGTCTCTCCTCTCTCTCTCTCTCTCTCTCTCTCTCTCTCTCTCTCTCTCTCTCTCTTTCATACTGCTTTACAGTACAGAACTGTAAATCCGATTTAAGTCCAGAAATGTATCTTGATTGTCTTAAATTGATCAGAAATGTTTTAGAGATGCACTAATTAGATTTCGTATGGGGATAAGCAACCTGAAAATCCATGAAAACAGGTATGTAAGATTTGATGTGCATGTCAATAATCACTGCCCCTTTTTATA
Organism: Phymorhynchus buccinoides; assembly: GCA_017654935.2. Classification (NCBI taxonomy): domain Eukaryota; kingdom Metazoa; phylum Mollusca; class Gastropoda; order Neogastropoda; family Raphitomidae; genus Phymorhynchus; species Phymorhynchus buccinoides. Next base: position 65,818 of record JAGGCT020004210.1, read on the forward strand.
GGCTTTGAGCCAGGGGGGTCCATCGGTACCACCTGAGCTAACCAGCTCTAATGTATATTTTTCATAAGCCCATTGCTCCTAGATTTTAAAAAAGTATGATAATACTTCAGGGTACACAGCTTTCTGTGTGTTATCACATTACTTTCTAATGCGCCAACGCCGGTTGTACATTTTGAGGGAAGTGCAGTTTGATCATCAATTGAAATGTGATAATGTTACTAAAATCAACCAAACTTTGCTTAAACCATGCCACAATAAGTCTTTCTGTTAGAAAAATATCAAAGGCTAATGTGAAATAAGCTCCTTCTTGCTGAATCACATTAGATGGCGATTATCTCACTTTGTTACGTTTTGATAATGTCCCGTGCAACTGTCCACACTGTCATGAATGTGCGTGCTATTGTGGGGAAACGCTTTCAAGATGCAGGTCTTGGTGATCTCTGCATTGAATCAGGAATCCTGGCACAAGGGTCTGTGACTGGTGTATTTGAAGGCAAATCATACAAAGAAGTGTCAGGGTGCACAAATGTGTCCTGGAAGCCCTTCTTTGCATGAGTTGGCAGTGCTTCCTCCCGTGGGTAAAAGACAACCACCCTGAAATGCTGGAAGCTGTTAATGAACTAGAAGACCTTGTTGACCGCTTCCATGATGATGTTGGACAAGATGCGTTTGTATCACTGCTGGAACAGCCCGTGCTGACAAATGTGTTTCACTTGTGGAATGACTTTCTGAACTACTTGCGTCAAGACAATGGAGAGCTCTCCGCCTTCTGGATGATGTATGTTGACATCATCCAGGACATCTTGTTGGGCCTGCTTCAAGCCTCTCGCGGGGGAGACCTTGATCTGCATCTTCACGCCATCCGACTGATGATCCCTTGGTGCTTTGTGTATGACAGACTGAATTACGCAAGATACCTCCCTGCATACTATGCTCAAATGACCAATGTTCCTGCCACTCATCCAGAGATCTACGAGGCTTTCAAAGAAGGCAACTTCAGTGTTCAACTCAGCGAATCCAATCCATTTGGCCGCATACCTGTTGACCAAACAACTGTAGTAACCATGAACAGGGACACCCAGACAGTAGGTGGTACCACCAGGTTCAGTTTGAAGCCTGGAGCTGTCAGCAGATATTACCTCACAGCTGAGCACAGGAGTGGCTTTCTGGCCAAACTCAGGAACATGGTTCAGCACAACAAACGTGGCATTGATCATCCTGATCTCCAGAAATCGAGGCGAGAACAGGACGAAGAGGCAGTCACTGCAGTGGAAGAAACACTTTACAGTTGGATTCCCTTTGAGAGCAACCTTGACTTGATCAGTGTTTCAACAGGGACTGCTGCACCGAAGGAGGTTGCCGAGGATCTCAAGAATGTGCGCACAAAAGGAGAAACTGCTTACGCCACATTCAAGGCAGAAAGACTTGAGACAGATCCACCAGTAAAGAAGTTCCACGATCCCATGAAGAAGAGTTCTCTAAAGACATTTGGATCAGCTGCAAAAAAAGAGGCAGACAAAATGTGCTGATGGCAGATCAGTTATCTTGAAAGCTGACAGATGGTTGCTTGGGAGAATGATCGTCATGGGACAGAAAATAGATCCCAACATGAAAGACGTGCTGTGCTTTCCTCTTGGACCACTCCCCTGGTCACTGGCTGCACCTGATGGAAGCCTTCGAAAAACCAACAAAGCTGCCTTGGTCAAAAGCATCAAGAAGAACGCTCCACTGGATGACTCACTCCCTATCCACTCTGCCACCATAATCGATGGAATGGCCCTTGTCCAGCGAGCCAAGTTTGATGGCCAGCAGCCAACGTTTGATGAAGTTGCTGATCGTATCTTATCGATGGCCATCAGTGAAGCGTCAATGAGCACCAGAATGGACATTGTCTTTGACACATACCAGAAGCTGTCTATCAAGTACAATGAAAGGGCCAACAGGGGTGGGATTGCAGGACTACAGGTACAGAACATTGCACCTGGTCAGAAGATCAAGCAATGGCGTACATTCCTGGCGCAAGAGGGAAACAAGGTGAGCCTGATTAAGTTTTTGGTCCAGGATTGGAGAAGCGAGAAGTATCTGGAGAAGCTTGGCAGCCTTCGCAAAGTCCTCTTTGTCACCTGTGAAGAGAAGTGCTACCGATTCTCAGCTGTCAGATGTCGTGAAGTGCCTGAGCTGGAATGCGTCCAGGAAGAAGCTGATAGCCGTCTCCTTCTACATGCTGCTCATGCTGCTGAAGGTGGATTTGAAGCTGTGATGATCAGCTCAAATGACACAGATGTCTTTGTATTGAATCTAGCCTTTTGCAGTGCTATCAAAGCACCGATGTACCAGAAGAGTGGAACAGGCACCCGCACACAGCTGATAGACATTGGCAAAGTTGCATCCTCTCTGGGACCTTCTGTTTGTGCTGCTCTTCCATGGATGCATGCACAAACTGGCTGTGACTCTGTTAGTTCTTTCGCAGGAAAGGGAAACCTGCCAGCACTGAATATGTTGAAGTCCAACGAAGAGGTGCAGCAAGCTTTCTGTGACCTTGGCAAAGACTGGGAACTGTCCCACGAACTATTCGAGAAATTGGAAAAGCTCACTTGCCAGCTGTATGCACCAAAGCAGCCAACATCTGGAGTCAACGAGCTCAGATACCAGTTGTTCTGTGCGAAGAACGGAGATATTGAATCTCACCAGCTGCCTCCCTGCCAGGACTGCCTGCTGAAACACGCCCAGAGAGCCAACTACCAAGCTGGATTATGGCGACGCTGCCTTACAGGCGATCCACAGTCTCCTGACCCAGCCCAGAGTGGGTGGAAAATTGAAAACCAGGATGGCGAGGATATTCTAGCGGTAGACTGGATGAGCGTCCAGCCAGCACCTGGCGCCATTCTGGAGCTGCTGGCGTGCACATGTCCCAAAACGTGTGACATCAAAGACTGTGTCTTCCTCCAGAATGGGCTCAAATGCACAGACATGTGCAAAGTGAAAGACTGTGACAATCAGCCACCTAGCGATGACACTGCTGTGCCAAACTTTCTCGATGAGGATGATGATGACGATGAACATTATGAAGAGGACTAAACTGTTTGTGCTGGGTGTGTGGATGGAGTGGGAGTGGGGGTGGGGCTTAAAATGTTCTTGACCATTGTCAAACTCATGTGTGCATTTGAACAAGTAACATTCAGAGATTCTAAATTGGAATAAGCAGGTGTGGCGTGTATGTGACAGATGATGACGATACGATATGATAAAAATGTTGAATATGTATACATGTATGAAGAACAAAGTGTTAATATAATAGTATTTGCTTTATCTTTCCTTGTATCACAGTGGTTGTCTAATGACATACTTCAGGGTAAATGTTGATGTGTTTGCAAATGAACAAAAAGATCTCCCACCGAGATGTTTGTGAATAAAAAAAAAGGAATACAGTAGTCAGCACAATACTTAATAATAAACATCAAATTGCACTTTTGAGGTTTTTTTGTCTGGGAGCAAATCCACTGATACAATGTCTGAGAAGTTTTCCTTAGTTTGGCTCAGTGATTTCATCAAAAATGACAGTCTACATTCCCTACGCTCGTATTTTAACGAAATATGGATAACATTAAATATCACGTGTTAACACAGCATAAGCTGTGCGTCACCAAATGTTATCATAGATGTTCAAAGTCTAGGGGTATTGAAGATATAAAAAATCCATGTTTGAACTGGTTAGCTCTACTGGTACCAATGACCCCCATTTGAGGGTATCAGCTCATAATCTATTTGTCCTGGTGACATTGAAACAGATCTACATTTGTTGTTTCGTTGTAAACAGTATATGTTAA
>JAGGCT020004210.1:92144-94644 GCA_017654935.2 Phymorhynchus buccinoides
TTAAATATTTGTTTGACATGTAGAGTAGGCAATCATGGTAAAGAAATGTGTAGGAATTAAGTAACTGAGTATGGTTCAACACGGATATCTTCCCGGAATACTTACAAGCTACGCACGTTTGAGTTATGATTCACTTATCCAAAATCCATTTGAAGAATATTGACAACATAGAGTTGTGAACAATAGAGTAGGCATCCATGATACACATTGAACAAATGCCCAACAACGTCAGGCGAAAATGGTGTTTTACGTCCTCTTGGTCTGAATCAGACACATATGGGACATTTGTAAATACAAATATGGTGGGAACAATACTGGAGGCAATGCCCGGAGGCAGTACGAAACCAGTAAAGTCCCGATTTTGTTATTAATGCAGATAGCTGTAGCGGTGACCACGCCTCGGCTAAACCTCATCGGCTATGGCACCGCCACAGTTCCAACAACGTCAGCGAGAAGCTATCCTCATTTATAAACACACTCCATGAAAAGTGATTGTTTTTGTCGAAAGGATGAAACCATGATCGGTATTCCCTTTGCTTTGTTTACTCCCAGCCCCTGCTGTTTGGTTCCACACCAGCAATACAATATTGTGCTATTGTCATTGTCTGTTTCTCGCTCTCTCTACACGTCTATGCTCTGACGTAGACGGCTGGCGTGGTACCAAAGTGTCGAGCGTTAAGTGGAGTCTACTCGTAATCCCATGGCTGTCTTTTAGTCGTTTGAAATGGCGTTAAGTGCTCGTCTCTGCGGCTTTAATTTACGAAATGGCGCAGCGTCTTTTTCCAACAGGGATTCCACTAAGAGGTAGTCGTTAAGTCTGTCCTTCGGTTACCACCAAACAGCCTGAACATACAAAGAGCTCGCACTCCGCAGCTGACTGAAGCCGTGGTTGTTTTTTACACCCACCCCCCTTTCACCTACACTACAGATGGGGATCATTGTGAACTCACTCACTGCCTACAACAACACTAACGTTTCACACCTTCTACCTGTTTCACCTTCCAGGTGGGAAGTGAGAAAGTTGGCTTCATTCTTTGCAAGGTTTGTCGGCTGCGAAGTTATCACTCTTTGTAACATTTAGGCTTTTTGTGAGTACCACTTTTGGTTCTGTGTAGCTTTTTCCTTCGTTGTCTCTGTGGGTTCTTTCTATGTGTACGCGCCTTTGCAGATGATTATTGCAAGTTTATATGTCTGGAATTGTGCACTGGTATGTTATTTCAAACCAATATGTGTGAAATATTGTTCATTGCCGCAACAGAAATGTGATTATTTTCTCGTGCCCCTAGGGTCTTTTTGGAAAATAAAGATGACTTGACTTGACTTGAGGACGGAGTTTGCGTGCATAGACCCTTACTTAATCGCATAAAGTCGAAAACGCTCATGCACACAAACATACGCACACACACACGCACACTCACGCGCGCATACGCACGAACACTGCACGTGTGCACGCACGTACACACAACAGACAAGTTTGTTGTTTTGCTTTAAAACTGAACGTCTTGGTCTGACAATGCTGAAAACAAAGTAGAGTAGTTCAGGTGCTACGTCTTCTCTAACGAGCTCTACTGCCATTGACGAAGCAAATCGTAAACAAATCTAGTTTGTTGATGTTTAAAATCAGCCCAACCGTTCCGGGTGTTGATGTCATCCACGCTCAAACACGCTCACACAAGATTCCAAAAAAAACACCACGAAACGGCTATCTCCCCATTCCACTTCATTCCACGTTTAGTTCTACACCCCCACCACCACCACCCCCTTTTGTTCTTCTCTACACTTACCAGCTCCCCGTCTCCGAAACCCCGCCGTTCTCTAGCCTCTAAAGTCTCTAGCCCCACACCCCACACCCACATTTTCAACTGCACATTCTTTCTTTTTTGCTTGCTCCAATACGTTGTCTCCGCACCCCACCAGTTCTCTAACCTCCACCCCACCCCCCACCTCCACCCCCACCCACCCCGCACATCCCCCACCCCCCACACACGTTTTCAATTGCAAATCCTTTATTTTGTGCTTGCTCCAATACGTTGTTTAATGTATTGTTTTCACCACTACAAGCCTGCTCACAGCGCAGTAATTGGACGCACGAACGAATATAGCTGCAACAGCTGCGGTTAATGGTGCGCGACATGCGCATTAGTATTTCCGTTTAACACGTGGCTCAATAACTATTATGTCAATCTTGAGACTGTCACGGGGACAGTTTTATGCACAACTGCATTGCATTATCCTCCTCCTCCTCCTCATCCTCCTCCTCCTCCTCCTCCTCCTCCTCCTCCTCCTCCTCCTCCTCTTCTCCTCCTCCTCCTCCTCCTCCTCCTCCTCCTCCTCCTTCTTCTTCTTCTTCTTCTTCTTCTTCTTCTTCTTCTTCTTCTCCTCCTCCTTCTCCTCCTCCTCCTTCTCCTACTCCTCCACCTCCTTCTCCTCCTCCTCCTTCTTCTCCTCCTCCTCCTCCTTCTCCTCCTCCTCCCCCTCTTTATTATCATCATCATCATCA
>JAGGCT020004210.1:102144-104644 GCA_017654935.2 Phymorhynchus buccinoides
TATGGAAGCGACAGCATTTGTTTTTTTTATGCCAGCCTAGGGGATGTTAATGAAGTTATATTATTTTTTGAATTTGTTTAGTTTATGAGGACATGTATTATTAAATTAAAGTAAACATACACTACCCCCACCCCCACCCTTCCCATCATCCCACAACATCAAAACCAACGTAGTTAGATAAAGATGGTTTTAGGTCACGTGTCGTATACAGACATTGGAAAGCATTAAAACCCTTTCACCGCCAAAGTCGCATTTTAGCACCACAGTGATTTAACACCTATGTCACTAAAAGGCATCAAATTGGGGTCTGTTATCCAAAGACCCTATTGTTTTAGTGTTGGGAAGTAAGGATAGACCTTATTTTATGTATGTCACAGAAGAATCCCCAATACTGCAGATGGATTTTGTTCTATACCCCCAGGTAAATTTAATGGACATTTGTTGCTGAAATATGGCTGGCGGTGAAAGGGTTCAAACTTTGATTTTCAAAGCAAGAAAGACGAAAGTAATGCATAGAATCTGTGTCTACATCAAAATAAGAAACTACGCCATTAAATATTTAGCCTTAACCCTTTCACCGCCAGACATATTTCAGCCAAAAATGTCCATTAAATGTACCTGGGTAGAGAACAAAATCCATCTGCAGTATTGTGGATTCTTCTGTGACGTATATAAAATAAGGTCTATCCTTACTTCCCAACACTAAGACAACAGGGTCTTTGGATAATAGACCCAAATTTGATGCCTTTTAGTGACATAGGTGTTAAACCACTGTGGTGCTAAAATGCGACTTTGGCGGTGAAAGGGTTAAAGTAGCAGAGGATTTTTGTGGTCAGCCATGCCAGTAATTGGTGCCAACATACATCTCAGAAACGTGGCCACTATGTCTTTATCCGTACGGAAGCAGATCTCTTTTTTTCCCAGCCATTTTCATGCCATAACGCCCAGACTTTCTTTACAAAAATACTGCAAATTATGTTATTTCGGATGGTACTATGTCTCCATGACTTTAGATGATGGGTTCTCTGTGGATTTAGTCATTTTAACCCTTTCATCGCCAATGTCACATGTTTGCACCACAATGATTTAACACCCATGTCATTAACACTCTTACAATCAGGGTCTATTATTCAATGACATTGTGTTCCTAAATTAGGGTAGTAAGGATTGACCCTGTTCTAAATGTGTCACAGAGAAATCCCACAATATTGCAGACAAAATCTTTTCTGACGCCAAGTACGTTTAAAGGACATTTTGTGGCTCTAAAGATGGCTGGCGGTGAAAGGGTTAAGAGAACAAGCGCGAAATCGCAATAGTTTGTGGCACGCGGTCTATTTTTACCACTCCAATCATGAGTTACCTCCCCTGGCTTTTCAATAATTTTAATCTGTAAACCAGAATGTTATCTCTGCACCATTTCGTAACTTTTTATATCTTTTGGAAAACATTTAAAACTATGTATCCTACTTATACTCATCAAAAGAAGCACCGCATACTCGTCGTGTCTGTTGTAGTGTCTGTATTACGTATGTTTATTATTTTGTACGCTTTTAAAATACATCATTTTAAAGAGCGGCCTCAATTATTTTGAAGTGTAGCCTCGATTTGAAGTGCGACAATTTTGTCAAAATGTGCGACAATTTTGTCAAAATGTGCGACAATTTTGGAACGACAGACCGACCGACCGACAGACAGACCGACCGACCGACAAAGTGAGTTATAGGTTTGTGGCTTGAGCCACAAACAAAAACAACGATCCGTTTTGCTATTCAGGCATTTTACTTTAATAGAAATATGACACGGTATAATTTGCTTAGGAGGCAGTAGCGTGGAGGGGCCAAGCAAGCTCTTGGATTATTTTACGATCAGGGCCAGACAGAATTTGCACGCTCGGCTGGTGAAAATGATGAGAAGCTGACTTTGATAGAGATGCTTTTGATAGGTTTAAAACATCAAGTGGTAGTCACTCATCTATATGTGTGTCCATCTCTGCCACTGTTTGTCTGTCTCTCTATATCTATGCCTCTCTATGTCTCTATCTTTCTCTCAGTATGTATCTGTTTACATTCTCTCTCTGTGTCTCTCTCTATGTGTCTCTGTCTGTGTCTCTGTCTGTCTGTCTGTCTGTCTGTCTGTCTGTCTGTCTGTCTGTCTGTCTGTCTCTCTCTCTCTCTCTCTCTCTCTCTCTCTCTCTCTCTCTCTCTCTCTCTCTCTCTCTGTCTCTCTCTCTCTGTCTTTCAACTGTGTATCTCTGTCTCTCTCTCGGTCCGTCTCTGCCTGTCTGTCTCTCTGTCTGTGTCTGTCTGACTGTCTGTCTGTCTGTCTCTCTCTCTCTCTCTCTCTCTCTCTCTCTCTCTCTCTCTCTCTCTCTCTCTCTCTCTCTCTCTCTTTCTTACACACACGCACGCGCACGCACACACACGCAAACGCACACACGCACGCACACACACACACACACACACACACACACGCGCGCGCGCGCGACACGCACTCACCAATA
>JAGGCT020004210.1:114644-126017 GCA_017654935.2 Phymorhynchus buccinoides
ATATCAGGGTTATTCACGCGGCCAGAGGCCGGGGTTTTGCCAATGATCGGTTGTGTCTGTGTGTCTGTGTGTCTTTGTCTGTGTATCGATTATCTTAAAAACTACTGTTTGGATTTTGATTAAAATTGGCATGGGGGGTAGACAGCTTGAAAAGGAAGCTTCTTTTCGTTAATCAACACCGTTTGCTGAGCTTGACCTTGAAGTTTGACCTTGAAAACCGAAATTTCTTCTTGGGCTTTGTAATTTCCCCCCAGCTTTATTTCGTGAACTAGTGAACAGAATCGCTTCAAATTTTGGTGTGGTGGTGTACCATGGTTCAAGGAAGTTTGCATAAAAGTTCAGCTGTATCTCGTGAACTACTGAACAGAATCGCTTCATGGAATTTTGGGGCTATGTATTTTATGCGTTCTGTAAGGGTGGAAAGTGGTGTGTTTATTGGGGGGGAGGGGGGGGGGAGAGGACATAACTCTGGCCGGGTTTGCATTGTCACAATGCGTTGCTGCCGCTCGGCGAAATGCCCTTGTTGCACTTAACTCTGATGACCCATCATCAGTGATGTCATCAGGTCAGTGCGTAATACGTTGGTGGCAGTCAAGGGGTTATGTAATTAACCCTTTCACCGCCAACCAATGTCGCATGTATGCACCACAATGGTTTAACACCCATGTCACTAAAAGGCATCAAATCAGGGCCTGTTATCCGAAGACCCTATTTTTTTAATTTTGGGAGGTAAGGATATGCCTAATGTTATGCATGTCACAGAGGAATTGGCAATATTGCAGATTTTTTTTTTCTCTATCAGTCAAGTTTAATGGTATTTTGTTGCTAAAAAATGGCTGGCGGCGAAAGGGTTAACGAGCTTATTGTTCGCTCTGAATTATGCTTGTATTTGTGGTGTCCTCTTTTGTGTGCTTTGTGCCGTAGGGGAAGACGGGGTAAAAAGCGCATGGGCGGGGTAAGAAGCCCAACCCCAATTATCTCATGAAATAAAAAAAAAAATTCAGTCTCATTTTGCCCATGAATGACGCATTGTTCTCATGGGAAATTTCAGTCTCATTTTGCCCATGAGACGAAGTGTTAATCGTCTCATGGGCAAAATGAGACTGAAATTTGCTTCATTTCATGAGATAATTGGGGTGGCTTCTTACCCGCCCATGCGCTTTTTACCCCGTCTTCCCCTATTCCTATGCAGCAGCTACCTCTTTGTCTTTATTTTCCCTCACGTTGTAAACTCCGTTTTATCTCTTCTAATTCCCCAGGAGAATGGACCGGTAAGGCTGAAAGATAGTAGATGACAGTAAGCAAAGGGAAAAGGCAGAGAGTCAAAGAGAGTGACAGATCAGAGGAGGTTACAAGCGCAGAACTTCCAGAAGGTGGGGGAACTACTTATGCAAAAGACACACACCCCGGTATCCCCACGGGGGCGAAACTCTTTAGTTTTAAACGTCACCCTCGCCCTTTAGCAAGTCTTCGTTGTTTTGTTTTGTTTTATAATAAGAAATAATGTTTGACGTGTTTGTTCCTTTATTTGCAGTAATATATTATAGACGTGAGACGTGTGAATATATAAAGAGGAGGAGGAATACCTTTAACTGAAAAAAAATTGAGAAAGACAATAACAGCAGAGAGACAGAAAGGAATGTCTGAAAGATGAGAATTGATTTTGATATTTTTTTGTTTGCATATTTTTGTGAAGTGTCATGTTAGGGTGGGAGGTGGGTGTGGTGGGTTAAAATCAATACCAACAACTAAACCTCAAACAACTTTACAGCCCCGTAAACAACCTCATGAATAAACGCACAGTTAGAGGACAAACTAAAGAATAGCGCCTACAGAAATAGGACAGACGTTTTAATCTGATGTCATGTAGAAATACAACATATTTTGCGTAACTGTGTTATGCCAGACGCGTGAGATGTAAGACGCGTGAGATGTTAGACGCGTGAGATGTAAGACGCGTGAGATGTTAGACGCGTGAGATGTAAGACGCGTGAGATGTTAGACGCGTGAGATGTAAGACGCGTGAGATGTTAGACGCGTGAGATGTAAGACGCGTGAGATGTTAGACGCGTGAGATGTAAGACGCGTGAGATGTTAGACGCGTGAGATGTAAGACGCGTGAGATGTTAGACGCGTGAGATGTAAGACGCGTGAGATGTAAGACGCGTGAGATGTAAGACGCGTGAGATGTAAGACGCGTGAGATGTAAGACGCGTGAGATGTAAGACGCGTGAGATGTAAGACGCGTGAGATGTAAGACGCGTGAGATGTAAGACGCGTTGAACAGAAACTGAGTTGTACTGATACAGCTTATACTACGCCAATAAAGAAGTCTTGTTTTTTTGTAAGAATGAATATTTCGTTATGTAAGCATTTGAGCCTGAATCTCTGTTTTCAATTAACAACAACAACAACGACAAAACCAAAACCAACAACATTATGACAAACTCTATGATCATCGAGAGGTATCTGTCAAAACTGCCTGTTATGAGTAATAAAACAGAATCGAATTTAAAACCCAAACAAGTATTGTGATAGTGTGGTTATGATTACGATATTGTGATACATGTTTTTGTTTTTGTTGTGTTGGCAGGCATATCTCTGTTTATGCAATATTTTTTTGTGTCCAAGTTGGTATTGAAATTAAAAAAACCGGATTTATTATTTACAGATGGAAAGGGTATGGGTGGGTGGTCGTGAGGGGGAAGGGGGGGGGGGGGGGGGGGGGGTAGAAACTTGAACATCCCTAGGGGCGAAATTCGACAAGAATGGCTTAAGAAAATCGAGTAGTCTGTACTCGGTGTTACTTCTAAAGGGAGACCACTAATATTACATCCGGGGTCGTCATATAATATACATTATTATGGATGCTCTGAAAACGTTTTCCTGCCTGAGCTGTTTTATGGGACTTTTCAGGATAAATCGGGAACAGAAAACTATTCTCAATGACCTTCTATATTGAAGGAGGAGATGGGCAATAATTTTAAAGACACACTGACGTACTACGATTAAGTCCCTTGTTTAGTTCTGGGTAGCTGTGACCCACATAAAAATGTCCCCAACTTCAAATTGAGTCTGCTCTTTAAAATGTTGTTTCGTTTTCAATGTGGGGACATTTATATGGGTGTCTAACCTGGTCAAAACAAGATTTCTTACCAGCTATAAGAGGAAACAGGGTGAAACCCGTGCTGTTGACACGTGATCTGTTGGGTCTCTTTAACATTAAGAAGAAAGTGGGTTTTTAAAAATAATAAAGCTGCTTTGTGTGACTGAAATAAAGTTTCTACGCATAGATATAACGATTCGTTGTTGTTGTTGTCGTTTGTTGTTGTTGTTGTTTTGAAAAAAGTTGAGCTTCGGAGTACGGGTAACATTTAACGGTTGAGTGTTAAGGGACGTGAAACAGGGATTTGCTATGATTATTATATCAACATCAATATTAGTTATGAATACTTAGGAACACCTTACAGCTACCCATAGCAGTATATCATTGTTTTATGATATCAACTAATTTGTGTAATTTACGCAGACCTGGTGCTGAAGTACCTCCAGGATCTGCCCCGAGCACTAAATGATGGTTGTGGTGGTTGGTTTGTATCGAGCGGACGTTAAAGCACCTTCCATTCTTTGTAGTAAATGCTGTTATCCATTCATTTAATGCTGATTGAATCCATTAATATGCTAAGAAATAGCTCAAGGATTGTTTTTCAAGATCGTGTAGACGGAATGAAGAAGGTAAATTCGCCCTGAGAAACAGAAGTAATGAAGAATTGATCGATTCGGTAATGGTTTTCTTACGTGCCGTTTTCTTCGAGCGCGCGCGCGCCTAGGGACGGACACACAACCACGCACGCACACGCACACGCACACCACAAACGCACATCACACGCACGCACGCACCACGCACACGCACACACACGCACACTGCACACACACACCCACACACACGCACCACACACCACACAACACATACACCACACACAACGACACACACGACAAACACACACACACAACCACACACACACACACATCCACTACACACACACGCGCACAATCGCACACACACACACACACACACGTCACACACGTCACACACACGTCACACACACACACATTACCAACACACGCACGCACACACAACCACACACACATTACACACACACACACACACACACACCCACCACACACACACAACACACACACAACACACAAACACACACACCCACCACACACACACAACACACACCACCACCAACATTCACACACACACACACCCACTACATTCCTTCACTATATACCCAGATGGTTTTTTTGACGGAACTATCTGCTGAGGAGTGATATTTGGGTGAGGGTGGGGGTGGGGTGGGATGTGTGTGTGGGGGTGGGGGGGGGGGGAGCTCTGTCTGGATATTTGATGCTAAAGCAAATCCGACGTCCACACCGGTCACAATCCCTTCGAGTCCTGAAGTTATATATATTGAGTTACGTTCGGGAGTTAACAGGGTGGGGGGGTGGGGGGTGGGGGAGGGGTAGGGTACGTGAGTGGGGGAAAGGGGGTGTGAGTTGTATTTTGAGATACGTTTCGGGAGTTATAGGGTTTATGTGGGGGTGTGGGGGTGTGTGGGTGTGGGGTGTGGGGTGGGGGGTACTTGAGTGTGGGAAAGGGGGTGCGGTTGTATTTTGAGATACGTTCGGGAGTTTAAAAGGGTGTGGGGTGTGGGTTGAGTGGGAAGGGGGGGTACGGGTTTGTGTGTGTGCGTGTGCGTGCGTGTGGTGCGTGTGCGTGTGGCGTGTGCGGGTCTGTGTGGGTTGTGTTGTGTGTGTGTGTGTGTGTGTGTATGTGTTGTGTGTGTGTGTTGTGTGTGCTGTGAGTTGAGACGAGAGAGAGGAAAGAGACAGACAGACAGACGAAGAACAACAAAAAGCAGTAATGAGACAGAGACACATTTCCGACACAAAGGAAAGAGGGGGGGGGGGGAAATTGAGAGCGAGAGAGAGAGAGAGAGAGAGAGAGAGAGAGGAAGAGAGAGAGAAGAGAGAGAGAGGTGGAGAGAGAGAGAGCGAGGGGAGGGGGGAGAGAGAGAGAGAGAGAGAGGACGGAGGGAGAGGGAGAGAGAGAGAGAGAGAGAGAGGAGAGAGAGAGAAAGGTGGAGAGAGAGGGTGTGAGAGAGCTAGTGAGAGAGAGAGAGACGGAGGGAAAGAGAGAGAGAGATAGACGAGAGAGAGAGAGGGAGAGATCGAGCGATGAGAGAGAGAGAGACGAGGGAGAGAGAGAGAGAGAGAGAGAATAGAGGGAGAGAGAGAGGTGGAGAAGAAGAAGAGAGGGAGAGAGAGAGAGAGAGAGAGTGAGAGAGAGACGGGGGAGAGAGAGGAGAGAGAGAGAGAGAGAGAGAGAGAGAAGATGGATAGATAGAGTGAGGAGAGAGAGATAGTAGAGAAGAGAGAGAGAGAGAGGAGAGAGAGAGAGGAGAGAGAGAGACGGAGGAGAGAGATAGAGAGAGAGAGAGAGTGAGAGAGAGCGAGAGAGAGACTGAGGAGAGAGAGGAGAGAGAGCGAGATAGAGAGAGAGAGAGAGAAGGTGAGAGGGAGAGAGGTAAGAGAGAGGGACGGAGCGAGAGAGAGAGAGAAGATAGAGAGAGAGAGAAGATAGAGAGAGACAGAGAGAGAGATAGAGAGAGAGAGAGAAGAGAGCGAGAGAGAGAGAGAGAGAGACGAGGGAGAAGGAGGAGAGAGAGAGAGAGAAAGAGGAGGTGGAGATAGAGAAGAGGTTTAAGAGACATACGCGCGCGCATGAAGCGCGCGGAGCGCACGCTAGCCGTAGCGCGGCTAGAGCCTTAGCTCCAACAGTAATGACTGCATCCTGTATCCCCCAACCGCCCCCCCCACACCCAGTCGAACCTCATAATTTAGTACGTATTATTACAAAACAGAGCTGAGTAACATTAAAGAGAGTTAATCTCTTCCTCATGAATGCAACACGACATCATTACGCAGACAAAGGATATTACAGTTTAGAGAACCTAGCAGAACGGACCAGAAAGCACACTTAAATAATCCATCAAATTGCATTGAAAGCAGACAGACCCCCCAAATTTTTTTTTTTTTTTTTTTTTTTTTTTTTTAAGGTTTTCAAAGAAAGCAACCTCAGTACAATGGCATTATGCGAATGCCAGATACAAATGCATTTGGTTTTCCCCACTCTATTAGCTAATTTACTGACAGATCAATCGCTCGGCTATGGGGCTGGGCATCTCAATCGATCCACAGTCTAACAACACAGTCATTACTCATGCCTGGCGATCAAAGGCCTTGTAGATGACAAGATCTCTACTAACATTAGGACGCGTAGATAAGTTATCAACTTGTGATGACAAGAACTGACCCTCTAACATTAACACTCAAACAATCTCATTTTAACCCTTTCACCGCCAGCCATATTTCAGGCCAAAAATGTCCATTACATTTACCTTGGTAGAGAACACAATCCATCTGCAGTATTGGGGATTCTTTCTGTGACATATATAAAATAAGGTATAACCTTCCTTCCCAAAACTAAGACAATAGGGTCTTTGGATATTTATAGACCCCAATTTGATGCCTTTTTAGGTGCTAAATCACTGTGGTGCTAAATTACAACATTGGCGGTGAAAGGGTTAAAATTTCGCGATTGATTGACGTCTACCAAATACACGAGCGAAACCTATCTTAGGCATGAGGAGCATCTGAATAAGATGGTAAAGAAAGATATAAGACGTGCCACAATGTATCCCAACGCAGGGAAGATGTTCGACGGATTACTGGGCCTACTTTAACCCCGAAAGATGTTAAGGGCCCACCCTGACGAGGATTAGTGTTTTCTAATAAACACGTCCAGAGCAACCAGGAAAAACAACCCTTTACAAGAGATTGCAAAACTCCTGTGCTCTGGTTTCCTAGGCAAAACTTCAAAAAACCGTCAAAATCGACGAATGCTCCTTGGCGGAGGTGCTGGAATCAAATTATTTTCACCCAAAGAGAAGGCGTGTGACGGTCTCTTTTCTAATGTCCGCCCCGCCTGCGCTTAGACCAAATTCGTTACGGGGTACATTCGCGCCACGAATTTTCTACGCAATACAAACAAACCTTTTTGGGTTGTTTTTTACATCTTGTTCAGATTATCAAAAAGGAGTCTTGCTAAAACAGCAAAGGAACCAGCTCATTTTTTTTTTGGTTACTGCACTACAGAACAGAAAAGGATGAATCGCCGATTTGACGTTTCTAATTTTGTGAGGAACCATAGTGCAAGTGAGTGTTCACGATCCTTCGAAAAAATTATGTCTTGCTAGTGATATCGAACGTGTTTTTTCTCTTTCTTGCAAAAACTCTCATCCGTCAGGGTCCACCTTTAAAATCCATGGGGGGCGAGGGCGGAAAATGGTGTGTTTAACGTCCTCTCGCGGTCTGAACCAGAACCCAATAATGGACATCATTATGTAATACAATATGGTAGGGAACAATACTGAGGCAATGCCCGGAGGCAATACGGAAACCAGTAAAATATCCCGATTTTTTTTAATATTAAATACAGATAGCGTAAACTGTTGACCACGGCTCGGTTAAACCTCACCGCCACAAGGTTAGGCAGTGATAGACTGACACAATCCATGTTAGAATGTTTCTTTCTTTTCTTCTCCCCCTAACTTGCTTGGATTGAGCACTTCCTTTTCATTTAGCTTAATGTACCAGAATGCCTACAAAGATGAGACAGGTCTGATCATCTTCTTTGTAGAGGGGAGTGTAAAATCAAATTCCGGTTGGAGTGGAATAAACCTGCTTAATGGGAAATTGTTCGGAAATAATTAAAGGGGGAGATAATTTCATGCGTGTGTGTGTGTGGAGTGATCTTGCCTAATTTTTAATCGATCCAACAGGGAAGTTTACTACTCTACCATGAGGTAGATCCCCAAGCTCTTGCCCTCGTGTGTTGAGTGGATTTACATAATCACTTAGAACACACGTGCGGTCATTCTAAATGGATGTCCCATGTTTATATTTTTAACGGGTCACATTTTTGCAAGTTCTATCAATCTGTGGGATCTGGCAGCCCCTCATTTTTCCATCATAAACAAAGTTTGCAAGTCGCTGAACCACCAATCACCCCACCGCATCCCTGCGGTTTCAAGCTCGACAGCCATAGCCCCGCCATGGTTTGCTTGGGTTTTGAAAAACAAACCCCCCGAAAGTCAGTCGAGGTAAAATTCACTTTAAAATTTTTACGAAGTGCTTCCTATCCTCTAGGTTTGTTTCCTCTCACCGAAAATCGTGTATTAAAACCAGTGCGTAATCAATCAAACTAAACAAAAGTTAAAAAAAGTCAAGTGCACTTTTGTCTGTAGGTGTCAGCTTAAACATATACCTAGACCCAAATCATGTCCTAAAATGTTCAACAAAACGCCATTCCCTAACCTTTGCTTTCTCTTTTTTGTTGTTTTTTTTTAACAGTAAACGTTTTGACAACAGACGACGCAGTGGCAGAGCACTAATAAAAGGGGGGGGGGGGGGGAAAGGGGGGGGGGGTAATGATTACCGTCTCTTTGCTATGCGGTTTAAATGAGCTCGAGAGCGTTGGACTCGGGTTTCTTTCAGCCACACAGAAAGTTTCCAGACAAACACGTCTGGGGGAATCAAAGGAAAATCAAATCGCGCAATGATTGTAGTCGCGTGTGCCCTCTGTCCGCTGTCGGTTCGATGGCTCCTATTCATTATAGGATGGACCCTAAAAACGGGTCTTTTAGGGTTAAAAACCCTTTCACCGGCCAGCCATATTTTAGGCCCCAAAAATGTCCATTAAGTTTTTAGCTGGGTTAAAACAAAATCCATCTGCAGATTCTTCTGTTACATTCATCATGTAAAGGTACCTTTTAGTGAGCATTGGTGTTAAAATCACTGGGTTGCTAAATGCAACTTTGGGCGTCGAAAGGGTTAAAGAATCTCCGTATGTATCCCAGTGTCTTCTCCCCCCTCTCCTTTTCCTTTCTGTGTTATTACTGGTTCTGTACTTTACAAACAAAACACCGAGGGGGTCGTCCTTTCTGTCTGTCTGGTCTGTCTGTCCTGTCGTGAAACACGTGGTCCAATTCTTCTGGACCGATTTCCAGTGGAATTTATCCTTGGTGTTTTTTTGGTGGAGCCCAACCGATGAAAAGAAGCCGTGTTCAAAAGAGAATGGTTTGCTTCAGCTTAATATCACTGCTACTCTGCTGTGCTCGCTGCCGGGCGGGCTTCTTGCCGCTAGCGCCTACTATACGTCTCACTACTACTATACTACTACTACACTACTCTACTACTCTATACACTACTCACTTAACTAACTACTACTACTATTGCTGCTAGCTAGCTGCTAAAGATACTACTAACTGCTGCTTGCTGCTGCTGCTGAACGCTACGACTACTACTATCACTACCCATATTCACTTCAACTACTATTGCTGGCTGCTATGCGTAAACTAACTAGCCTAAGCTACTACTATTACTGCACTTAGACTGTACATGGGCTGCTGTTGCTGCTGCTTCGGCAAAAAACAAAAAACGACTACTACTACTACTACTACTACTACTACTTAGTGTGTACTACTCGACTACTACTAACTACTACTTACTTAGACTACTGGAACCATTAACAAACGTTGTCTTCGGCTTTATTGCATTTCTTGTGTCCATAATTGATAAACGAACCATTTCTTTTCGTTCTGTTTTTTGTGTCTGGCCTGTCCTGTTCGTCCTTGCTCTGTCTGTCCCTTTTTTCCCTTCTGTCTGTCCTGTCTGTATGTTCTGTCTGTCTGTACGCGATGCATTTTAGAGATTATGAGGCGGGATGTATACAATACAATACATTGTCTTCATAGACATTTGGTCCTTAATTGACATCATAAAGTATCTAGCAAAACATAAATTATCAGGCAATACAAATGAGCTCTGTATACATAAACATATCTTCGCAGTGCATGTTCGTCCTTTACAGTCTACAACTGTATCAGTGCAACGTCTATCCGCGGACAGCCCTTGCAGTTGTTCCATACCGTCTCTCTGCTGGCCTCTTCATGGACACCCGCATGAAAGCTACCCGTGGTGCCATCCCTTGGCATTTGTTCAATTCTCTATGGCAGTACTAGATGGCCGTTTTTCAATCTGCTGGCATTCCGAGACCAATGATATAGGGAGGTGGGCCTTATTAGCTTTTGGTCGCGTTTTATACTTTACCTGACTCATTTAAGATCAGGGTGTTTTTTTTCTGTTTATTATGTGTTCTGCCTCTCTCTGTGTTCTTTCATTTTTACTGCTTGTCTTCTGTTTGCTTGTCTGTCTCCTAGTCTGTATGTGTTGTCTCCTGTTCTCTGTCTTTCTCTCTCTCCCACAACTCTTTCTCTCGTCTCTAAACGTCGATCTCTAAAAAGATTTAATATCTCTCTCACGGTCCCCCTCTCCTCATCATATCTCTCTATCGTCTCTCACTCTCTCTCCTTCCCCTCCATGAGTCTCCCTTGTCTCTTCGTCTCTCTCTTTCCCTCCCTCTCCTCCTCCATAATCTTCTCTCTCATCTCTCTTTCTTTCTCTTTCTTTCTTGTTTCTTTCCTTCTCTCTTTCTTTATCTCTTCTCCCCCCCTCTCCCTCTCCTCTCTCTCCTCGTCTTTCTCCCTCTCTCGTCTGCTCTCTCTCCTCTCTCACGCACTCACCGTCTCCTCTGTCATCTTCATGGACACCGCATGGAAAGCTACCGCTTGTGCCATCGCTGGCATTTGTCATAGTTCTCTATGGCAGTCCTAAAATGGCCGTGTTTAAATAATCTGTCCTGGCATGTGCCGAGAATACAATCGGTATAGGGGAGGCCTTCCTGGCCTTACTCGCTTTGGTGGGGCGTTTGCTTTACCGAGTGACTTTTAGAGCATCGAGTTTTTTGTTTGTGGCTGCAAGGCCACCAACCTATAACTCACTTTGTCGCATCGGGTCTGTTCTGTCTGTCGGGGTCCAAAATTGTCGCACACATTTTTGACAAAATTGTCGCGCTGAACGGGAGACTTCAATCGAGGCTTAACACTTCAAAATTAATTGTGATGGGGCCGCTCTTTAACATTAGTGTATTTTAAATTTTATAAAAGCGTAACAAATAATAACATACGTAATACAGACACTAACACAGACACGACGAGTAGCGGTGCTCTTCATTTTGATAGTAATAAGTAGGATACATAGTTTTAAATGTTTTCCAAAATATATAAAAGTTACGAATGGTGCAGAGATAACATTCTGGTTTACAATTAAAATTATTGAAAAGTTGGATAAAGCCAGGGTAGGTCAAACTCATGATTTGGAGTGGTAAAAAATAGACCCCACAAA
>JAGGCT020004211.1:0-5000 GCA_017654935.2 Phymorhynchus buccinoides
AATTTTGTTTTTTTTTTTTTTTTTTTTTTTTTTTTTTATTTTTTTATTTTTTTTTTTTTTTTTTTTTTTTTTTTTTTTTTTTTTTTTTTTTTTTTTATTTTGTTTTTTTTTTTTTATTTTTTTTTCTTTTTTTTTTTTTTTATTTACCTATTTTTTTTTTATTTTATTTTTTTTTTTTTTAATTTTTTTTTTTTTTTGTTTTTGGTTTTTTTTTTTTTTTATTTTTTTTTTTTTTTTTTTTTTTTTTTTTTTTTTTTTTTTAACAATTTTTTTTTTTTTTGTTCCCCTTCTATGATTTTTTTTTTTTTTTTTATATATTTTTACCTTTTTTTCTGCATGTATCTTCTCTTTTTATTTTTTCATATTTTATTTTTTTTTTTTTATATATTTTTCTAACTCTTCTTTTTTTCTTTAAATTGTTGTTCTATTTAATTTTTCTTTTTTTTACTTCATTTTTTTTTTTATTGCGCCCCCCATCGTATACCCCCGCCCAACACCAAAGCCGGTGTAGTACCCCCCACAAACAATCGAAAACCCCCCCTAACCGCAGGGGAAGAGACCACACTTTTTCACTCTTCATACCTACTCCCCGCTCCCGTCTTTATCCGGTGGGATTTTTTGGAGACTGATGAGTTATGCTAGGAGGAGCTTGTCATTGCTAAATAATAATCCCATACCCAATCCCCCGCATAACTATGCATAGCTTAACAACATTTTCAATAATGGTTTTGAATGTATCCTGTTGTATTTGCCTAGCCAATGGTACAAAATTCTCATGACATAGGGTCTTAATAGCCAAGGTGGTCTGGGTCTGTGTTTAAATTTGTGTATACTTTATTATAATTCAACAAATCAGTATTCATTTCTTTGCTTCCCAAATGTGCATTAAGGAATCTGCTTACCCTGTGTTATTTATTTTTCTGTTTTAGCTTGATAGGCAAAATAGCACAACCAGCACGTCCTAATAAAAATACTAGACCGACCCTTAACCCACCAGAATCCGCCTATTCCTGTGGCTGTGGGCATTATTTATTTTTGCAAGCACGTTTTTGATCCTTTGATTTTATTTATTTTCTTTTTTTTTTTTTTTTCTTTTTTTTTTTTTTTTTCTTCTTTTTTTCGAGGGTTGATTATGGGGATGGGCCTGCTATAAAAATAAGCATGTGGGCATGTTTTTGTTGGCTTTACTCTTTGATGCAGTCCAAAACTTGGTGATGGGATCACAAAAAAATTTGAAATTTGTGTTTAATTCCTTTACCATAATGTAGTAATTAACATGCATATTAGAAAAATACAAAAGGCAATAGAGGTTCCAAAAAGAGTAGACAGATTAGGAGAGGAAGTTACAAGCCCAGAACTTTAACTTTTACCAGAAGGTGGAACTATTTAGTTACAAAAGAGAAAAAGTAAATAAACACCCCCCCCCGGTAATCCCATGCCCCCCCCATGGGGGGGAATTCGAATTAGCAGTCTGCTAAGACCTGTACGGTCGGAATGCAGCAGCTTGGCGGCATAGGAAGAACGGGGTACAGTCCAAATAATACGAATAATCGACCATCTTATCTCTCCATCTCCTGCATGGACCTCCCTCCAAGCATCTAGATTCCCCCTTTAAATTAAATATATTAATAGGGGAATGTTCCACACTGTATAATTATTACTGTTTTCCCCCTCCCAGTTCCCTGCCAGATGACCGTTTTGCAATTTAAAAAAAAAAAAAATAAAAAAAACCCATTAATAAGCCAAAGAATTTTTTGTGTGTTAAATCCTACAAACGGTTTTATAAATAAATGATTTCCTGTGTTGCAGAGGCAACACCCAACAAACTAATATTCTAGAGAAACTACGAAAAATTATCTATTCTCTAAAGACTAAAATGGTTTCTGATGGTTCTGTGGTGTTTTTTTTTTTTGTTTTTTTTTTTTTTTCATGCAAACTGCCAAAAAAAACAGGCAACAAAACCTTGCGCTGAGAGCGTGCATGTCTAGGCTTAGGGCTAAAAAGAGAAGAGTGGATGGGTTTTTTTTCGTTTTCTTTTTTTTCTGTTCCCTCAATAGAGTGATTAAAAGAAAGCAATAAAATCGCAGAGAGAGAGAGAAGAGATGGGGTGGGTGGTTCGCTAAATGAATGAAAGTCCAACCTGCGTCTGTAACTTGCTGGTGTTGACAGACAGCAACATGCTCCCGTTTTGAGTTTAAAAACCGGTAACCCAAGCCATAAACCAGAGCCATTATGGTGTATAAAACCCAGCAGAGGCAGCTGGTATATTTTTTTGTTGCCATTCCCTAGTCGGGGTGGCTCTTCTTTCTCTTCCTACTTCTTTCCGCTTCTCCCTCTTCCCTCTCAGCTTCTCCCCCTTCCTTCCTTTCCCCTTTATATCCCCCCCAAAAAACACCTAACTTTCTTTCTACTTTCTTCTCTCCCCTCCTTCTCCCCCTTTCTTTCCTCTTCCCCTCGTCATTTTTTCTTTCCTTCCCTCTCCTCCCCACACGCAAACAGTCAGTAACAGTCAAAAATCACTGGGGCCATTCATAAGCCTGCACGACACGGCTGACATCGTGGCAGTTGGGTAGCTGAGCTTACTTTCAGCTTTACTTCAATCACACAGCAGCCAAAAAGAAAAGTTACCTAGGATTTTTAGAAATTTTACGCAAAAAATGGTGAAACGCACGTATGGTTGGTAAACCTGTTTAATTATCTAAAACATCTCTGAGTGCGGTTTTGGTTTTGTGATAAATTGCTTTAGAGGAAGATATTTACACTCACACACTCCTCTATCACCACCGCAACCTCATCAAGTCACAAATCCATTCACCATCGATCTGGGAGCGGTTTCCTGAAGCCATTATTTTCACTCACCACCATCAAAACAAACCTTGTTGGCATAATGAATATAATGGGTGGGCATGGTTGGTTGATGGGTTGGATTGAATGGTATGCGCTTCGAATCACAAAAACACCCGGAACAACCGTAATTGTAAAAATCCATGATGGATAAGGTAGAAAACCTCAACACCACAGCCAACCGAAACCAACTCATTTTTCTTTCAGTTTTCTTCCCCTCTATTTTTTTTCAAGAATTGCCAGAAAACCAATATATCTATTGTTTTCTTCCTTCTTTGCTTCTGTAAAAGCTTTGGGAGTTGTATAGGCCAACGAAACAACGCGTTGGAGTCGTGCATTGCTAATGTATTTAATGGAATGGGATAAGGTTAATTTTTAATTATTTCCTTAATTTTCCTTAGCATTTTACTACATTACTACGACTTTACACCAACTACTTTACTTAACTACTCTCCACTGTCTCTAGAAAAAAAACCTGGGTGAACACAAAGAAAGAAAAAAGAATAGAGAAAAAGACAACTAGAAGCAAACTGTCCCCCTATAAATTTCCTATCTGTTTCTAACCAGGCTTATTCGACCAAGCTGTGGAAAATACATACCTCAGATGTAGTCGATCAACAATGGATGCGCAAATTTTTGTTTCAGGAGAGGCTTTTGTGGCTGAATGGTATATTATAAAATATCTTAGTCCAACCTACATTATTTATTTGTATCCAAGGCTTGTGTGGTTGTATAGAAAGTGTCCATTGTCTTAACTTTTGTACATTTATCAAAATTTACAATTGGCCTTTATTTTATTGGAATTGCTGCACAGAAAGAGAAAAAAAGCGAAAGTGGCGGCAAGCGACATTTTACTTACTATACCCCTCTAGATTTAGGGGTCCGCACAAGGAGATTGTGAATGTTTTGCCTTCTTTTCTGTTGTCTTAAGTGAAAATACAATGGATAGCAAGTGAACAGTTTTGTGTGACAATCTGTATGGAAATGGTTGGTGTGTGTGGTGTGTGGTGTGTGTGTCAGTGTGTGTGTGTGTGTCAATTTTCTCTGTGTAGGTGTGTGTGATTATATGATGCTCATCTTTATTAAAATACTACCAATATTAATTTAAAATAAAATTACAAACTTAATTTAAGACTTTACTAAATAATTAAAACTAATATTTTATATAACATTTTTCATTTTATTTTGTTTATACTGACAACTATTAAGATTAATAAACTAAAAATACTAAATTTCGACTGAAAATTATGTTACTAATTTACATTAAAAACATAAGTAGATAAAGTAAAAAAATAAATAAAACTAATTTTAAACACAACTTAATTATTTTATTTTATTAAAAAAAACGTAAATTCACTTAAAATTTTAATTTAAATTATAAATTTTTTATCTTTTAAATACATATTATCATTAATAAATTTTTAAATATAATAAATTAAAAACTTTTAAAACAAAAATTAATGTTTTACGAAGGACAATTAAATTACTGCTAACAAAAATCCGTCTTTTTTTCCAATTTAAATACATTATGCCAAAAAAAGAGGATTCATTTCAATAATTCATTGAACCGTTTGGAATATTTATTAATTACAACCAGAATCAGCTCATACTCGAGTGTAGTCAATACTTAACATGGTTTAATTTGAGCAACATTCAAATACCATTAGTTATCTATTTTACAGACCATAAGCAAGACCTGCCACTTTGCTCCGATTTCAGAGGAGCAGCTCAGAGATGTTTTGAGCATTGCTCCTAACTCCTCTTGCAACCTCCCCCAGCTCCTATATGTAAAATCTGTCTTGTATACTTTTTCCACATCAATTTTCACAACAAAGGGCATGCATGCAAAGCACGGCCACTCATGACATCTAAGGGTCAGCATGAAGACAGTGAGGGGGCTACACGAAATGGATCTCAAATTGACAATGGTCAATATTACTTACTCTAAAATGGATCTCAAACTGAAAAAAACGACTGCATGTTTGAAGAACAAAAGAGAAGGCCGCACATTTTGAAGTGGCAATGGATTTTACTGGGGGGCCAGTGCCAGCCCCTAGATTCTCACTCGCTCTCTTTTATTCTCAGAATGTGTCAGGTCTCATACGGCTTACTTCCCCTCCCCCCCCCCCCCCCCCCCCCCCCCACTGAGACCCGGC